>CM042157.1:16028724-16041224 GCA_023376005.1 Doryteuthis pealeii
ATGAGAGATAAAGAATGGACGTCAATTTTTCGGAATACAAGGTGTGTCAAAAAGTACGAAAATCTCGATACTTTTTTTGACACATCTTGTATATCTAACTATTCTCCCTCCAGCTATGGGTAAATAGTAAGGCAGACTGGGCTCTTTTAACCTTGGTATGGTAACCAATCTAGGTTTGTTGGTTGTTTTGTTTTACAGCATACCAACCCTTTTCAGGTCATTTAATGCCGAATCAAGTCGTTTTTTTTATATTCTGTTTCTTACAGTATGTACTGTTCTTTAAATGGTCACTCATCTAAGTATTGAACAGTATGAAAGCTGCTTAACTTCTATGATCTGACAGACACCAGTGTTTTCAACCTGACTTGACCTTAAATCCATCAATCTAGAACAAAGAAAACTCTGAATTCAAACCTGTTAAACTCCACTTAAGAAATTTATTTCTCTTGGTCATGAATGACACATGCTGACCACAGGATATCAGCTTGTTTTTTTTATCTTGAACACAAAGGATTTGGCTATTTTTAAGAAACTGGCAACGTAGCGCTGTCATATCATTCCACTCACTGGTTAATAAGGTGAAGGGCGCTGGATGAAACCACTCGCTGTTTGACAAGGTAAAGGGAGTGCTGATAAAATGCATCTCGCCTGTTAAATGTTCATACGATAAGTGAATTTCGTCAAGGAGTTTAATTTTGGCGCCAATATCGTAGATTGACGATTCGCCCTCTGGTGCCAGGGTAAGATAATTCAACTATAATCTATCTGATAGTATGTATGTATGTCCGGGTGAAACTACGAAAATACAACAATTAACAACAAAATAAATAAATATACACATTAAATATCACCTGTTCTTGCTTTTTGTACAATAATTATGAAGATTTTATTTATATTCAAAGATATTTAAAATTGAAAATATACACAGAAATAGCAATGAAATTCTACCTAAAAATGCCCAGCATTTTTAAATCCCAAAAATAAACAAATCAGTTTACTAGGGGTATTTTGCTCCCTATCTACCCAGGCAACGATGGGTAGCCCCTTCTAGTAATTTCCCCAAAAAGTGAAACAATTTATTTTCAACTATTTTTCCAGTTAGGAATCCACAGTTGTGACTCAAGTATTTGTGTGTTCCGGATTCTTAGGGTTAATATCATTTTTTTTTTCTCTGTGACATTTTTTCCTGTAGCAAAAAAGTATTGACACAATCAACAGACTGGAAAGAGTATTTCAGAGACAAGCTCAAATGTATGAATATGTATGGACATGTAAAAAGATGGTCTAGACCGCAGGGAGACTGGGATGTGTGAGGAGGAATAAAGTAAGGGGGGTAGGCAGAGGAGAAAGTGAAAAGTGTGCTTATTATGCGGGAAAAGAAATGGAGCAAGACGAGGAAAGAAAACAGAAAAATTGTGGTAAAACAAATTGTTGGATTATTCTTAGTATAAGCCATAGACAACTTCCTGTCTGAAATATATAGTAATTTGATACGTGGTGTAATGGTTATTATCATAGGAAATTAACTCTGTGTCTTGGGTTTAAATCCTGGATCAGGTCATTTGCATTTCACATAGTGTTAATTCCCTTTGAAAAGTATGCATCCAAGTATATAGAGAATTATTACACCCGTATATGTTCTCCAACACCCACATCGAGTATCAAACAAAAACCATAGTGTTGAAATACAAGGTCATAAAACTATCCAGATTGAAGCTGTATTTACCAAGATAGAAATGAACAATCAATGGAATGTTAATTTTTTCAGAATACCAAAGTGTGTCATAAAAGTGCCGAGTTTGAAGCTGTATTTATCCAGATATAAATGAACAATGAATAAAACGTTAATTTTTTCAGAATACCAAAGTGTGTCATAAAAGTGCCGAGTTTGAAGCTGTATTTACCCAGATAAAAATGAACAATGAATAAAACGTTAATTTTTTCAGAATACCAAAGTGTGTCATAAAAGTGCCGAGTTTGAAGCTGTATTTACCCAGATAAAAATGAACAATGAATAAAACGTTAATTTTTTCAGAATACCAAAGTGTGTTATAAAAGTGCCGAATTTGAAGCTGTATTTACCAAGATAGAAATAAACAATGAATGGAACGTTAATTTTTTCAGAATACAAAATGTATCATAAAAGTGCCGAGTTTGAAGCTGTATTAACCAAGATAGAAATGAACAATGAATGGAACCTTAATTTTTTCAGAATACAAAGTGTGTCAAAAAGTACAAAACATGTTTATATATTTTTGACACACCTTGTATGTACTCGGCTGAATTGAGCACAAACTGATATGTATATTTACCAACCCCTCTTCACAAGTAGGATGACACATTTTTTAAGCAGAGTTTAAAAGGTTTTAATTCAGTTTTCCTTCTCTTAGACTGGTTGCCTAACCAAGGTCAAAGAGCCCAGTTCGTTCTCCTATTTACCCATAACTGGAGGGAGAATAGAACTAGCATGTGCGTCTGTGGTCAAGGCTGTTTCTTGAACATTGGACTTCACAGCCATTGGAGGCACTTTAACTTCAGGAGCACAGAAATTATTCGGAGACTGCAATGCCTATCTATCTACCGTATTTGACAACATATTTTCCAAAAAATTTTGGCTCAAAAATTACCCTACGTCTTATACATCGTAGGTGAAGTTTCATACCTCCCCTTAAGACTAGGCTAATCTCTCTATGATGCTCACTAACCCAGCTTATGCTCAGTACTTTTACCGACCCTAAACTCTATGCATCCTTATTTTAGCTATGTATCTGCTTGTGTAATGCACAGCTAGACTGTTTTCAAAAAATATATGCTTAAATACACTAAAACTTCTTTTTTTCCCTAAATCTGACCTGCTGAAATGAGGGTGCGTCTCATATGCCGTCAAATACGGTACATATATATATATATATATATATATATATATATATATATAATATATATATATTGAGGTTAAGTAAACAAACAAATTTTTTTATGTCTTTAAGCCGACAATTTTTGGAGAATATGTGCTTAATTGAAGTCGTACCCAATTTTGAAAATTAATTAGTTAATAATTAATTAATTTTTTTAGGCGAGAATATATGTTCAAATGTAAGGCTATACATTTTCTCGATTCGTTTAGCCTTACATTTGAACATATATGCCCGCCTAAAAAAATCCTGAATTATGAACTAATTAATTTTCAAAATTAGGTACGACTTCAATTAAGCACATATCCTCCAAATATATATATATATATATGTATACATTGTCATTGTTTTATTTTTGTAGTATCCGCCAGACATACACACATACATACATACATACACATCAATTGTCCTTTGTATATGTATAGATTAAACGATTTATCTTACCCAGTATGCAATGTCAACAGCCTTTTATTTCAGACAGGAAGTGTTTTTTTATTACCTACACCATGGGAACAATCCACTAGTTTTTTTTCCCAATCTCTTTATCTCAATTTGTTCATATCCACCAGAGAGGCATTTTTGCAAATACATAAAATTCAAGATGGCTCTTGAAAAATGACAAAGCAACCACACACACATAGAAAATGGTTTTCAATTATTTTTTTTAATGCATTTTCAGCTCAGCCACTCAACCAGCCTTCTCCAGTTAACTGCTCAATGACTTGGAAATGTACACAGATATTGAAAAGGGCTTAATATTTCCATTATTTCCATACAGTGCGTACATGAGAATATATGGATGGGATATATATATATATATATGTTTGATAAAGGGATACAATGCATGCAATAATTCAATTCAGATCGGCCTTAAAAAATCTAAAAAATATTTTATATCAGAGACAGCATTTAACATAACACTAATTGTTGCGATTTTTGTGGCCATTTTTAAGTGAGAGCACTTTACAGTGGAAATCCCTTGCATTCCTTAGTGTTAGGTAGAATCCTTGTGTTTCTTGCTGTTAGGTAGAATTCTTGCATTCCTTAGTGTTTGGTAGAATCCTTGTGTTTCTTGTTATTAGGTCGAATCCTTGCATTCCTTAGTGTTAGGTCGAATCCTTGCATTCCTTAGTGTTAGGTAGAATCCTTGTGTTCCTTACTGTTGGGTAGAATCCTTGGTTGCTGATTCATCAGTCTGTGTCGAATACCAGCAACTGAGGGCTTTCAAGATCGGCGATTTAATAGTTAACTAACCCCGTATTTGAGTGTGATGATTGGCTGGCTTTAATCCATGTTCCCATGCAGAGTTTAATTGTGGTGGATTCCAGCACACCTTATATGCTAAGATAATCCAACACTAGTACCCTTGGTAAAGCTATGGGTAAATAGTAGGGCAGACTGTGCTCTTTAAATTTGGTTAGGCAACTAATATAGGAAAAGGAAAACACTTACACTTAGACATACTTGTGTAGACCGAGCAGCAAAAACCTACATCAATCAGCTCTGTGTGAGGTCTAGATGCTGCCTGGAAGACTTGCCAGGGGTAATGAATGATAGGGACATTTGGTCCTATTTAATACAAGTAATTTTTAAACAGATGTATTTGATCCATAGATTCGACCCCATAACTCTGGAACAGTGGGCCTGGGGGCAAGGAGAAGGAAAGGGTATTACACATTCCCCAGATTTCCAGAACTGGAGCCTCACCATCAGATGTAGTTTAATGTCAAACCTAGAAACCTTGTACCAATGAAAGAAAACATAGCAATTTTAACTTAAGTTATTAATTTAAGTGACGGACATATAACGGAGGCATTGATAACAATGGCATGTGTATTGTTGTTTGAATTTATTCAACATTCATAAGGGTAATGGTTAATGAGTTATGCTAATTGATCATTATTTATGAGCTTGATTCTCACTGAGTGTCACAGTACTGAGTACTTCAGGACCTGTGCCAAACTAGTAAGTAAAGTCGGCAGGGTGGCCTAATGTCGGTAACAGCAAGGGAATCTATCCCCTTTTCACTAGTACTAGACCAAGGCGATTGTTTTTAGTGTCTGAGTTAGAGCGCCACACCTACCATCAGCTCCTGATTTTACCACACAAATCCTGTGCTATTCATACTCTGAGTTGGCGAGGGCTTGTATCGAATCAGGAACCTTATCGTTCCTAATCGGACATTCTACCGACTGGCCTTGTGTAAAATCTAAATTATGCTTGTCCTTGTGCTGAACGAAGTCAAACTGAGTAAATTACTCCTTCATTGCCATTAGTCCCAGGTTCACCCTGACCCGGAGTGGTAGTACCTGTTAGGGTACCATCTAATGGTTAAATAGATTGTTAAAAATGCGTTTTTACAAAAAAGTACTTAAAAAAATGAGTTTTAAAAATATTTAAATAGCCAACAAGAATGAATAAAGCAAAAAGGTCTTCGGAATTAACTAACCCAACAAGGGTTGACATGCCATAAAATCCAACCATCTATTCTTTCAACTCTATTCTTGGTGTGTCTTATATTATATTTTTTTAGGATAGCGAAGGAGGTTAACGAAATTTAAACAAAAATCGTTTTTTGCTTTAAGCTGGAAATTAAGATTATAAATAAATATTTCTAATTATTGAGTTGAAATAAGATATTATTTTGCTTTGGTCTTCATCCTAAATTCCATTTAATTCACCCTTTCTTTTCTATTGAACTGTATATTAAAAAATTTGGTATAATATTTTCAATTATCTTTAATGCAACTTCATGATTCTATCATACAAGAACCTTTTTTTATTATATATATATATATATATATATATATATATATATATATCTTATTATAATGGAGATTGTGTGTTTTTCTGTCTGTAACCGAAACTATATTCCTACTCAAGTCACAATTCTCTTAGTTATTGACATCACATTCTCCATGATTTTATTTTTATCTAAACCTCAATTATTAATAAAATTGTCTTACATTATTAATACTGTTAACTATGTCTACATACTGACAACATGCAATTATATTTATATATACAACAAAATAGAGGTTTAACAGTGTGAACGGGAAGGCTAATTTGCATATTAAATTAAAAAATCGAATTTAATAAATATTGCTTAGTATTATTGATTTCTAACTGTTTGGTTTTATTTTAATGAATATAAGCAAAAATCTCTTCAATGAATCTTAAATGAAATCCATTAACAAGAAAAAATAACTCATTTTATTATTTACTTCCTCTTTTAACTAAATACTTAAATTAGAAAAAATAACAATGAAAGACGAGAGTGATGGAAGAGTAAGTTTCAGTTGTTCCATTTTTTATTATACTCCCTCTGTTTCAAATCTTTTTATCTGTATTCTTATTTAGTTTCATTAGCCTTTCTAATTTAATGCAATATTTTATTACATTAAAACTTAAAATACTTGCACCCTACGGAGGGTGCATATATTTGCTAGTATATATATATATATATATATATATATATATATATATATATATATATATATATCCAAATCTCAGTATGTTCCCATCTATCTATCTATCTAAATATCAGTATCGAACCAGGAACCTTGTTATTCCTAGGCGAACACGTATTTCGACCAGGAGTTTATCTATGTACACATGCAGGATGACCTGTAAAAATCTACATCAATCAGCTCTGTGCAGATTCTGGATGCTGTGTGGAAGACATGGCAAGGGCGATGACCAATAGGGATGTGTAGTGGAAGGGTCAGGGCTATTCAGGCAATCTGCATGAGCTAACAGTATGATGATATATATATATATATATATATATATATATATATACTTTGGTGTGGTACCAAGTTTCTTGGTACAAGGTGATTCTAGGTGGGTCCTAATTCTCTACCCGTAGTTTGTTGTAGAGTTCAGGTTCCGTATGAGAGCTCAATGTTTAATTATTGTAAACAGAGCAAAGTACGGAACCTGAACTCTACAACAAGAATGCAATATGACCACCCCTAAATGAGGGGGGAAATGTATGAATATAAAAAGAGTTTGGCCATGTGCCTGTTTAAATAAAATATATCAGTGATCTGAAGAAGCTCTTGAGCATGCTCTCGAGTGGAAATGGTCCATAATCACGATACCCATGGTATTTAAGGCCTTTTTATTCCCAAATATATATATATATATATATATATATATATATATATATATTTGAGGTGAATGTTAGTATTTGTATCCGTTGTAGGAGATACTTATACCAGGTTTGTGCTTAGGTGTGAAGTATTAACGTACTTATTATGCTAATATTGTTAGCGTAATATGTTAGTTGAGGAATAAATATCTGAAGACTCTGTGGTTTGTTTTGAGTTTCATTTATTTAGACTGATAAATTTTCGGGACTATGTGCGTGCGTGTGTGTGTGTGTGTGTGTGTGTGTGTGTGTGTGTGTATTGACACGTTGTTGCTAGTTCTCAGTTTGAAATGTTGAATTAAATATCAGTATCGAACCAGGAACCTTGTTATTCCTAGGCGAACACTCTACCGACTGAGCTGAACCGGCCCTTAGTAGTAGTAAACCATTCAAGTAGCATTCTACACGGTTTTAAATAAACCACTTCTTATTTTTATCTTCATCTTCAAAATCCTTATTTTAGAAATTCTTCACGGTAAATTGAGAGTTAACTGATCTCGATATTTCAATTTACTGCATCAGGTATATTTTACAGTTTTATGGTTTCTCTGAAAGGTCAAGTGATTCCTGGAGAATTATTGAGAGAATTCTTCAATTGAATAATTTCCTCATTAGATGCTTCATCATGTCTCATTGCATACTTTTAACCAAGTAAAACCCGTTTTTTGCATGTAAAAAAATAAAAAATATATTAGTTTCGTTTGAAATGAAAATGTGTATATTCACTTCCGGTTTATTAATACAGTATAATATTAATACAATTGAAAAGCCTTATTTCAAGTTTAAAATGTTATATTTTTAGATTCTAGAAATAAATATCTATTTAATGCAAACCTTATTTTATTACAAGAAAGTATACTTTTTGAAGAAAAACTCGATTGAAAAATGTACCCCCTTTTTAAGCAGAAAAAATATCGACGTATAATGTTTTTTTTATAAGATAATAGCCAATTAAATAATTATCGAAATGAGTAAAAAAGAAATCTCCAAAAAATTAATTATTTATTATTTTTTTTACATTTTATTTTTTGATTTTCGGTACTTATTTATGGTTTCTCTGAAAGGTCAAGTGGTTCCAGGAGAATTATTTAGAGAATTCTTCAATTGAATAATTTCCTCATTAGATGCTTCAGTCTATTTGTCTCATTGCATATCAACTCATTATGGGTTATTCAATGCCAAAATTTGATTGATTTGTAAATGCTTAATTATAATCATAACTATATTTTTGATTTTCCATTATATCTTTTGAAATTTAATGTTTTGAATTATTCATAATTATTTTATATTTAATAATTAAGAAAAATTGTAAGATATGAGCTAAATTGAGCTAACATTGTTTTTTTTTTCAAATTCACTTGTACCACACAGGTTATTTCTGCCACATCCTATATATACATAAAACCCCAAATAATTTATTCTGACGAAGGGCGTTATTCCTTGTATACTAAAAGATTTTGTAATTTTCTAATATTATTATTTTATTTTGTATATAAAATGATAATAGATTGAGGGCATGTGCGCATGGATAAAATCCTGGTCGAAACATGTGTCAGTAAAATAAAATCTATTTTATCCATTCCGCATTTTCTTTCTTCGTTTATTTTTCCCTTCAACACACACACACACACATGTATATATCTATATATATATAGGATTTTTGGATGTTTGTTTTTTTATAGAAGCAAGTTGAATAAATTATTATTTATATTTCTGCTTGAAGGCAATTATAAATGCATGTATCGAATAAGATTCGATAATTATAGAAAATAATTTTGACAAGAAAATCCCGCAAAGGATGGCTCGCTATGCAGAACACCGTACAGACTGTTTCGACTTTATTAAGTCTCTTCAGCGATGTATACTAACGACTCCCCTCCGACAGGAATCGAAACCGGGACTTCACAGGCATAGTCAGAGACCATATCCGTTCGGCCGCCGGTACATAGCGAACAATCCCTGCGAAATTAACCTTGTCAATGATGAAACATTACACGCCCCTGCCATAGCAGGCAAGTAGACGTTTATTTAGTAAACAAACCCGGCCGTTTAGCTCTTCGGCGAAGTGAATAGGATTTTTTGGATGTTTGTTTTTTATAGAAGCAAGTTGAATAAATTATTTTATATTTCTGCTTGAAGGCAATTATAAATGCATGTATCGAATAAGATATATATATATATATATATATATTACTTTGATAAGATTCAACCAAAATTGAGAAATCAAACATACATATAAAGATTTGTGTATATATTTTTACATATACAGAGTATTATACATTTTTTTTCTATATATATATATCCTTTTATATATATATATATGAAATTGTATTGTATATGTATATATATATATATGTATATACGGATATATACCTTTAGAAAATAAATATATATATGTAAAAGGAATGACTTACTGGTAAAAATATTCTGTTAGTCTTAATATATGGTTGGTATAAGTGTTACTCATACAAGTCAGCGTTATAACAAATATAAATTGCTCAATACGTAAGTAGAGCGGATTTATTATATAGTGTACACACACACACACACACACACACACATATATATATATATATATATATATATATATATATATATATATATATATATATATATACCAGCCCCTCTGCATGAGCGGGATGTGACACAAGTTCTATTTCTTAAGCAGGGGTTAATAGTTTTAAATTACTTTCCTCATTCTAATTTGCTAATTCCATGCCGCTAGTAACCTATTAGTTAAACCTCCCAGCGTGTATTACCTATGAATATAACAGAATAAAACTAATCTAATATATTGAATTTTCAGGGGACTATTTTGAATAAAATTAATATTTCATTCATTAGACATTTCTCTCTTGGTAAATACAGCTTTGATACACTTCCTATTCTTAAACTTTATATTTCATCTTGCAATTATTTTATGACTAAAGAAATATGGAAAGAGATGTTTCCAGATATATTTAAGAAAAGTCACTCAAGTGGAAATTTTAAAAGTTTTACAACGGGAAATTTCCAATCAATAAGTACTGCATAGAAATATGATAAAAGTTTGAAGAAATTTAATTCCATAAAATTATTTTTTTTATCTCATTTGAATTAAATGAAACTGGTGATAACTTTTTTTAATATCTAAAAAAAAAAAAAAAAAAAAGACATCTCATAAAATAAAATAAAGTTAAAATACGAAATAAGAGTCTTAAGTTTTTGATAATATCATCAGTAATGTTATTACATATTATTTCTCCACAGTCCCCCCACATAATGCATTCAAGTGTGAACAGTCAGCATTGAAATACCAAAGCTGTTGTCTGCATGTTTGAAATATTGATATTGAATTTTGCATCATGAAAATCAGTAGAATGAAAATAAAGAGACAAAAGCCAAAAAATAAATAAAAAATAATTAAGTCATGAAAATAATGGGACTGGAATTTAACATCACGTCTGAAGAATATTTGGTTGATAAATGGTCGAATCAAAGAAACCAATTGTCACGTACACATTGTATTCTGATGGATACTTGAAATCATCAATTACATTTTCTTCTCTTCCTATTGATGCAGGATGACCTGCAAAAAGCCATATCAATAAGCTCTGTGCAGATTCTGGATGCTGTGTAGAAGACATGGCAAGGGCGAGGAACAATAGGGATGGGTAGTAAGATGGTCATGGATATTCATCTAATCTGCATGACCTAACAGTCATTATATATATATGTATATGTATATATATATATATATACATATCATCACTTATGTCATCACATATATATATATATATATATATATATATATATATATATATATATATATATATATACTAGCAAATATATGCACCCTCCGGGTGCAAGTATTTAAGTTTTAATATAATAAAATATCATGTTAAATTAGAAAGGCTAATGAAACTGAATAAGAATTCAGATAAAAATATTTGGAACAGAGGGGGTATAATCGGAAAATAGAACAACTTTGAAACTAACTGTTCCACCAGTGGTAAATTTCCCTAATTTAACTATTTAGTTAAAATAGGAAGAAAGAATAAAATTACAGTTATTTCTTTATGTTAATAGATTTCTGTTAAGATTTATCCCCGAGATTTTTGCTCATATTTATTAAGATAAAACCAAACAATTAGAAATCAATAATACTAAGCATATATTTATTAAAATCAAATTTTTTAAGATCAATATGCAAATTAGCCTTCCCATTCACACTGTAAACCGCTATTTTGTTGAATATATATAAATTACAATTGCTGTTGTAGTATGTAGATATGGTTAACAGTCTTAATGATGAAAAAACAATTTTATTAATAATTGAGGTTTAAAATAGAAATAAATCATGGAGAGTGTGATTGTAAATAACAAAGGGAATTGTTGACTTGTATATAAATATAGTGTCGGTTAACAGGACAGAAAAAACACACTATCCCCATTATAATAAGATATATTGTATAATAATATATAATATATATATATAATATATAATATATATATATATATAGAGAGAGAGAGAGAGAGAGAGAGGAGATGGGGAGAGAAAGGTAGAATGGATATGAATCCGACAATGTGGAGAAAGTTGTGAAAAAACAACAAAGTGTTAAAAGTTTCGCTGACAGAAATCTGTTTCGACCGTTAGAGAGGTCTTTATCAAAGCCAACATTGTGAAATGGAAAGACGAAATAATAATACATAATTCACGAGGCACATAACGCTTCTCGATCAGTACCGGAATTTTCAAAAAGAAAATTTTTAAATCGTCATTTTATGTAAAAATGAAATAAATTTTTATTTTTTATGTATATGTTATGATTTAAGTTTTCTATTTTGGTATTTTTTTTTTATCTGAATGTTTGGCATAATTGAAAATACTAATACAAACTAAAAATAATTTTATTTTCTCCCAACACCATCACATTACGCCTAAGTTGGCGAGGGCCGGTATCGAACGGATAACATCAATGGATGTGCTTACCTTGAGTTTCATTGAAATTGAACATATCAATCTGTTTCATTCCCCATATTAAAAGTATGAAGTCATTTAAAATAATACAATAAAGGTTAATGCATGGTAAAAGCAATGAAACAATTATTTCTTAGAGTTTAGTTTTATGATCAACATTTAACGTTTCAATTTATAATATAAAAAAAAGTTATATTTATTATTTTTAATAAAGACAACTTTTAGCAAATAAGTAATTTCCGTGCGTGATGGCCTAAATTCGTATCAGCCATACAGCGAGCATTCATCCCTTTTTCACTAGCGCTAGTACACAAGGAGATTGTTCTTTAGGCATACTGCAGACGGAGGCGCCACACTACAACAAGTCCTCACTTTACCGCACAGATAACTGTGCTACTCATACACTGAGTTGAGCGTATGGCCGGTATCGAACCGGGAACCTTTTGTTCCAGGCGGACGCCTCCTACCGACTGAG
>CM042157.1:16046224-16108724 GCA_023376005.1 Doryteuthis pealeii
TCGTTTGCAATCAGTACTCCCGAAGGCTCCGGTGTATATGCATCTTCTGCCGACGACTCTCAATCTACACAAAATCGAAGAATAAAGATATAACTATATGTTTTTATATATACAAGTGTTCCGTGTTCTTTGTCCGGTCCAGTGATGGTATATAACACCAGTTAGATAAAAACGAATGACTGTATAAGTCACTATTTTAAAAAACTCATTATTTGAGGTGGATATTTGGTATTGTGACCACAAGTTCATATTATATATCATATTATATTTGTGAAGATTAAACTTCAAATCTCTTTATCATTAAATAATGTCTAAAAATAAAAATAAAATCTAAAGGTATACTCCAGTTGCCATACCAAGATTAAAAAGCACAGACTGTCCCACTATTTACCCATAGCTGGAGGGAAATAGTTAGATTCATACCTTTCTCAAGGGTATTAATGCAATGTGAAATGCAAACAGCTGTGTCCTGGATTTGAACTTGTTTTGCTGTGTCCATTATTCATTTTACCATGTGCCTCCACTTTTAGTTGCCAGGTGAACCTTGGATATACTGGACATTGGTAGCAGAGTGCAGTTAAAAATCATTAGTAACCATTTGTTGGAGGTGCGTGGTCTAAAGAATCGTAGGAAATAGACTCGTCGACCTGAGTTCAAATCCTATATGAAGCTAGAGTTCACAGAATACTAATACCCTTGGGAAAGGTATGAATCCAACTACTCTCCCTCCAGTTATGCGTAAATAGTAGAACAGACTGGGCTCTTTAACCTTGGTTAGGCAACCAGTCTAGGAGAAGGAAAACCCTGTATTCAAACCTGTTAAACTGCGCTTGGGATACCCCCGCGGATTGAATGAATGGTTAGGTTCAAAGTTTTGTGATGGCTCCAGATTATGACAAGAAGGTTTGAGAGTTCGAAAAGAAGGTTCCCGAGTCCGTCAAGAAATACCTGAAGAAGGCCGGTGGGCTCATCGACCGAAACGTTGTACATATAACAATAAAGATAAGGACAATAGTCCGAATAATCCTAATCATACTCAATATTTTTTATAAAAATCTTTTCTATTTAACCCTGTATTTATGACGATTAGGACATACCTACTAATGTTCATATATAACAAAAATGCACAAAAGCTGAAATGTATATTACTTAAATTTAAAAAAAAAGAATATTTAAAAATAAACATTAGAAAGGAAAACATGTTGTATGAATTGTAAATTAGAGGAAGAATTGAGACAATCTAGACCAGTGGTTCTCAAACAGGAGCTAAATATGGGTTCTCCTCCCCTGACAGATTCCGGAAGTAAGAATTAAAAGGGGCCGTAATCCTCAGAACAGTGAAAGGAGTCGAAGAAACCAGACAGCCCCACTGAGAGAACAAAACTTGACAGTGTTAAGTTTTTAAATGCCATCCATGGGGGTTTCGGTTCTCACGATTCATCCCCGCAAGGCAAGGTGAGAGGGAGGTCAAGCGCTGTCACTCACTCTCAAGGCCATCAGCTGCACTAATCGCCATTATGATTTCTACACTATTGCCATAATCATTAGGTATCTAATAATTATGTAACAAATGTATAAAAAATAAAAATTAAATCTTATAACAATCAGCCATTTTTGATTTTTCAATGTTGCTACTTTTATGTTAGTGTTAAATGGTGGTCTAATTTTTGTCGAGACATTGTATAAGCTGCAGTTGTTAATATACAGCAATGATTGTTTTACTTCCCTTCGCGCTCAATCAATCTTGCTATTGCTAACGATTTAAAAGATTGAATTGCTTTATAAAAATCTCCCTGCTAAATTATCCATTCAAATCAAAAATGTGGGTGGAGAATCTGACACTAAATTAGACATCTTGAGAAATTGTGGCAAATAAATCTTTAGAGGGGAGGAACAATCGTGTTTACTTAACAATCAAATCAGTGAACTTGCTGTTTAGAAGCTGATTAATTCTATTAATCAAACCTGAAATTTATTTATATTTGATCTTTTTCTTATTCTTTTAAAGGTGTACTTCTATTTTTTTTAAGTTTTTGTTTTCTCTCCTTCTTGTCCGATACAGAATCTTGATTAGACTTTGGGTGGGTTGACATCTAAAAGATCTCATCTCTCATAAACAGTCTAGTGCAGTTAATTAGCCTCTACTGATTTGCATAGGACTCTGCCTAATAACAGATCTTGTACATCAGATCACAGAACAGAAATGACGTCGCCAAATATCTACAAATAAATCATCTACAGTGGTTACTTAGTTTACTAATTGCTTGCTGATTTAGGATTTATAAAAAAAACTGATGTTAATCAAAACAATTTCACCCATTTAAATATAATCTAGTTTAATTAATTTGTTGACCCCCCAAAAAAAAAAAACAAAAAAAAAAAACAAAAAAAAAAAACAAGTTCTTTGTTGAGGGGGAGGAGTCTGCAATCAAGTCCGACGTTAACTGGTAAAGTTCGTCACCTTCCTTTTCTTTCTTTCTTTTCTTTTCTCCTTCACTTCGTAGGTCAGTCACGTGTGTGCGCCGCTCTGCCCCGTCTTCCCTGGACTCCCGCAATTCATGGACGAAGCTTTTCAGCATCCGGGCAACTGAGTCGAACCTCGCGTTCCGCGTAAACGCCTGTCTCATTTTTTGCATTCGGGAGGACGCGGGTTCGATTCTGGCAGGCAAGACAATGTCTTGCTCTCTTTCCCCACGGCAGTTGCCGTGCATTACCGCCATCCGTCTCCCGCTCTCCCTCACAATTAATTTATTCCTGGACTAAACAATAAAAATATCTACAAATAAATCGTTTACAGTGTTTACAAGTTTACTAATTGGTTGCTGGTTTAGGATAATAAAAAAAAACTGATGTAAATCAAAACAATTTCACCAATTTAAAAATAATCAAGTTTGATTATTTTTTTCCTAGACTGAACAATAAAAAGAAAATTAAAATTATTTATAACAAAATAAATTCAACTTAAAAACTGTAGCGGGTGACTACAGAGACTGAAATTGCAACCTCCTAATCGTGAGTGGTGGCTCATGGTTAGACTACTGTCACCCCTGTTGGCTGAAATGGATTGGCCAGTAAGAAGCATAAATGCCGACACGGTTTCTTTAGATAGAGCAGAACGAAGAGTTTAATTTATATGTGAGTTTATTCCGAAGACGCCAGCAGTTGCTTGTACACCTAAGATCAAGAGTTTTGCCTGTGATTTTCTGCGTCAGACCCGAGAGAAATGATTTCAGAAAGACTAGGAAGAAATACGTATATGGGATTACAAAAGTAGGTAAAGTAAGAGAAAATGGTCTTTTTTAGCGGGAAGGCGTCAGTGAAAGAAGCAGAGAGAGAGAGAGAGAGAGAGAGAGAGAGAGAGAGAGAGAGAAGCAAAGATAGGAGAAAGGAAGAGAAAGGAAAGCAGAAGAAAGGAAGATTAAAAGAAGGAAAGAGAAGGTTGAAATGAGAATAATAGACAGTGAGTCTATATCTGAAGGTCTCTGGTTCAACCCCGTGTGTAGGCACCAGAGTAAAAGCTATTGGAATTAAAAAAAAAAACAATGATAGAAAACCAAGGTTTCTTTTCAAGATTTTCAGGTCATATTAAAATAAAGTCTTTTTAACGTGGGGAGCCACACACACACCGAAGCTCATACAATGAGCAATGCAAACAATTCATGTCCCATGCACATTTGTCCTCGGGGATGTCTCAGGCACTGGGCAATAATTCCGGATCTTATCCCTCTTAAGCAATTAGACAGGAAGAGTTTCACAGGTTGTAATTCAGGGTTTTCCTTTTCCTATACCAATCGCCATGCCAAGGTTAAATGACCCAGTCTGTCCTGCCCATAGGGGAATCTATCCGCTTTTTACTAGCGATATACCAAAGAGTGGTTTGGCGTCTGAGGTGGAGGCCACGCCTACCATCAGCTCATCACTTTACTGTGGTCCAAAGGAAGGGATAAGAACCTATGCAGTTTGACAACGGCACTGTCACAGGAGTTGTTGTGTAGCACTGAAATTCAGCGTTACTCCACCATAGGGACTCCGGTTCCGGATTTGTTTCGAGGGTTACTCTCCTGCCCTTTGGGTTATCTAAGCCTTTCAGCGGTGATGGTTTTATAACAGACTGTTGCTGGTCCTAGATGGGTTGACTACCAAAGCCAATTTTGAGGATTATGTATGTAATAACTGTTACCTATTCTGACCTTATCCCACAGGGTTGGTGAGCTCCCCTCTACCTTCACACAGGATCAGCCATTTCTGATTTTTTAATGTTGCTCCCTGTCAATTTTCTTGACCTTATGCCACAGTCATCGTCATCATCATCATCATGTTGTGCAAGTTGCACGGATATCCATGACAATCTCTCGCCAACCTTCCCTATCATTCATTGCCCCTAGGAGGTCATCTGCGCAGCAACCAGCATCCTCGCATAGTTAATGTAGGCCCTTGATGGACGGACCACATTAGCATGTCCATGTTGGTTTCCACAGGAGAATGTCGCTTATGAGCTCGGTCTTGCTTCTCCAACAGTGACCTGCATGCCTAGCCCGTCTAACTCGGATGGTTTGTGAGATCGGGGGCAGGTGGTTATACAGCTGCTTCCTTGTGGGGTGCTTTTTTCATGACTTGTTCAAGACTGCACTCGGCATTCTTGTGCAGCTCCCATCTAGCTTATTCTCAATGCACTTCGTTAGGGTCCCAGTAGGGCAGCCATACAGTTCTGATATAACCATCGCCTGGAAGAATTGTCACTTTAACTTGTCAGTGAGATCGGATTTCCATATGAGTGATAATTTGTTTGTCACAGTAGTCTCCATATATGATCATCTATGCTGGGTCAGCTGGTCATATAATTCTAGCATATGTGCTGAGTTTGTCATCTATGTTATTGTCCAGTCCTGATGCCTTATCAGTTATTTTGAGCGTAACTCACAGTTTGGTGAGCTTCAATCACCCTCAACACACCAATTTCCTTTTTGACTTGCTTTAAATCGATTGGAACCCTTGCTTCCTGTGGTGTTTAAGTTCCCGTTTTCATGGGAATACTACTTTCTCTTTCCAATGCATTATTATAGTAAATATAATTTCTAATGCATTTTTATAATAAAAATCATTCCCTATGCATTTTTATAGTAACAATCATTTCCAATGCATTTTTATAGTAAAAAATCATTTCCAATGCATTTTTATAGTAAAGATCATTTCCTATGCATTTTTATAGTAAAAATCATTTCCAATGCATTTTTATAGTAACAATCATTTCCAATGCATTTTTAAAGTAAAAATCCTTTCCAATACATTTTTATAGTAAAAAGCATTTCCAAGATATTTTTATAGTAAAATTTATTTCCAATGCATTTTTATAGTAAAGATCATTGTCCAATGCATTTTCATAGTAAAAATCCTTTCCAATACATGTTTATAATAAAAAGCATTTCCAAGACATTTTATAGTAAAAATCCTTTCCAATGCATTTTCATAATAAAAATCATTTTCAATGCATTTTTATAGTAAAAAGCATTTCCAATGCATTTTTATAGTAAAAATCCCATCCAATGCATTTTCATAATAAAATTCATTTTCAATGCATTTTTATAGTAAAAAGCATTTCCAATGCATTTTCATAGTAAAAATCCATTCCAATGCATTTTTATAATAAAAATCATTTCCAATGCATTTTCATAGTAAAAATCATTTCCAATACATTTTCATAGTAAAAATCATTTCCAATACATTTTCATAGTAAAAATCATTTCCAATACATTTTCATAGTAAAAATCATTTCCAATACATTTTTAGTATGAGTATGAAATAAGATAACTCAAGAAAACCATGACAAAAGAAAATTAGTCTAAAAAAATTTAAAAATTGAATTTGTATTTACCATCCCCTACACACAAGTAGAATGTGGCACAAGGTCTATTTTTAAGTAGAGTTCAACAAGTTTAAATTCAGAGTTTTCCTTCTCCTAGATGGGTTGCCACACCAAGGTTAAATATACTAATCTGTCCTGCTATTTACCCATATCTGGAGGGAAAATAGTTGAATATATATTAATTTCCCAAGGGTATTAGTGTTATGTGAAATGCAAACAGCCTTGTCCTGGATTTGAACTCGAGAGAGAGAGAGAGAGAGAGAGAGAGAGAGAGAGAGAAACGAAGAAAGAGGCAAAGCAAAAGAGAAAAGAAAAGGAAAAAGAACAAGCCAAGAGAGATAGAGACAGAAACAGAGAGAGACAGAAAGCAAGAAATAGAGGCCAAGCAAGCAAGAGAGAGAGAGAGAGAGAGAGAGAGAGAGAGAGAGAGAGAGAGAGAGAGAGGAGAGAGAGAGAGAAAAAGAGAGGGCAAGGCAAGAGAAATAGCGGGAGACAGAGACAGAGAGCAAGAAAGAGAGGCCAAGCAAGCAGCAAGCGTGTGCGCGCGCGAGAGAGAGAGAGAGAGAGAGAGAGAGAGAGCAACATAAGTAAAGTGAGAGAGAAAAAGAATGTTCAGGATTTGAACTCAGGTTGTCAAGTCCATTTCCTTTCAGCTATAACCATTACACCACACCCACGTCATAATCAAATACAAAGTATATAAATGCAATAGATATTTAGATGGGAAATAAGCAACTATAAAGAAATGATCACCTTTATAGCAAAATTAATTCACCTCGATAACTAGGACAATCCATTCTCATTCGTTCTCAAACTTTCTGTTGTTGCGAATGTTTTTTTATTTTTCTAAAGAAAGAATTGATTACCAACAATCAAAAGTTCCTTAAGTGTGAAATGCTTGGTAAATAAACGTTAATTCTGTTGTCAATGTGCAGAGAAAAATTTCACACCTTTGTTTGACTGGTTACATTTATCCATTGACTCTTTGTTAAAAGACTGATAGTTCTGAGGAAAAAATAAAATAGGTGTTGAAATAACAGGTAGTATAACTAATTGAATTATACAAATTGAGTCATTTCTGGTCGAAGGTAATTATCACTTGCTAAAATGTGTCAGTCTGGAATTAACTTCAAACAATCTTTGTTTTTCTTTTCCTTTCTTTTTTCTTCCTTGAAATAAAACTTATTTTAAAATCAGTTCTCTAATGAAGGATGTATTTGTATTAAATTATTCCATAAAACTGTATCCACTGACTTAACAGAAGTCAGTGGATACAGTTTCCTGAAATAATTTAACGCAAATACATCTTTCATTAGAGAAATGATCTGCAGCCAAGGACTCTGCTCAACCAAATGATTCTGCGTAACACCGAGGAGCAGCCAAGGATGTTTCACTTTGAGCCTATTACACACCGGAGAAGCTGTGGAATTGGTGGTTGGCAATCTAAATCACCAGCTCGTAGTGGCATTTTCTCCGAGTTCCCCTTTTTTTGTCTTTGGCAATTCCACAACACCGACCAAAACCTGAGGAGATACCAACTACAATTTCCGTGATGGCTCCCGATTACGACAAAGAAAGTTCCCGAGTTCGAAAAGAAGGTTCCCGTGTCCGAGAAGGTTCCAGAGTCCGACAAGAAATACCTGAAGAAGGCCAGAGGGTATATCGGCTGAAACGTTGTACAAATAACAATGAAGATGGGGACAATAGTCCGAATAACGCAGATAATACTAATCTTCAAGCCTCATCTCAAAAATTCAAAGAAATAATATTTTTGTTAAGTCATTTTCTTCTATTTAACCCATTGATAAGACCATGTCAGTTACTACCACTCAGGATCAGAGAGTAGGTAGGTCAGGGTATAAAATCAATAACACCAAGTAATTATTTATTAAACACGGTTTTATTAAAACCGGTATGCAAATTATCCCCATATATACTATGTAAACATCTATTTCCTGATGATATTTAACACACATTGCAGCGGGATTCTTTGAGTAAAATCTATCTTCGCTAAACCATAATAGAGACATAGATTTGTTTACAGATAGACAGACACACAATTTCCATTATAATAAGATAGGCAATGAAGGAGTACTCTACACTTCCGAGAACTCCAGAATAGGAACTTAAATTAGATGCAGTTTAATATCATACCCAGGACACATTAATTGTTTTCTTTTAGGGCCGGTTTAGCTCAGTCGGTAGAACGTTCGGCTAAGAATCACAAGGTTCCTGGTTCGATACTGGCCCTCGCCAACTCAGTGTATGAGTAACACAGGTATCTGTACAGTAAAGTAAGGAGCTGATGGTAAAACTGTATCCACTGACTTAAAAGAAGTCAGTGGATACAGTTTTCTGAAATAATTTAACGCAAATACATCCTTCATTAGAGAATTGATCTGCAGCCAAGGACTCTGCTCAACCAAATGATTCTGCCTAACACCGAGGAACAACCAAGGATTTTTCATTTTGAGCCTATTACACGTTGAAGAAGTAAAGACGAACTCATAAACGACGTTCTTCTGTGGAAGCCAGCACATGCGAACGCCAGTATCCACTGACTTCTTTTAGCCCTTTGAGCCTATTACATACTGGAGAAGCAAAGACGAACTCATAAACGACGTTCTTCTGTGGAAGCCAGCACATGGTAATGCCAGTATCCATTGACTTCTTTTACCCCTTTGAGCCTATTACACTCTGGAGAAGTAAAGACGAACTCATAAACGACGTTCTCCTGTGGAAGCCAGCACATGAGAATGGCAGTGAAGACCATCAAACAAAGATCTACATTAACCTGCTCTGCGTGGATCTGCCAGGAGCAATGAATGATATGGACGGTTGGCGAGAAATTGTTAGGGATATCCGTGCTGCTGGTACCTGTTACGATTTTTGCCATTTTTAGGCTGCAAGTGAGAGCCCTTTACAGTGGAGATCCCTTGTGTTCCTTAGTGTTAGGTAGAATCCTTTGGTTGTTCCTTAGTGAAGAATCCTTGGTTGTTCCTCGGTGTTAGGCAGAATCCTTTGGTTGAGCAGGGTTATTGGTTACAGATCCATTTGTAACGGCTTTCAAGATCGGCAAGTAAATAGTTGAATAAAAATCAATAAATTGTAAAATCAATATGGGCTGAGAAAATAAAGCTTGATCAAGCAATTCAACAAGGTATTATTTTAATCAATTAAATAATAAACAAGCAATGTCCAGCTCAACAGAACAACGAAGAAGAAGACCAGCGCATAAATAGAAGTTAACCAGACAAGATGGTGGCCAGACAAGATAGAAGTAGAAGCAGTTAGCTGCGACGAGTCAGCAACAAGTAAGAAGAGTAGCAAGTAAGATCTACCACCTCTAATATAATCTATATCTCTGTCACTGTCTGTCTGTCTCTCTCTCTGTCTCTGTCTCTAATCTATATATCTGTCACTGTCTCTGTCTGCCTGTCTGTCTGTCTGTTTCTCTCTCCCCCCCTCTCTCTCTCTCTCTCTCTCTCTCTCTCTCTACCAGATATGAACTCTCTCAGCATTTATATACCTGAGTATGTTAGAACGTTATATATGACTATATAACATTGATATTGGTAAAGTTATTTGATTACCAAATAATAACAATTTCTAAAAAAAAAGTTCCTTAGTGAAGAATCATTGGTTGTTCCTCGGTGTTAGGCAGAATCCTTTGGTTGAGCAGGGTTATTGGTTACAGATCCATTTGTCTGTGTCGAATACATGGAAATGAACGGCTCTCAAGATTGGCAAGTAAATAGTTAACCAACCACGTACTCGAGCTTGTTGATTGGCTGGCTTTAATCCATGCGCCCACGTAGAGTCTATACGTATAAATAGTGGGCTTCAGCACACCTTATATATCAAAATATTATTAAGGAAGCGCGTGGTGTAATGGTTAAAGTCATGGGAAATGGACTCGTCGACCCGAGTTCAAATCTTGGACGTGGCAATTATTTCACTTAGCGCTAATACCCTTGGGAAAGGTATGAATCCAACTCTCCCTCCAGCTATGGGTAAAATAGTAGGGCGGACTGGCTCTTTAACCTTGGTTAGGCAACCGGTCTAGGAGAAGGAAAACTCTGAATTCAAACCTGTTGTACTCCGCTTAAGAAATTGACCTTGTGTCGCATCCTGCTCGAGCGGAGGGGTTGGTAAATATATATATATCAAAATATTCCAACACATGATGATGATAACCCCAGTATACCTTTACTGTTTGCTTTTCACCTTGAAATCAGCATTGAAAATATTGGTCTTTGCTTGGACTTGAACCCGCACTCTGGTATGAATAAGAAATACGTGATTAATATCAACAAGCGAAACCCTGATTTAGTTTTTTTTCTGCTTAACACTTTTAACTTGGGAAATAACTGTGGCATAGTGGTTAATGTGCTGGGCAACAACATCACAGTAACTCCAGTCAACCAACCAGCTAATCAACAAACAAAAATTCCCCAGATGATGTTTGGTAGTATGTTTTTACAATCAAACTCTTTGTCGTGTTTTTTTTCTTACTTCATGGGTTTACCAACGAGTTTGGTACATTACATTTATATATATATATATATATATATATATATATATATGTATCATTTTATACCTGAGTATGTTAGAACGTTATATATGACTATATAACATTGATCTTGGTAAAGTTATTTGATTACCAAATAATAACAATTTCTAAAAAAAACTCTCTGTATTTTGGGAGTGTCACATTTTTTCAGTAGATTCGTTTATTTGTTTCATTTTGGTTTCATTTTTATTCATGATTGTATATGTATGTATGTGTGAATGTATATACACACACACACAGACGGGCACACACACACACACACACACACACACACACACAGAGTCATGAATAGAATACATATTTATCCAAGTTCCTCAACTGACTAAATTTCTTCTCTTTAAATTAGAAATTTCTCTCCTCTGGGCTAAGTTCCACCTGTTTGAAATTCATTGAAAATAGGCCTGGACTCTAATTAATTTGGTTATGTTTATTCATAAAGTCTTCATTAAAAAGAAAGAAAGAAATGGTTACGAAAGAAGACAGGTGTTGTAACCACAGGTAGAATGACTCAAACAATTATAAACATTGAGTGTTAATTGATTTATGGTAATTATCACTTGGTGTATGTACCAGTCTAAATTTAATTTCAAGTGCTATTTTTGTAAAACCAAAATAAAAAATCTTGCAGTTCTCTCATCAAGAATGCAGTTGTCATCAGCTATTTCTGCAATCTCTATTAGTTGGATTAAAATAATAAACGTGGTATAGGGTGTCTATAAAAGAAGCAAACACCTTCAAAAAATACTATTCTCTACCTGCCCTGTTGGTTGGGGCAGGAGAATACGGTGTTTGCACCTCTTGTTGCATAGTGCCTTCTTCACTGGCACTAAATAATTATAATGTTGCATACCTCTTTCTTTCTTCTATATCTGGTCGTTTTTTTCTTCTGACCGGCTTTGCTTCTGATCGTCTTTGGTATATCTTCTAACATCTTGACTTGGTCTGGCATCTTCTAAGATCTTACGTCTGGAGTTGACTTGGGGACTTCGGTCTGGTTTTCTGTTAGGGATTTATCTCTATCAGAAGCCTTGTGTTATTGTTAGTTTTTATATAATAAACACAAGACTTTTTTTTCAGTCCCCAACCCAGACATCTGCTAACTAACTTAGTGCGCGTGAGTTCCAGTTTTAGGCAGGACCTAAAAATGGCCGACTGCTCTGCCTGACATCTAACTGCAAACAAAGGTCCCACGTGACTTCACATATTTGGCGGGCTTCTGTAATTTTCCATGGAAGGACCCGGCCATGATATGAAAAGGGTCATCCTCTCAGAAATACAGGGGATTGACAATAATCTAATGCAACCGCATAGATTATGTAACTCCCTGCAGAAGGTTTATCTCATTACCCCTGATTTCTCATTAGAAATAGCTAAACAAGAATATTATAAGTACATACATCAATAAAATCAATTAAGAAAAGCATCAAAATATAAAACAAATTCATAAAGAATAAAACATAATAAAAAGGAAATAAAAGACAGATCTCTATCAATAATGGAGATTCGCTTCCGGTTTTTGTCTGTAACAAAAATTACGTCACTGCTTACGTCACATTACCCAATACATAATCCAACGTCATAACATAGAATAAATATAGTCAATATGTGAGCATGCAACGTTAGACAATCCTCATTGTTTCAATAAATAGATGCCCGGCGTTATATATTTATATATAGATTGTTTTATTCTAATATAATATTTAAAGTTATCGAACTATTTCCATTTCAAATTGTCTTTCTTTCTTTCTTTTTTTTACTCCTTTAATAAATTTGACGATTTTACATACTTATGGTATACACTCTATGACATTGAATTTTCAGATCCCCATCCCCTCAGGCAATATCTTTCAAAAAATATTTTTACATCGCCCAGAGGGTGTCTTATATATATATATATATATATATATATATGTGTGTGTGTGTGTGTGTGTGTGTGTGTGTAGAATTAGACAAAAGACACATCTCATGTTTAACAATTTTATTTTTGATCTTTTCGAGTTTTCTGGCCAACTTTTTAATATTTGGGTGGAATTCGTGGATAAGTCCACCAAAGTTCAGGTCCCGAGTACTTTCGGCATTTCGAAGTGCCATCATCAGGGGTGATGTGTTCTAGTTTTTTTTTAAATTATATTAATGTGGAGGCTGGTAGGAGAAGAATTGTTATAGGCATTTAAAAATGTGTGTACTGCATTGGAAATTAATTTTGTTTAAGGATGGTTTGTATGATTTTATGTATAAAGCTTCAAGTATTTTGAGTTTTTGTTTATTTTTTTCTTTGTTCAGAATGTGTGTATTTTCCGTTAGAATATTTCGGTAATTAGAGTGGGGGCATGAATGTAATTTTAGGTGTTGTGAAATAGAGCTATTATCTGTTAAATGGTGGGTTAGACGACGTGAAAACGTGTAAGTACTCGGGATCTGAACTTTGGTGGACTTATCCGCGAATTCCACCCAAATCTCAAAAAGTTGACCAGAAAACTCGAAAAGATCAAAAATAAAATTGTTAAACGCGAGATGTGTCTTTTGTTTAATCCTACATATATAAATGAAAGAATGCTGCCCAAACACACACACACACACACACACACACACACACATATATATATATATATATATATATATATACATATATATATGCATATAATAAAATAAATATATAAAGGTTTTTCATATCTATTTATTTGGTGACAAAGCAACATTCACGACCACACCTGACGATTGCATTAAACCAATATGGTCGTGAATGTTCCTTTGTCACCAAATAAATAGATATGTAAAACCTTTATATATTTATTTTATTATATTATATAACAGCTCTATTTTATATTGAGCACTCTACCAATAATACTGCCTTTGGTACACCGTTCCAGCAAAAGCTGAAACAGTGATCATCCCACACTATAATATATATATATATATATATATATATATATGAAAAATGAATGGAAGTGAATCCGACAGTGTGAAATAAATATTTAGAAAAAACAAACACATGATGTTAAATTCGCTGACAGAATTCTGTTTCGACCCTTTATTGAAGTGGTCTTCCTCAAGAGCGAGTTGTGTATGATAGAGAGAACGGCGAAAAGTGGACCGTTATGAGATGAAAGTGGTGCAGATGAAACGTTCAATATTATAGCCGGAATTTTTTTTTTTTTAGTTTCTTTGTGACTATAATGCTTCTGATTTAATAAAATAAAATAAAATTTATTTATTTTATTTAAAAACAGAATGCGCATTTTCTAAATTTAAATTAAAAAAAAATTTAAAAAAAAAAAAAATTCCGGCTATAATATTGAACGTTTCATCTGCACACTTTCATCTCATAACGGTCCACTTTTCGCCGTTCTCTCTATCATACACAACTCGCTCTTGAGGAAGACCACTTCAATAAAGGGTCGAAACAGAATTCTGTCAGCGAATTTAACATCATGTGTTTTTCTAAATATTTATTTCATTATATATATATATATATATATATATATATATATATATATATATACAAAGTGAGGGCTTACTTGGTTTAAATATTATCAATCCGTAGTCTCATTTTCCTCGCTTTTAGGAGAAAAGAAAAGACATTGTTCTTTTCTTTTTTCTTTTTCTTCCTTGTCCCATTTACTCGTTTTAATCGATTATCCTCGATATTTAGCTCTATTGAGCGAGAATCGAAATTCGATAGCTAGCTACTCGTTTTTCGCCTTTACCCCGCTTTCTATTTTAAAATATATACATTTTTATTAAATTAATGAATCTATTAGTGGGGGTCGTTTTTAAAGCTCTAATATATATATATATATATATATATATATATATATATATATATATATGTGTGTGTGTGTGTGTGTGTGTGTGTTGTGTGTGTGTGTGAAGAAAGGAAGTGAATCCGACGGTATGTAGTATATCAAGAAAAATGAAAAAACACAGGTTTAAATGGGTTAAGTGGTGAGTTTATTGACCGACGCTGCAGTGTTTCGATCTATTAATTAGATCATCTTCAGGGAATAATATAAGAAATTATTTATCACAGAATAACGAGAAAAGCGAGTGGTAATCCTTGTCATTCAGTCTGTTTAAAAAATTTTTGAAGTTTGAAAAGGAGACGGTTTTGAAATATGACATCAAATATTCTATTTTATGGCGTGAGTATGTGGCGCTGTAAGTGTGTGTATCGAAAGGAAACATTGTGCATTTTTAGGTACGTGGTTGTGTGTGTGTGTGTGTGTATAAATTTTTTTCTGTTGCGATAAACGACAGCGGAAGTAAAACTCAAGATTGTGTGTGTGTGTGTGTGTGTGTGTATTGGTAAGAGGTAATAACTATGTATGTGGATTTTTATATAAATGCATACCAAACAATTAATATATGCACAATTACAATATATATATATATATATATATATATATATATATATATCGAATCAAGCAGCACATACCCTACAACATCCGTTCCGGCAACGTGGACTGTCCCACAGCAGCAGGCATAAATACTCCGTCCACCATTGGACAACATCTATTAAGAAATTCTACTTGCGCTCGGTCCTACCACCCAGCTATGTTTTCAGTCCTTTGCAGTTCCAACAGCGAACTACAACTGCAGATTCTCGAGTCTCTTTTCATCTCCCGCACTCAACCCTTCCTGTGCGTTCAGAAGCAGTCCCAACAACTACTCCTTTTTGGCACTTCAAGCCTCAACTTATCAAACGGGGGCACTCGTAATTTCCGAACCCCCCCTCGTGAGTTGTAAGTTTCGTAATTTTACGAATTCTCTTGTCTTATTGAGAAAAAAAATTTCCCTTTTTCTCACTGCTTTCTGATTTTCTGTTGTCTACAACAAAAAAACTAAACTATATCACCATCTTTCAATGACATTTTTCTCTGAGGAGCATTGATCGAAAAAAAGAAAATCATTTCTGATTTTAAAATCTAACTAGGGTACCCTTTCTTTTCTTTTTAAGAAAAAAAAAAAAAACAATTTATTTTACAACATGCATATGCTTTTACGCGTCCTTTTTAAATTCTGTACTGTAAATAAACTTTTTATATATTATATATATATGAATGTGGATCTATAATTATGTACTCTGATGTCATTAATAGAAAAACAAAGGCTTTGGAAGTTTTGAACTGATATTCGATCTTTATTATCAATATTCTATACTGAATTAAGCATATACGGAAAGAGATTGGATTTACAAATATTTTGAAATAAAAAAAGCCTTTTTTATCATTAGGTTATCGGCTTATTGGTTTACCTATATTGATATATCAAAATTCAAATCATCTCAGGTTCTAATAGACAGATTACCCAACTCATCTGACATGGTATTTTCTTTCAAGATTATCTGGCAATCCCAATGTTTAAGTACTTTATTGAAAGTTTCTCACTCTCCTTTTCCCTAAAGATGATTCAAAAATATTATGTTTTTTGTTTTGTTTTGTTTTACGGTATATCAACCTCAGTTGGTCATTTAATGCCGATAAAGTTTGGAAATAAATCAATTCTTAATGGATAATACAATTTTTCATAAATACATTTTTCTCTTTAACCCATAGATGGGACCCTAACAGGTACTACCACTCCGGGTCAGAGTGGACCAGGGAGCAATGGTGATGAAGGGGTGCTCCACATTCCCCAAACCTCCAAAACTGGAACCTCACCATCAGATAGAGTTTAACGTCATTCCCAGGACATGTAGACCCGCAGCCACCGCCTTCTAGCACCCATATGATAAAAAGGGGTTGGATATTGCCATAAGGGCAATAGGGTTGGGAAAATCATATAGGTGCTAGGGTTGACGTGACCAGCCGATTGATCGGAGGGGTCAAAAATATTGCTTGGATCTCATGTGGAAGTATCGATTTGGCTAATATTTACTTAGACTCTACTAGACAACTAAAACTTATACAGTGCCTAACTCTATAATAGTGCACCATGAAATTGTTACATAATTATTAGATTCCTAATACTTATGTACAGTAGTGTAGAAACCAAAATGGCTGTTATAAGTTCAGCCGGCGGCCTTGAAGGATTGAATGACAAGGCTTGAACTCATCCTGATCCTTCTTCTGGTGGATACCGTGAGAATCGGTGGAGAATACCCTCTTCCGGTTTAGATTAGAGAGGGTTTTAGTCAGATCGGCCAAACCACGACGGTGGTCAGTCGTGTTATGCACGCCGCCGACTAAATCTGCGCAGGTAGTCTGGTGGGGATTTCAGAATAAAATATGATCTAAGTTAAATCGAAGTCTTGTGTTATTATCTAAAAACTACCAATGACACAGGGCTTCTGATAAAGAGAAATCCCCAATGGAAGACCAGACACGAAGTCCCCAAGACGAAGACCAGACGCTAGAAGAGATGTTAGAAGAGACCCTAGAAGAGACGCTATAAGAAGAACGTAAGATAGAAAAGATGAACAGAAGAAAAATAGAAGTAAGAAAGTAAAAAGGAAAGAGAGTATACAACAAAATATGAACATGGGGGGGGGGTACTTACATGGCGTCAAATAATGTATTGTGCAATCTGCATTATTGGGAGGGGTGGACTTGCTTCGGTTATTAGTAGATACAAATTCTGTTTGAAAAATTCATTTTGAAATCAAACAAATTCGATTTTTCATATTGGTAATTATTGAACTAAGTGTGCACTTCTTATATTTAGCAATATACTGTTTGCATTTCACATAGCGCTAGTACCCTTGGGAAAGGTATGAATCCTAATCTCCCTCCCTATTGTATGTATGTAGGTAAATCAGTAGTATCTATGAAAACCTCAAGCGTCAATTTCGAAAGGGAAACACCTTCATATTGGTGAGACCACGGAAGGTTGGAAGTGTCACACATGTGGTCTGATTCTGCTTTCTGAGGCTGGATATGTCAATCATAGGAAATATATATATATATATATATATATATATATATATATATATATATATATATATATAATAAAATAGATATATAAAGGTATTACATATCTGTTTATTTGATGGCAATAGAACAGTCACAACCTTAGGTTTCATACATGCAAAATCGCATGCATTCATCAGGTGACGTTGATCTGAATACAAGGAAAATCAAAAAAATCGAAAAATCCAAAAGGTTTTTACGGGCATAAGACTAATTAAGATTTTAAGTTTATGATTGGATGAAGTGATATGCGTATGTATTCAGTGTATTAGGAGATGTGTATGTGTGTTTATGGACAGTGCAAAGGATGTGTATACAAATCGGTGGGTTCCTCACACATTCACATTGTTTTACTAGTGTGAAACAACTGAACAATATTGAAGTGTGAGCGTTTGTATTCGTATGCATATGTGTGCGTGGGTGTGTGTATTTTGTTGGACGGATGTTGATATATAAAAATGTGTACTGTCAACTGTCAAGGCTGGATATGTCAATCATAGGAAATCTCATCAGGGACAATGCATGCACACTCCAGGAACAAACAATGTGTTTTGTGCTATCTGTAACAAATTTTGTAAGTCAGCTTCTGGTCTTAAGAGACATATAGTGGTGCAGAAGCATCAGATTTTATCATCTGATCCATCTGGTACAATGGGAAGGACGTCCTTCCTATGTCATATTTGCATCAAAATTTGTGGATCTGCAGCGGGATTAAGGAGTTATTTGAGGGCCCATGAGAAGAAATCTTCTGGTGGTGGGGTTATAAGATTTTGATGGACAGCAGTGATCTGTAAAGATTATGCTATTGCTATAGTTTCTTTGATAAGGTACGCCCCCCAAACCAAACCAAACCAAAGAAAAATTTCAGGACTAGGCATGATTTCATGGTCAAAGCATAATTGCAATTAACCCAGAGTGCCCCAGCAGTAATTTACAATACCACCAGACTTTGTTGATTTTCCATCACATCATGGGAATGCCAGATCAAGATGCCATCTTATCATATAATCCTTTGTTGTATTCACAAAGAAGTATTAAGTCAATCATATAAGATTGGACTTAACTGAGTGACATATCAATACGCTGAATATAAATAAAAATAATAATTTCTGTGCAACTGACATTTATGATATGAAGTCAGTGTACTAGATCTAAATGATGAATCAGTAATATATATATATATATATATATATATATATATATATATATATATATATATATATATATATATATATATATATATATATATATATATATATATATATATATATAGAGAGAGAGAGAGAGAGAGAGAGAGAGAGAAGAAAGAGGCGCGTGGGCAAGTGGTTAGAGTCGTGGAAAATGGACTCGTCGATTCGAGTTCAATTCCTAGACGAAGCTGTTGGCATTTCACATAGCGCTAATATCCTTGGGAAAGGTATGAATCCATATATTCTCCATCCAGCTATGGGTTAAATAGTAGGCCAGACTGGGCTCTTCAGCCTTGGCTAGGTAACCATTCTAGGAGAGGGATAACTCTGAATTCAAAATTCCTGAGGTCAGTCGTTGATTGGGTTTGTGGCAACCTTTGATGCACCAATTCTTTCCTATCGACTGTGCCAAAAAGTGTGGATGGTCCAACACAAGCCTTCACCACTATAAACAAATCCCTGTGTGGAGTTCATTGTGTGTATGAACCCTCATACGTCGAAAATCGACGGAGAGTCCATTATATATATATATATATATAATATATATATATATATATAATATACACTAACAGCGCTACATACTCACTTACATATTATACTGTTACATACTCAACATGCAATTATATTTATATATCACAAAATAGCGCTTTACAATAACTAATTTGCATATTAATATTAAAAAACGATTTAATAAATATTTTTATTAATTTCTAACTGTTTGGTTTTTATTTAAATGAATATAGCAAAAATCTCTTCATGAATCTTAAATGAAATCCATTAATAAGAAAAAATACTCATTTTATTATTTACTTCCTTTTTAACTATAGTTATTTAAAAAAAATAACAATGAAAGCGTGGAAGATAAGTTTCAGTTTCCATTTTTTATTAACTCCCTCGTTTCAAATTTTTTATCTGTATTTATTTAGTCATTATTTCTAATTTAATACAATATTTTATTACATTAAATATTAATATATATATATATTTATAGTATATATAAACACACAAGCCAAACACACAATCAAATAGAATCAAATTCACATATCTTGTCAATTCTTAAGTACAACAAACTAATCTCTTTTCATATTGTCTTATCCATGAAAGTTATTACTTTCTCAGTAAAGATGAGTAATTGTTTAATACTTCTGAGAGGCACTCAAGGTTACAGTCTTCTTCTTCTTGCTAAACATTTCAATGTATATTAAGCAGAAAAAAAATAGTGAAACACAAAAGAATAACCCAAAGGATATTGTTTATTTCTTAAGTATATAAAAAATAAAAGCTAAAACTGTTTTTGCGGTGCATACGATAAGACATCTTTATTGCAAGGTAATTATGATTGAGAAGAGAAGGAAATATAAAAGAAATCAAGTGAAGAAATATTTGCATATATATATATATATATATCTTATTATATGGATTGTGAAAGAAAATATTCCTATCAAGAAAATTTTTAATGAATCACATTCACATGATAAAAAAATTATAAAATTGTCTTACATTATTAATATGAACTATCACTTAACACATGCAGTGTTTACGGTCTATTTGTATTATTAAAAAAATCGAATTTATGATGATGATTACAGATTTTGTCGAGATCCTTACAAGAGTCATTTTAGTATTTTTATTTTTTTGAGTGGAGACAAGAATAGAATTTCAAAAATTTAAATATATATATATATATAATAATACAATATATATATAAGGTGTATCTAAAGAGTATCGAGATTTTTTAACACACCTTGTATTCTGGAAAAAAAATTGCGTTCCATTCATTTTTTTTTCAGAATACAAAGTGTGTCAAAAAATACCAAGTTTAAAGCTGTATTTACCAAGATAGAAATGAAGAATGAATGTAACATTATTTATTTCAGAATGCAAAGTGTGTAAAAAAGTACAAAAAATCTTGATACTTTTTTGACACCTTATATATATATATATATATATATATATTATACCAACCCCTCTGCACGAATAGGATGTGACACAAGGTAAATTTCTTAAGCAGTTTTTAACATATTTATATTCAGAGTTTTCCTTCTCCTAGATTGGTTGCCTAAGCAGGGCCGAAGGGCCCAGTCTTCCCAACTATTTGCCCATAGCTGGAGGGAGAGTAGTTGGAATAATACCTTTCCCAAGGTTTAGCACTATGTAAAATGCAAACAGCCTTGTCCAGGATTTGAACTCGGTTCATGATATCCATTTCCTATTACGGTAACCATTACACCACACACGTTTAAAATCAAAATGATAAATGGAATTATAAAATGAGAAAGGGATAAAAAATGAGTGGGGGTAAAAAAGAAAAGAAAAAATGAGATGTGGGTCGGAAAAAGAAAAAAAGGGGAAGTAGAACAAAGAAAAATTAACAACATAAACAAATTAAAAAAAAGAAGACTATGTAGATCAAAATGGAAAATTGAAAGATGAATTTTGTTGCAATGGAATATTCCACACTCTCTCTCATCCATGTGGTTTGATTATATATCTTGTGAGCACGGTATTATACCGGGCGTGTCTCACTATTCCTTGTCTGTCTTATGGTATCTCTCTGCAATAAAATCCTCTATCTTAAATTTACGAACGTGTTGACTGGCCCTTCTATTGGAAATACAACCTTGTCTGATGGTATCCCTTTTAAGGACACGGCAAATTTTAAAAAAAAAATGTAACGAAGAAAAAAACTTGTGGGACAAGAAAGTAACTTTAAAGAAATAATATCTATTTTCTATCTTCTACCTATCTATCTCACTCTCTGTTTATATATATATTATATATATATATATATAATATAATATATATATATATATATGTGTGTGTGTGTGTGCTTTAATTTTGGGTCGTAACCTAATTTTGAAAAAATTAATTAATAAATGAATTAGGCAGGAAATGCCTATTTAAATGTATGGCTTAAACAAATCGAGAAAAAAATCGATCTCTGTATGTACATTTCGGCCTATTAGGCTCATCAGCAAGAGCTAGGCGAAATGTACATACAGAGATTGATTTTTCTCGATTTGTTTAGCCATACATTTAAATAAGCATTCCCGCCTAATTCATTATTAATTAATTAATTTTCTAAATTAGGTAACGACTCCAATTAAGCACATATTCTCCCAAAAATGTCGGCAAAAAAGCCATTCCAAACATACATATATATATATATATATATATATATATATATATATATATAAATATATATATGTTAGAATTAAACAAAAGACACATCTACTGTTTATCAATTTTATTTTTGATCTTTTCGAGTTTTCTGCAATTCGTGATAAGTCCACCAAAGCTCATGGTCCGAGCTATTATCACGAATTCCACCCACATATTAAAAAATTGGCCAGAAAACTCGAAAAGATCAAAAATAAAATGCTAAACAGAGATGTGTCTTTGCTTAATTCTACATATATAAATGAAAGAATGCTGCCCAAATATATATATATATATATTATATATATTATATATATATTATATATATATATATATATGTGTGTGTGTGTGTGTATATTTAAAAAAAAAAATGTTTTTTTTAATTAGGCGTTATTGTGAAGCATTAAAAATAAATAAATGAATGAACTCGATATTATGGAGTATTGGATTCATTATCTTTTTAATTATTTTTTACATAATTTTCAGGTTCGTTAGATACCCTTTGTCAAATGTTACTGTTCAACGGTTTCTTTTGTCGCTGTTTGTTATCGACAGTGGCAGCGTTTTGTAAAATATTTGTTAATAACGGCGAATTTCCGAATCTGCGTTTAATCCCATCACGTGCGTTTGTAATTATATATATATAATATTATATATATTATATATATATATATATACTATATAAAGAAAATAACAGAAAAAATTCCTCAAAAATGTGAGGAAAATGCATTGGAAAACTGCATGAGGCGAAATATTGATTAAATATAATTGTTTGTGTTCGTTATTCGCTTATTCCATATCTTTTTCCTCACACACACAACACACACAACACACACACACACACCACACACACACACACAAATTATTTGATTTAATTAAAGGAAACTCAAGAAAACAAAAAAGAGGCGAAAAGAATTCGTTTGATTGTTAAAAATCCTTTGCACTAAATCACCACCAATTCTTTCTTCCTTCTCATTTTTTTTGTTTCTGTTCAGTTTTATTTGTTCTCCAAAGAAAAGTTTTTAATATCCAAATCAAATTGTCAAAAATGAAAAGAAAAAATAATAAGAAATAAGAAACCATCACCCAGCATTAAAGAAGAAGACAGGGGAATAAGAGAGAGAGAGGAAGAGAATCAGAGAGAAGAAGAAGAAGAAGAGAGAGAGAGAGAGAGAGAGAGAGAGAGGGCAGAAAGAGAGTTGAAACACTTGTGGAGGGAGGGGTATAGATGACACAAGAAATTATATTTTCTACAGAAACACAGAACTCCTTGCCTGAGGGAGGTTTCGTGACAGCGGGAGGGGGGTCTAGAGAGAGAGAGCGGAGAGAGAGAGAGAAAGAGCAAGGAAAGAGAGAGAAGAGAAAAAGAAAGAAAAAAGAGAGAAGGAGATAGAGAGGAAAGAAAGAAAGAAAAGAAGAGAAGAAAGAAGAGAGAAGAGAGAGAAAGAAGAGAGAAAGAAGAGAGAGAAAGAGAGAACATAGATAAAATCAAAGAAGAGAAGGAAAATGAGAGAATAGAAAAAGATAATTAAAGAGAAAAGCAGCAGAAGAGAGAGAAGGAAAGAGGGGGGGAGAGAGAGAATAAAAAAGAGACAGAAAAAAGGTAATAGGAAAGAAAGAAAAAAAAGAAAACAGATGAAAAGAAAGAAAGCGACAGAGAGAGAAAAGACAGAGAGACAGAGAGACAGAGAGACAGAGATAGATAGATAGAGAGAGAGAGGAGAAAATAAGAAAGAGACAGAAAAGAGGTAATAGGAAATGAAAGAAGAAAGAAAAAGATAAATAAAAGAAAGCGAGAAGAGAGAAGAGAGAGAGGAGGAGAGGAGAGAGAGAGCGAAAGAGAGAATATTTTCATTTTTTAAAGAATTGTTCTTATCCTGACAACATTTATGGAGTGGGGGGGCGACAATAATATATCATTCCTAATTAGGAAGAATATCCGGTGCCTTTGTCGCATTTCTTATTCACTTGATTAATATTTCCTGGGAGCGTACATTTTTGTTGCGTAAAATCTCATTCTTAATGTCGAATTTACTTTTTTATTGTCAAATATATCAATCAGATGAATTTTTCACACAAACTTTTCAATAAGTCTGCTTCTATCAATTCATACTTAATGAAACAATAGAATCTTCCCAAGCTATTTTATCTTAAACTAGCAAATGTATGCACCCTCCGTAGGGTGCAAGTATTTCAGTTTTAATGTAATAAATATATCTCTCTCTATGAAAGGCTAGAATGCCTGATAAACAAGATTTGAAACAAAGCGAGTATAATCGAAGAAATAGAACAACTGAAACTTACTCTTCCTTCAGTTCCGTCTTTCATTGCTAATTTTTTATAATTTATCTATCTAGTTAAAATAGAAATTATTTTTAAAATGACAGTTATTACGTATTGTTAATGGATTTCTTTTAAGATTTATTCCTGAGATTTTTGCTCATATTCATTAAAATAAAAACAAACAATTAGAAATACTAAGCACATATTTATTTAAATCAATTTTTTATATCAATATGCAAATTAGCCTTTCAGTTCACACTGCAAACGACTATTTTGTTGTATATATAAATACAATTGCATATTATTAGTATGTAGATACATATTTGATTAATTTACATTATTAATTCTGTTGACCATATCTACTGTATTTACCGCGTACCCCACTTGTACGGGTCAGGCACAAAGTCCCTATTAACGTGGGACCACCCACAAACCGAAGCTCATGGAGTGGCAGGTGAAAAATTGCGTCGATCCCGTCGGCATTCCCCCTCAAAGGGGGGTGCCTCAGGCACTGGGCAATAAACCCAGCCCTGCCCCTTTAAATCGAGAGGGCAGGTGTTGCCTAGGGGGATGGCCCCCTGGGATCGACGCCGTTAATTATAGCAATGGTCCAGAGGCCGAAGCCACTGTTGACCATATCTATGTACTAATAACATACAACTATAGTTATATATACAACGAAATAGCTGTTTACAGTGTGAATGGGTAGGCTAATTTGCATATTGATATTAAAAATTTGATTTTAATAGATATGTGCTTAGTAATATTGATTTCTAATTGTTTGCTTTTATCTTAATGAATATGAGCAAAAATCTCGGGGATAAATCTTAAAAGAAATCCATTAACATGAAAAAATAACGGTAATTTTATACTTTAAATCTGATTTTAACTAAATAGTTAAATTAGTCAATTTTAGTAATGAAATACGGGAGTGATGGAAGAGTAAGTTTTAATTGTTCTATTTTTTTAAAGTATATCCCACTTTATTTCAATTCTTTTCATCTGCATTCTTATTTAAGCCTTTCTAATTTAATATAATATTTTATAATAAAATTTAATATATAATAATTTAATATATAATAATTTAATATATAATAATTTAATATATAATAAAAATTATTACATTAAAATCTAAATACTTGAACACGGAGGGTGCATATATTTTTGCTAGTTAAAAAAATATCTTTAATTTTTCTTACATAGAATTGTTTTCAGATCTTTTCACAGAAGTTTATTTCATTAGCATTTGTTTCAGTTGAGCAGTGGAAATAACGATGAGTTGAATTCTGTATTGATTTGGATTATACATTATAACGAGCATTGCACCTGCAAACCCTGTAACTGTGAAATGATGCAGGATCTCTAAGGGTTACAATATATCTTAGGAAATACAGAACAATCTTTTTAAAAATGTGTTATCAAATTTTAAAATATTTGTATTTAAAAAAAAAAAATATTTCCAACATTTTACAAAATATCCATTTAGGAATAGGTTTTTTATAAATGAAAAAGCATTGTAAATTTTGTCAAAATTAAATAAACAGCTGAGCTCTTTTTGTGCATCTTCTATTAATAATGGAGATTGTCTGTATATCTGTCTGTAACAAAAACTACGTCATAGCTCTACGTCACAGATTATGTCACAATATTCTTATGCTATATACACCCACAATTTGAGTAAGCAAGTTTACAAATAAATAAATACCTACGATTTTGTGGAAAATCGATGTGGAAAATATTCAAAATAATTTTTTGATTATTACATGCACGTAACATTTTATTTGAGAGGGACGGGGCTCAATTTTCATTTCAAATTGTTTTGGTTGTTTTTTTTGTTTTTTTTTACTCCTTTAATAAATATAAGGATGTATCTTACTTATGATACAAACACTGATACATTGAATTTTTACTCCCACCCTCTCAGTCAATGTCTTTCAAAAATTAATTTTTACGACGCCCGGGGGTGGGGTGGGGGGTTCTGTTGCTAGTATCTAAAATTGAGGTGAAATTAACCATCAAATTCATCTTTTTAGCTCAGTCAGTAGAGCGTTTGCATAGGAACCACAAGTTTCCTGGTTTAATACCGGCCCACGCCAACTCAGCGTATGAGTAGCACAGGTATATGTGGGGTAAAGTAAGGAGCTGGTGGACTTTACTTACTTTTATTAAATAATATTGTTTTATGTATTAACCCAACCCCTCTATCATAGGTAGGATGTGACACCAAGTCAATTTCTAAGTAGAGTAAATCTGGATTTAATTCAGAGATTTCCTTCTCATAGATTCGTTGCCTAGCCAAAATTTAAAAACACAGTCTATACTAGTATATCTTAGCTCCTAGGGTAGTGAATAAATTAAAGAACCTTTTATAAGAATAAAGACTTAGGAAGAATGACTTACCAAATTTGGTATGTCAACGAACCAGTGGAGATATAATTGAAGTCTATAAATATAAACATGGATTTTATTCAACAAACCTGAATCTGTTGAATGTTGCCCTAAAAATTAATAACAATAAACTAGACTCTCCAAAAAATTTTACAAAACAAATTTTAGGCAAAATTATTTTAGTAACAGGGTAGTAGATTAATGGAATAAACTACCATCATCAGTAGCGAATACCCCATCACTGAACTCGTTTAAGGATGAACTGTGGAAAGAATATAAATATTCAGTGGAAATAAAGATAAATGTTTTAAATATTAGGAATAGCTGACAGGTCTCAGCAGAAAAAAGATTAATAAAATATAAAGATTTTCTTTTCAATTTATCTTTTCTTCTAACTTCTTCTCTCTTCTCTCTGTGTCTTATTTCTTTCTTTTTCTTACTGGAATGTTTTAAAAGGATTCCAATAAACTGTTGATCTCTTGTTTTTAGCTTGATTGCTTGGTTTGGCAATCTGGCTTATATATATATATATATATATATATATATATATATATATATATATATATATATATATACGTCTATGTATGATTATATGTGGATATGCGTATATATGGAATATATGTATTTATATATTGTTTTAATGTTCTTATTTTTCTAACATTAATATTCCATATGATATACGACATATCTTTATTAACTTTTCGTTCTCCGCTTATTCACGTTAAAGCATGCGCCATTATATGTTCTTCACCTTCCATTCCTGTAATCGGTACCTCGATTAATTCAGTGGATTTAACCCTGAAGATCCTTATGGTGAAACTCGAGTAGGTTTCTATTGTATCTATTTCTTTAATATATATATATATATATATATATATATATATATATATATATATGTGTGTGTGTGTGTGTTGCATCTTTTCATTCACACAAATTTGGTTAAAAAGTTTTCGGGTTCGATAGAAGCTCTCACCAACTGCATAAGTAAAACATTCTTGGATCTGTGCGGTAAAATGGAGAGCTGATAGTACATGTGGCAATCTATCTCAGATGCAAAAACAATGTCCCAATTGTGAAAAAGGGGATAGACTCCCACATTGTCAGGCTGATGACAACAGTAGGCCAAACCGCCAACTTTACTTTTTACAATTGGGAAAATTGTGTCAGTGAGAGCGATTGTCTGTAGATAAGCATACATTTTTCAGAAGAGCTAGGGTCATTGAAAGATACTGCATGAAGAACATTACATAGGCTTAAAAAACTAATATATTTTTGATGGTGTTGTGGGGTTTTAAGGGGTCAAATAAGAACAAAACGACGGGTAACAAATGTAGGAAAATGTATTAACAAAAGAGTAGACAATTACAGTACAGAGAAGTGGGAATTACGTCCGACAATAGAGTTATGAGCTGACTCGCATTGGCTTACTCTTCAAGCCATAATTGTCCCTGTTACTTATAGTAACAGTCGGCGCATACCATTAGCCTATAGGGTATATCACCTATAACAGATGGTGAAGAGAGTGCATTACTGACGACCACCATGTATGCATCCATAAGATATATTGTACGACTATATATATATATATATATATATATATATATATATATATATAATATACCAAGCGTGTTGGTAGATCCTTGCGGAGAGAAAAAAACCAGCAGAAAGTTTGATTGTAAAAATATACTACCAAACATCAACCAGGAAGAAAAAAAAATTTGAAAAAAAGAAAGGACCAAGATATTCGTACCAACAAAAAATAATCTATTGGTACAGTATTTGGCCAAAAGAAAAAAACAATTTATATGTATATATATGTATATAAGATATATATATATATTCATATAACCGCTAGGAGAAAGCTAATATGTAAAAAGTGCTCGATACCTAAGTAGAGCCAAATAAAGATAATCTAATGAGTCAGACGAACCTACTATGCGAAACTAATAGTAGGTTCGTCTGACTCATTAGATTATCTTTGTTATATATGTATATATATATATCATTGGCAATTCAGTCTCGAAAGACTATGATAAAAGTTTGTGTGTGCTCCTGAGGTTGCAGCACCTCCTGTGACTATGAAGTCTTATGTTTGAGAAACATTCTCGACCACAGATTTTGCATTTGTAGGTTGTCCCTGTAGATGATGATGTCACGATGCTTTGTTGCCGTTGCTTTCTTATGGACCTCTTAGCTTCATGATGTTGTATCAGGGTGAATTCTGACGTGTACAGGCCTCTATGGAGATTCTGCCGCCACCGAGGGCGGTCTTGAGCCAAATTTTCCCAGCTGGAAGGGACAATGCCAAAGCACCTGAGATCATTTTTGCATATATATATCTGTGTGTGTGTGTGTGTGTGTGTGTGTGTGTGTGTGTGTGTGTGTGTGTGTGTGTGTGCGTGTGTGCGTGTGGGCAGCATTTTTTCATTTATGCATGTTGAATTAAACAAAATACACATCTCCTGTTTATCAATTTTATTTTTGATCTTTTCAAGTTTTCTGGCCAACTTTTTAATATTTGGCTGGAATTCGTGGATAAGTGCCCCAAAGTTCAGGTCCCGGGTGCTTTGATGGCATTTCGAAGTGCCGAAAGTACTCGAAAAGATCAAAAATAAAATTGTTAAACAGGAAATGTGTCTTTTGTTCAATTCAACATATATATATATATATATATATATATATATATATATATATATGGGGGGGGGTAATATAATCCAATTGACTGGTAAGTAAGGGATGATTCTATTTGGGATCATCGAAATCTCAATGTACATCCATTCTGTATACATACAAGGAATTTTATGTATCTCTTTTCTGCCTTAGATAAGAAGTATCTAAGGCAGAAAATCAGAAAGCAAGATTTTGATCATAGTCAGGGCAAACAGATACTACACTCCGATCATAGCAAAAGTTTAAGAAAAAAGTTACACAGTGTGTTATATCATAGATTTATATTATTGCTACCTAGGAAGAGCGTGGTGTAATGGTTAAAGTCATGGTAAATAGACTCGTCGCCACGAGTTCAATTCCTGGACGTGGTAATTGCATTTCACTTAGCGCTAATACCATTGGGAAAGGTTTGAATCCTACTCTCCCTCTAGCTATGGGTAAATAGCAGCGCAGACTGGGTTCTTTAACCATGGCTAGGTAACCAGTCAAGGAGAAAAAAAACTCTGAATTCAAACCTGTTAAACTCCGCTTAAGAAATTGACCTTGTGTCGTATCCTGTTCGTACGGGGGAGTTGGTAAATATATTATTGCTACCTAAATGATCCAACTTACACCGAAATCGAAAATCTTTTTCTGTTTTTTTTTTGTTTTTTTTCAATCCGCTCAGATATTTCACTCAAATAAGAAATTTGTCAGAAATTTGTGTTCTCTTTTTGTTTCTTTGTTATTGTCCCATTATATTTTATTTTATTTTTTTGATTAGCCCTTACTTCAGAATGTTTATCTTGTGCAGGTGATGATGGCACTGCCAGAGATGTCAATTAATGTTATTGTCATTGTTGTTGTTGTTGTTGTTGTTGTTGTATGGTGATGGTTTTGGTTTTGGGTGACGCATGTTCAACATGTTCAGTTAACGCAATAAAATGTCCATCTCATTTCTACCATCACACACACTTTGCTCTGCATAGCCAGACATCAAACTTCACTTCACCTAGCCAGGTCAGAGACATCAATAAAAATAGCAAAGTTGTTAATAATAATAATAATATTAATAATAATAATATCTCAGGAGAACTAGAAAACTTCTAGAAACCAAACTTAACAGCAGAAATCTGATCAAAGGAATTAATACTTGGTCTGTCCCCATTATAAGATACTCAGGACCATTCTTAAAATGGACAAAAGAAGAACTCAGACAGATTGACCAAAGGACGAGAAAATTAATGACCATGCACAAGGCTCTCCACCCTAGAGATGATAGAGATAGATTATATGTGTCAAGAAAGGAAGGGGGAAGAGGTCTTGCCAACATAGAGGAATGTGTAGAAACCACAATCCAACAACTTGAAGATTACACAAGAAAGAGCAAAGACAAACTACTTATGGCGGCCAACAATAATAGAAACGGCAGATGGACAAACAGAAAACGACAAAGACTAGAAAATAAAAATGGAAAGAAAAACAATTATATGGACGCTTCAAACAACAAATAGAAGAGGTTGCACATCAAAAGACCTGAACATGGTTAAGAAGGGGAAACCTCAAAAGAGAAACAGAATCACTTATAATTGCTGCACAAAATAATGCCATAAGGACAAACTACATCAAAGCGAAAATTGATAAGACCCAACAAAACAGTAAATGTAGACTTTGCGGTAATAGAGATGAGACTGTAAACCATATACTCTGCGAATGTAGCAAACTAGCACAACGTGAATACAAAACTAGACACGACTGGGTTGGTAAGGTGATCCACTGGGAATTATGCAAAAAATTAAATTTTTGATCACACAACAAAATGGTATATGCATAAACCAGAATCTGTTCTTGAGAACGAAACGCATAAAATTCTCTGGGACTTTGAAATAAAAACGGATCACCTTATCCCAGCAAGAAGACCAGATCTAGTGTTCACAAACAAAAAAGAAAGAACTTGTCAACTGGTGGATTTTGCAGTTCCAGCAGATCACAGGGTGAAGCTAAAGGAAAATGAAAAAATGGACAAATATCTGGACCTTGCCAGAGAAGTGAAAAAGTTATGGAACATGAAAGTGAAAGTGAAAGTGATACCAATTGTAGTTGGTGCACTTGGAACAGTCCCAAAAGGATTAGAAAAGGGTTTGGAAAGTTTGGATATCAAAGGAAGGATTGAAACCATTCAGAACACTGCACTGCTGCAATCTGCCAGAATACTCGGAAGAGTCCTGGAGACCTGAGGAGACTTGCTGTCACTCAGACTCCAGTGAAATACCATCAGCTAACACTGGTGTGAAAACCCAAAAGGAGATAATAATAATAATAATTAGAGGACTGCATAGAAACCACAATCCAAAACTCGGAGACTAAACAAAAAAGAGCAAAGCCAGATTACGTATGGCGGCCAACAATAGTAGATGTGACATATGGACAAACAGAAAAACAACAAAGACTAGAAAACAAAAATGTGAAAAGAAAAACAATTATATGGACACTTCGAACGACAAATCGGAGAGGTTGCACATGAAAATAACCTGGAAGTGGTTAAGAAAAGGAAACCTTAAAAGAGAAACTGAATCACTAATAATAATAATAATAATAATAATAATAATAAGAAGAAGAAGAAGAAGAAGAAGAAGAAGAAGAAGAAGAAGAAGAAGAAGAAGAAGAAAAAAAATGACAAAAAAAAGAAGAAAAATATATTAAATTAATAATAACAATTGTAATGGGTGCCATTGGAATGGCCCTAAAGGACATGGACTGAAGACTGGATGAATTGGAAAAAAAGAAAGAATCGAGATTATCCAGACAACAGCATTGTTAAAATTGGACAGAATACTCAGAAAAGCCTTGGAACCCCAAGGAGACTTGCTGTCACTCCAGCAAAAGACCACTAGCAAAGCTGGGTGTGAAAAAACTCTTAATGAGTGATATAATAATAATAATAATAATAATAATAATAATAATAATAATAATAACAAAAAGAGTCAAGAAAGATTAATTACAGCAGACAAAAACAGCAGGTGCAACATATGGGCAAACAACAAAGACAAGAAAACAGAAATGGGAAGAAATACAACAATATGGATACTTCAAATGACAAATTGGGGACGTTGTACATAAAAAGACCTGGACATGGTTAAGAAGAGGAAACCTCAAGAGAGAAACTGAGTCACTAATAATTGCTGCAAAAAGAATGCCATAAGAACAATTTATATCAAAGCCAAAATTGATATGACACAACAGAACAGCAAATGTAGGGTGTGAGGTGACAGATATAAGACAATAAACCATGTATTAATTGAATGCAGCAAACTAGCACAACGAGAATACAAAACTTGGCATGACTGAGTAGGAAAGGTGATACAATAGGAATTGTGCGAAAAGCTAAAGTTTGGCTGTACAACAAAATGGTATGAGCATAAACCAGTCTGTTCTTGAGAATGAAAAGCATAAATCTCTCTGGGACTTTGCGATAAAGATGGATAGTCTTATCCGAGCCAATAGATCAGACCTAGTATTGATTAACAAGAAAAAGAGAACTTGTCAGGTGGTAGATATTGCAGTTACAACAGGTCACACGGTGGAGACGAAAGAAAACAAAACAGATAGAAAAATTCTACCTGGACCTTATTAAAGAATTAAAAAAGCTGTGGAGTGTGTGGGTGAAAGTGATATCAATTATAATTGGTGCACTTGGAACGGTCCCCAAAAGCTTTGGGAAAAAACTAGAGGAACTGGAAATCAGAGGAAGATTTGAGACTATCCAGACAACATCATTTTTTAAATGGGCTGGAATACTCAGAGGAGTCCTGGATACCTGAGGGGACTTGTTCTCACTCAGACTCCACTGAAAGACATCGGCTTACGCTGGTGTGAAAAACTCACACTCAAAATATACTTAGATCTAACCAGAGAACAATGTGAGACATCATTGTGTATTTTCATCAGGTGCATAATAGTGTCATTTCTACATTGATAAATATATTCAGAACCCTTTTTGGGGGTGTTGGGGGGATTAATTACTGGGGCATTATTGTATATCTTCAACTAGAATTGCTCCCAACAACAATATATTTCTTTAGTCTTCCCCTCTCCCAATCACTGTGAAGATTTCCATGTGTGTGGTGGTGGTGGGGGCACTGTTCAATAAAAACAAAAAGCAAATAATAGCAACCTACTCTTTTCTGAATGATGAATATTACATTTTTGTATGTACATCATCACGAAAATAACAGAATGTGTTGTTTATACAAAATCTATCTACTTAATTTAATAAAACTCTCTTAAACATTCTGTTGAAAGACGAAACAGGTGCGTTGTTGTTACATGACTTTCAGAAGGATTATTAATGTTCAAAGAATTATTCAGACACTTGAAATCCTTCTCGTTTTTGTTTTTAAAAATCATACTTTATCTTATGAGATTTATGGGTTAGAGGCCACTATTTCAACTTCAGTATTTTCAATTTAAAAATGTATTATTTGGCTTATTCGGACTATTGTTCTCATCTTTAGTGTTATCTACACAATGTTTCTGCCAATGCGCTCTCCATCCTTCTTCAGGTGTTTCTTGTCAAACTCAGGAAACTTCTCGGACTCGGAACCTTCTCTTTGAATTGGGTACGTTCTTGTCGAACTCGGGCGCTTTCATGTCAAGATTGAAAGCCTTCGCAGAACTTTGAAAGGAACCCTGTCTGCTATTTGATACTTACAAAGAAAGAACACTTATTAAAAACAAAATGCAGCCTCCTACAACATTGAATAAAGGTGTCTAGTCATATTCTAGATAGACAATTTATGACAAGCATAATACCAAATGTATGGCAACCTGTAATGCCTGACCACAGAACTCTGGCAGCTGTATGGCTCGTGACCCAGGTGGTCCCATGACACGCAACACTCACACTAAGCCCTTACTTGAGCCGGGATGCCCCATCTCATCAGTTGGCTGATCACGTCAAGCCCTAGCAACCATAGGATTGTCCTGCTTGTTTTCTTCAAATTTCGTTTATGGCCACCACCCAATCCTTTTTATCGTATAGATGCTGAAGGTGGCGGCTGAGGGTTTTAATGTTCTGGGTATGACGCTAAACTGCATCGTTGTGAGGTGCTAATTCCGGGGCTCTGGGGAGTGTGGAGTACACCTTCATTGTTATCACGGTCGGGTCCACTCTGTACCAGAGTGATAGTATCTGTTAGGGTCCCATCTATATACATTTACCAACCCCTCCGCACGAGCAGGGTGTGAAAACAAGGTAATTTTAAGCGGTAGTTTAACAGGTTTGAATTCAGAGTTTTCCTTCTCCTAGACTGGTTACCTAGCCATGATTAAAGAGCCCAGTCTACCCTGTTATTTACCCATAGCTGGAGGGAGAGTAGGATTCATACCTTTCCCAAGGCATTAGCGCCATGTGAAATGCAAACAGCTTCGTCTAGGAATTGAACTCGGGCCGACGAGCCCATTTCCTACGACTCTAACCATTATACCACGCGCCTCCATTTCTTTTTATCATATAGCTGAAGGTGGTGGCTGAGAGTCTTAATGACCTGGGTATGACGCTATACTGCATCTTGGTGAGGTGCTAATTCGGGGCTCTGGGAAATGTGGACGACGACTTCATTTTTATCACTCTCAGGTCCACTCTGTACCAGAGTGGTAGTATCTGTTAGGGTCCCGTCTATAGAACAATAAATCCGATTGCACTTGCACAAATAGAAATGGCTAAAACAAACATGTCTTCAACATAAAATAACCCAAGGGTTGACATGCTCTAAAATCCAACCAACCAACCAACCAACCAGCCAACCAACGAGCCACTCAACCAATCAACCTGCCTGCCTTTAATGATGTTTCTATTAACCATTTCAGAAAATAACAAAAAGGTGGCAGATCTTAATTAGACTTTCACATGCTGCACGCAAGTTGATTTTCTCAGCACTTCCACGGATTTAAATATCCCATTGAGACTAAGTTAATTCCTATGCTATCGGGTAGGTGGTAATCAAGTTCACTCAAACGTGTTAAGTACTGCAGGATAAGCATCATTGAATTTCAATTAGTTTTCTCAGTTCATTTAAAGTCCGGTGTCTCAAGCTCAGAAAATCTGCAAGAGTCACAAGATTCAAATCTAAACTTGGGTTTATAAGATATAGCGAAAATTCTCCCAAGCCGTAGTCAGTGTCAGTGTTATATACTCTTCCCTCATCGAATAGATAAACGGGGAGAGTCTATGGGTTTGTAAGCGGTTTGAAGGGGTGGGTAAGGTTTAAAGGTAGCTGGATATTCTCGGTGCGTGTTCTTAGGGTTTTTGCTTTTAACCCCATCTCGTTTGGTGGTTGCGCTGAAAAGGAAGGAATTCAAGTGGCTTTATGACTCTAGCTTTATTGAACGGTCATATTATACAGTGATCATCCTCCACACATTACTACAATAAACAACATTACATTTTTTGTTTTTTGTTTTGTTTTGTTTCATGTGACATTTTTTTAAATTGTGTAATGTGGGAAAAAACATTGTGTTCTTCTTCTTCTTCTTCTTCTTCTTCTTCTTATTATTATTATTATTATTATTATTATTTCGCCTTCTTCTTCTTCTTCTTCTTCTTCTTCTTCTTCTTCTTCTTCTTCTTCTTCTACTTTCGCGTTCTTCTTCTTCTTCTTCTTACTCTATTTCTTTCTTACATTATTTCTTTTCTCAGGCATTATTTCCTTTTTGGTTACATCTTTTTTATTTTCTCTAACATAGTTTTCTTTCTTTCTTTCTTTCTCTCTTTCTTTTCTTTTACTCTATCAATTTATTCATATTGGAGCAATGAGGAGAAATATCAATTGAATTTAGTCGTTTGTGCTGTTGTATCCACATTTTCCCCTACTCTCACCACATTTTGTTGGATTTATCAATCCTTCACTCCTCATATATATATATATATATATATATATATATATATATATATATATATCTTTCAAAATTTTATCATGCTTATTATAAACAATTCAAGTGAATTTAACCAAAAGATGGTTTTCACTGAACAAATGGACTTGTCACCAGTACATTTTCCACCTCTTTTGTGGCTTGTCAAATAGATTTTTTTCATTATAAATCTTTTTCTCAATAAGACCTAATATCGAAACTGGTTGAGAACATTTTTTTTAAATAGAATAAACGGAATATTCCTGCATATTTTATCACTATTTATTCATCTATTATATGGACGTTATTGTTCATATATATATATATATATATATATATATATATATATGTGTGTGTGTGTGTGTGTGTGTGTGTATAAATAATAAATATATATATATATATATATATATGGTGGACACTCCTATAGAGGACGATAGATGAGGGTCAGCAGTGAGTGATTTGATTCCTCCCATGTTGTGCATGCTTTCAAGAAGACAGTTTATGTTTCTTCGAGTGTGACAGCAGCCCAGCCCTGCTGCGAGCCATGAAGCCACACTGACAAACGAAATGATCCAAGGCAGGAGTTAAATGTTTTTCTTTTAAAGTTAGGCGGAGCCGATCTCTATGCTTCAGTCTATTTTGTTCAAAGCTCTTTAGTTTAGCGAAACATGTCTTACGCCATTCCTTCCGATCCGATGCTAGATCTTCCCAAGCACTCAGGTCAATATCGAGGCGTTTCAAATTGTCCTTCAATTTGTCCTTGTAGCGTAAGAGAGGACGTCCAATAGAACGCTTAACATATATATATATATATATATATATATATATATGACATATCATAAATACATCGCTTGTGTATCTACTTATCATACTGTCGTGTAGAAGTCACTATAAGAGGAATAGGAATCTACTTCTAAGCAAAACGAAAAATCCAAGAGGGTCCGTTTGGTGTAGGGGTAAGATGCTTGCCTGTCAGCTTGACAGTCGGGTTTCGAATCACGCACAAGGCGGTCTTTCTATCTATAGCTCTGCTGATGAGGCCTAATAGGCCGAAATGTACATACAGAGATTGATTTTTCTCGATTTGTTTAGCCTTGCCTTTAATAGATATTAATTATTAATTAACTTTCAAAATTAGGTATGACTTCAATTAAGCACATATTCTCCCAAAAATTGTCGGCTAAAAAAAGCCATATCATAAATACATCGCTTGTGTATCTACTTATCATATATATATATATATATATATATATATATGTGTGTGTGTGTGTGTGTGTGTGTGTGTATATATATATATTAGTATCATAAAATGATACATCTGTTTTTTACCACTCTTTTTTGCAGATTTGATGTATTAGTGTTTGATAGAATAGGTTTAATGTATTATTTTTTATCATAATTTTATGCGTATTATTGTTATTAATTTTCTTTAGATGCAATTTTATTTGTTGATCGGCTACATAATTTGAAAAAATGTTATTAATTACTGTTTGTTTTATGTCATTAATTCCTTTGGAAAATGGTGCGTAGAAAGAGGAAATTAGATAAGTCTGATAGATTAAATCTTTGCGATAATGTACATATGCAGACTATGATAATCAGTAAGTATATATATATATATATATATATATATATATATATATGTGTGTGTGTGTGTGTGTGTGTGTGTGTGTGTGTGTAGACATATCAATAAGTCTATTGCTTTAATATGATATTTTTTTATTTACTGAGCAAACACTTTTTAACAAATTTCCTTGTAAATGCAATTTAACACATTGCCTCTTCATTTATTAAATTATAGTATTAAACAAAGAACACACATACACAATTATATAAACACACACACACACACACACACATACACACATATATATATATAATTTAGGAAGCGCGTGCTGTAATGGTTAAACTCATGGAAAATGGACTCGTCGTCCCGAGTTCAAATCCTGGACGTGGTAATTGCATTTCACTTAGCGCTAATACCCTTGGGAAAAGTATGAATCCTACTCTCCCTCCAGCTATGGGTAAATAGCAGGGCAGACTGGGCTCTTTAACTATGGCTAGGTAACCAGTCTAGGAGAAGGAAAACTCTAAATTCAAACCCGTTGAACTCCGCTTAAGAAAATAACCTTGTCACATCCTGCTCGAGCGCAGGGGTTGGTAAATATATATATATATATATATATATATATATATATATATATATATATATATATAAAGTAATTGGTAATTTGCTCGAAGCATTGTTAATCTTCTTGTGATCGCAAATTCTGCCTCGCTCAGACGTAGGGATAAAAGTAATTGGTAATTTGTTTGAAGCATTGTTAAGTATGTTATAAAATATTAAAATTCGAAGGCAATACAATGCGTATAAAAAATAAAAACAAATAGATGTTTTTATGTCTTATCGATTTCGAAGCAAGAGCTTCATCATCAGAGTTTATTTTCAGAAATGGACGTGCTTATGTTTTTATTTGTGTGGTTACAATTTCTCTTCTTATTTCCTTTTCCTCTCCTTTTTTTTCTCTCTTTCTTCTTCTCCTCCTTCATGAATGAAATGGGCGAATAACTGTAATTTCTTATTTCTCTCTTTTTTTTTTTAAGTTTGTAGAGAACAAATATTCCTAACATCGGCTGTCATCCGATCAAATGTTGCAAGTATGTTACCAGTATGTTGCCAGTGTGTAGATATGTCAAAATTCAAAAATAAAAAATGAATAAATAAATAAAAACCGTCAGTAGAAAAAAAATTACATACTAATATTTTATATATATATAATTTCCACATACTCACACTCATATGCACGCATCACGTAATTATAAATTCTGTAAAAAATACTGTATTAACAAAAAAAATTTAATTAAGAATAAAATAAATATTAGATAAAATTTACACACACACATACACACACATATACACACAAGCGCACACATCTTACCTATCAGCTGTTTGAACTAGCGTCCGTCTGATATGTTTGAAATCTACAACACCTGTTCCATTTTGGCGTCTCTGTATACATTTTACAAAAGCGTTTTCATCAACAAATTCAAATAGACCGACCAATCACCAAAGAAAAGGGTCTCGAAGATTTCTTATTTTTCTGTGAAACTTTTATATTTTCCCCTAAAACTAACAAAAGCCCTGATGAAGATCTATTAAAACAGATCGAAACACTGCAGCGTAGGCAAAATAAACATTACACGTTTATGAACTTGTGTCTTTCATTTTTTCATAATATTACACACTCACGTATATATATGTAATCAAGTCAACGGCCGAAAACAAACGCGTTTTTAAAAACAAACTGATAACAAAACATCTCCGATGAACGGATCATATAATCTCTTCTCTGCAGTAGTTCATTTTTTTAATACCCTTTCCGGTGGTGAAAGCTGCTTGGTAGCGCTAGGAAGTGGCAGTCCTGCCTTAGCTACCGAAACTGTGTTATCACACCTAGTTGGCAGCTGATGAGGGCAGGGTATCGCACGTGCTTTCACACGTTGTATGACGAAAATGGTAGCGTGGTTGTGAAGTCAACGACAATTGGTTTCTCGCCTGTGCAATTTTCAAACCTGGTTTTGATTTTTGTTCACCATTATATATATTTACCAGCCCCTCTGCACGAGCAGGATGTGACACAAGGTCAATTTCTTAAGCGGAGTTCAACAGGTTTGAATTCAGAGTTTTCCTTCTCCTAGACCGGTTGCCTAACCAAGGTTAAAGAGCTCAGTCTGCCCTACTATTTACCCATAGCTGGAAGGAGAGTAGGATTCATATCTTTCCCAAGGGTATTGTAGTACCGGCCGTTCCTACAGTGGAGAACATGCACCGGTTCTCACTATAAATACTGAGACACCGAGTGGAAAGGTCGTACTGTTCCCGTTAACGACAAGCTAGTCGTACATGTACCATGATTGTAAATACACTTGTCTTATTTTACCCTATCTCGACTTGACTTCTTTTTACTGTTGGGACTAACATCACAACAGGTATTAGCGCTAAGTGAAATGCAATTTATCACATCCAGGATTTGAACTCGGGGCGACGAGTCCATTTCCCATGACTTTAACCATTACACTACGCGCTTAATAATGTTCACCATTATATAGTGTGTTGTAGTTCTTTGTAGGGTGTGTAAGGACCCTCATTTTATGATTCTGAGGGAAGAGAAATGCCGTTTTATTGTTCTGCTGCATACTAGGGATGTTTGGCTTTTAATGTGTGGGATTTCATTGGAGGGTTTTCTGCTCTTTACTGTTTCGCTTGTTATTTTTTATTTATCTTTTATTTGTCTTTTGTATTTTTATTATTTCATTCTATTCGAGAGAGAGAGAGAGAGAGAGAGAGACTTAACAGTAGAACGGAGCGGCGGTGATGACGGTGGGGGTGGTAGCAGTGTTAGTATTCTAGGGGTGGGGAATGATGGCGAAGGTAGTGGTATTCGAGAGTTTTGTGGTTTGCTGTTTATTGTTGCCGTTCGTTTTTTGTTTTTTTTAGTTTTATTTCTTTCTTTATTTATATATTTTCGAAATGTCTTATTTTTTATTTTTGTTTTTAATATTGTTATGTCCACGTTACGCTTAGGTATACATGCTCAGCCAACTTGGTCTGAAGATCGCATTGACTTATATGCTGATGTCGTCAATGTGTTAAAACAATCTCTGTGATAGCCGTTGTAATTTCGTAGTTTTTTCTTCGTTGGCGTATACAATTAAGGAAACGAATGTGGAGGTAGGGTTATAGCCAGGTCTATTATTGAATCAAACATACCAATAGGTGGCAGCACCACAATGTACTTGTTGGCGGCATATGGATGTTGAGATATTTTTCTGTTTTGTTTTTCTTGGCATATCTATATCTATCTATCTATCTATCTATATATATATATATATTATATATATATAATATATATATAGATAGATAGATAGATAGATATGCCTATATATATATATATATATATATATATATATACGATTTCCTTATAAAATAGGATATATGTTCTCAATATCAATATCAGTATCAAGACACACACACACACACACAGAGAGAGAGAGAGAGAGAGAGAGAGAGAAGAGAGGAGAGAGAGAGAGAGAGAGAGAGAGAGTGTTAAGTATCTGGCAGCCATCCTTTGTTCCAGATGTAGTGAATAAGTAAGCAAGCCAATAAGTATCCTGTGTTATAGTATTCTTTGTAAGTCCGTCGTCCAAGATCGTCCGAGTGTCAATGACATAAGTTTAGAATCAGGCATCTATTAACACAACAACAGCAGAAGCAGCAGCACTGCCCGTGATTGGACAATGGGAATCTTACTCAGGTCACGTGGTAGTCAACGAGTCTATATTTAGGAGTAGGCATCTATCACACGCCTCATATACAAAACCTGCAACGGAGAGAGAGAGAGAGAGAGAGAGAGAGAGAGAGAGAGAGAGAGAGAGAGAGAGAGAGACACACACACACACACACACATACACACACATATATATATATATATATATATATATATATATATATATATATATATATAGATAGATATAATAGTCTGTGGTTAACACTAGTCAAATTTGTGAGTTAGTGGTGAATCAAGTTTTTTGCACTATCATTAGTGGAGTGCTCAGTATCAATGATAGAAGCGGGCACACACATATACATACATTTATAGAATATGTTCATATATATATATATATATATATATATATATATATATATATATATATATATATATATAAGAATATATATACATATATATATATATATAAAAGAATACACACACATATATGTATATGTGTGTCCACTTTCGTATGCATATATACGCATTAGTGTACACTCTCACACACATATGTACCTACCCTTATACAAAGATACACTATAATATAACTCATGCTATCAAGTACAATTTCAGTCGGACAGAATAGGAAATATATACGCACATGAGTTTATTTGCACTTGTAGCTAAATATATCTTATACGTAAAAGTATATTCAAATATACAAAAGAAGAAACGAATCTATTGATTATTTATTAAACTATCTACGAAAAATCAGATTCTTTTCTTGGATTTTTAAGTGAGATTTCTTTCTCAAAGAAATGCAGATATTTATCTGTAAAGTCATTCTAATCTCAGTTTCAAGAAAAGTAGAACTAAGAATAAAATTTAATTTCCTTTTCGAAACAGAGATAATAAAATGTTTCTATTTTAATCAAATTAAATTGATACCTACAAATTCTTGCTTTAAAATCCGCAAATGACATTTTCCATTTATGAAGAGAAATATTTTTCAAAAATCAGATCTGAAATTCAGTTACTTTCAAACGTTCTCACACGAAGTAAATTCATTATTCCTGATTCATTTTTTAGACTTTTGGATTGGTTTGTTTTGTTTTACGGCATATCAACCTCAGTGGGTCATTTAATGCCGATAAAGTTTTGAAATAAATCAATTCTTAATGGATAATACAATTTTTTTATAAATACATTTTTCTATTTAACCCATAGATGGGACCCTAACAGGTACTACCACTCCGGGTCAGAGTGCACCAGGGAGCAATGGTGATGAAGGGGTGCTCTACATTCCCCAAACCTCCAAAACTGGAACCTTACCATCAGATAGAGTTTAACGTCATTCCCAGGACATGTAGACCCGCATCCACTGCCTTCTAGCACCCATATGATAAAAAGGGGTTGGGGCTTGCCATAAGGGCAATAGGGTTGGGGCAATCATATAGGTGCTACGGCTTGACGTGACCAGCCGATTGATCGGAGGGGCCTCTCTGACCGCCCGTCTAGCCCAAGATAGGGCCAAAGTGGAATATTGCATGCCATGAACTGCTCATCTACCTGGGCTCTATCCTTAAGCATCACGGGTCACCACCCACGGCCAACAGGTGACCCCATTGGAGGAGTCTTACCCCTCTGCAGAGATGCAGTCGGTGCATTCTAACGCCCCAGCCGACGGGGTGGTTTTTTAGACTTTTGATTTTATATTTGCTGTTTTGAATAACCTCTCAGATTATTACTGTTATAACAGCTTTTCCAAGAAGTTGATGCAAGTCCTTCAAAATAATAGTGTCCTCAGAGATGCTGATAGGTACGCGTCCTGCGTCCATGATGCACAAAATCTAAAAGGACGTAGTAAAATCGTATCTATGCGTCCCAATGTATTTTTTTCTTCCCTCACGATTTCAAGTAAGCTATAAATACATTTCATTAGTTTCTTAGAAATGTATTACACAGTATAGGTTACAAGGTAGGGGTTTGATGGATTTAGTTGTTTCCCCTGATCATAAATAAAAACCCTACAATCTATTAAGAAACTTTACTTGGGATATATAATTTTTTCCGGGGACTTATTCAAAGCAAATATGTGCGTCCCAGGACGCACTAAATCAAAAAGCTATCAGCATCACTGGTCCTGTGTATGACGCTAAATTGCATCTTGTGGTGAGGTTTCAATTCTGGAGCTCTGGAGAGCATGGAATATCTTCCATTGCCATTACATCCAGATCAACTCTCACCTGGAGTGGTTGGACCAATATTACTGTGATAACAGCTTTTCCAAGAAATTAATGTAAGGCCTTCAAAATAATAATGACATGAAAACAGCTAGTGGTGAGATTTAAATTCCGAAGCTCTGGGGACTGTAGAGTATCCCTTGACTGTCATTATACCCAGGCCCACTCATTCTGGAGTGGTGTGATACTATGGTTGAAGACGAACATGGTCAGAATAAATAAATAAATGAATAAGAAAGAGAATAGGTTAAAGCCAGGCATAAGTAAAAGGAGTGGGTGGCTGACCTTTTTACGAATCCAAAGATTAGGTTGTAAAGTTTAAAGAGACCTGTACGTCCACCATGAAATGGGACCACTTGATAATAATATCTTAGGCATCCAGGTATTAAAAGCAAACGGGATTTTTAGGAGAAAATCTCTTTTGAAAAAATTAATGGTCAACATATTGAAGACGTAGTGTCTAAAAAAATATTTAATTACTTTAATTTTAAGGGTTAATGACGACTAGAAGTCTGCAATTTATTTAAGTGCTGGCCATCTGTGTGGTCCGGAGAAGATGGTTGGGGAAGGGGAATTTGACATAAATACAGCTAAACTCGAGCACTAAAGCAGTTAGAACTCGGGATCGAAGGGTTAAGTTCGCCAGTAGGGATAGCAGTAATAGCCAGTTGGATAGCGAAATCTCACACACACCCTTCTTCCATCCGCGCATTGTTTACAAACATTTGTAGTTGTTGTTGTTGTTTTGTTTTTAATCCTTGTGAGCCTGTTTTTCTGACTCGTGCCTTAAATTCGGCCAGCACATAATTCACAACGCTTAGGGAACTAGACAAAGTACATCGAAAGAGCAGAGTTCAGAAACAGGTCGTCTCACAGTGGTATTACCTATTATTACGGTTTTAACCGCTTTTCCAAGAAATTGATACAAGGCTTTCGAAATAATATTGTCCTGGATTTGACGCTAAACTGCATCTTGTGGTGAGGTTTCAATTCTGGAGCTGTGGAGAGTATGGAGTACCTTCATTGCTATTTTTTCCAGGTCAAATCTCACCTGGAGTGATTAGGCCTGATATTACTATTATAAGAGCTTTGGCAAAAAATTGATACATGGCCTTCGAATTAATAGTGTTCTGGGTATGACATGAAAACAACATCTAGTGGTGAGGTTTCAATTCTGAATCTGGTGAGTGTGGAGTACTCCTTTACTGTTATTATCCCCATGTACACTCTGTCCAGAGTGGTAGTACCTATCATATAACTGTTATAACTGCTTTTTAATTCATATTTGCTGATTATTCCTGTTATACTGTATTTTCCAAGAAATTGATGCATCAACCGAAACGTTGTGTATATGACAATAAAGATGAAGACAACTGTCCCAAAATCCAAATAATTCAAATTCATGAAAACATTTAATGTCAAAATGCAATTGATTTAAGAGACTCTTCATAAATTAATTCGGCACCAGCGTCAAACCTGGTTAAGTCTAAACTGCATTTAAAGGTGAGGTTCCAATTCTGGAGGTCTGGGGAGTGTGGAGTACCACTTCATTACTCTACGTTCCACTCTAACCTGGGGTGGTAGTACCTGTTAGGGTCTCATCTATTGGTAAAATAGATCTGTTTGCAAGTTAATGTAAATTAATTCAACCAGTATATTCACACACCTGAAATTAATAAAAATCTAACATAAAAATTATTTCTACCAATGTATTAATATACATGAAGTTAATGAAAATCATCAAATCCCATGAAAAATAATTTTGTTTAAAAAATTAGTTAGAAAAAAAATTTGGTTAAAAAGAATTTACTTAGAAAAAATAATTTTGATTAAAAAGTAAAACATAATTTTTGAAAGATATGAGGGGTGGGAGTTAAAAATTCAATGTCAGAGGATATATCTTAAGTAAGTAAAATCACCAAATTTATTAAAGTAGTAAAAAACAATTCTGAAAATAGCTAACGCAAATTCCGAGTGTAAATATATATAACACAGAGTTGTTCTTTATTCTACGTATTAATGATTTTGACTATAAATTAAATACTCATTAATAGACTTACACAATCGTTGAGAACATTGTGACATAAGCTGTGGCGTAGTTTTGTTTACAGAAAAAAAGACACACAATCCCCATTATTAATAGATATGAAAATATTTTCAATCCTGAATATTTTGAGTCTCTATGATCTGAAGTGGAAGTGAGCGACAACAATCTTCTTCGAGTTTAGTAAAAGCAAAAAGAACATAAAATAAAAAGACAAACAAAATCGGTTATTAATTTTAACTTTCCGCGGTTTTGTTTTTATCCCCTCAAAACTGTTCATGACAAATCAAATCCGATACGCTTTACACAATTTTCGAACAACACCGTTTTCATCAGATTTCATCAAAATCAATTTTCAAAAACCAAATTTCATTTTCGCCAGTTTAATCGAATTTTTAGCTATAGCTTAATTTTATTCTCCAACTTTGATTTCAAACTTTTCGCAGATTCTTAAACTAACATGCGCCTGAATCTGGTAGGTTTCAACAAAGTTGGAATATTTTTGAATAAAAAAAAAAGAGAAAAAAAAAATAACCGAAAGAGGTGAAAAAAAAGGTATGGGTTTTTCGCTGCCTAAAGAGGAAATACTAGTGTTTCTAAAAATCTGTTTTTTTTGTTTTGTTTTTGTTTTTTTGTAAATTTAAAGGAAAGTTGTAACGTTATTTGGCTTTTGGCGAAAATCCAAAATAAAAGTTGTCTCAAAAGGAAATAAAAAAAGATTCCAAAATAAATGTCCATTGTTATTTGATATTGGCGACGCAGTCAGGATTAAAAGTAAGAAAAAAAATATTACATGAATTTTGCTGTAAGTGTTAAAAGAAAATGAATTTTTTCTTTCTTTTCTTCTCGCTCCTCTTTCTCCATCACGTATGAAGGAAATTCAAGGGGAGGTACATCGCCTAAAGTGATGGATACACTTCTCTGATTTCGCTAAAATATTGATTGAATTTGAATAAATACAATTACAGAAAAAAATGTTTTTAACAACACTTGGCTTTGAAAGGAAACAGATTAAACATAATGTATCTAATTATTAGGTGTGTGTAAAAGTTTCCAGCGAAAAAGTTGGGACATTTTGTATATACCTAATAAATTAAATCGGCATGTAACTGTTGGGTGTTAGGGGAATTTCATCCCCGAAAGTAGTACTGGATAAACCCAACGTTTTGCAGGTTTATATGTTGGATAGCTATGGATAAATAGTAGGGCAGACTGGGCTCTTTAACCTTGGTTAGGCAACTAGTCCCGAGAAGGAAAACTCTGAATTCAAAACCTGTTAAACTCCGCTTAAATATGACCTTGTGTCACATCCTACTCGTGCGGAGGGGTTGGTAAATATATATATGTTGGATATCTGGCATCTATTTTGTGTTAGTCTAAAGTGTAATTCAACAGCAGTTCGTGGTACAGTCTGTAGTTCATCTATCAAAAATATAGGTTATCCTCCCTTGACAGAACCCGGAATTAAGGAACTAGCAGAGGGCCGAAATCCTTAGAATAGAATTAGTCAGCCTAAAGGAAAAGTTGATATAAGAGACAGCCGAACAGGAATCAGCCGGTCAGCCAAAGGTAGATACAAGAGTTCAACACAGACAAACCCAAACTTGGCTGAACCAACATAGCATCTGCCCCCTACAACGAGTGACACCTACAACTACAACGACCCGGCAAGAAGTTGCAAGAATTCACCTAAATAAAAATGTTTATGAAATTGTTATATATATAGAGACATCGGAATTCTCCGTTATTATAAATATTTCACAGACGCTGCCACTGTCGATAACAACAGAGACAAGGAAGCCGTTAAACAGTAATAACAGTCATTTGATAAAGGGTATCTAACGAACCTGAAAATTTATGAAAAAAATAATAAAAATAAGTGAATCCAATACTCCATAATATCGAGTTCATTCATTTATATATTTTTAATGCTTCGTAATAACGCCCAACTTAAAAAAAGTTTGTTTTTTATATATATATATATATATATATATATATACTTTGGTGCGGTACCAAGTTTCTTGATACAAGGTGATTCTAGGCTGGTCCTATTCTCTACCAGTAGTTTGTGGTAGAGGTTCCGTATGAGAGCTCAATATTTAATTATTGTAAACAGAGCAAAGTTATTTGGGTATAAAAAAGCCTTAAATACCATGGGTATCGTGGTTATGAATAATTTCCACTTGTGGGTATCTAGGGCCCACGAGCTTCTTCAGACCACGTATATCTTTTATAAATAAAAGATATACGTGGTCTGAAGAAGCTCGTGGGCCCTAGATACCCACGAGTGGAAATGGTCCATAACCTCGATACCCATGGCATTTAAGGCCTTTTTATTCCCAAATATATATATATATATATATATATATATATATATAACAATTACATAAATATTTTTATATTTATATATATATATATGTGTGTGTGTGTATGTGTGTGTGTATTTAGGAAAACATTCTTTCATTTATCCATGTAGAATTAAAACAAAAGGCACGTCTCCTGTTTAACAATTTTATTAACGATCTTTTCAAACTTTCTGGCTAAGGTGTTTTTACATTTGCATGGAATCCATAGATTAGTCTACCAAAGTTCATATCCCAAGTACATCCAAATGTAACAAGGTTTGCCAGAAAGTTTGAAAAGATTTTTAATAAAATTGTTACACAAGAGACGTGTCTTTTGTTTAATTATATATATATATATATATGTGAAGAGAGGAAGTAAATCCGACGGTATGTAATATATCAAGAAAAATGAAAAAACACAGGTTTTTTTGCAGCGTCGGCCAATAAACTCACCACTTAACCCATCTAAACCTGTGTTTTTTCATTTTTCTTGATATATATATATATATATATATATATATATATATGTGTGTGTGTGTGTGTGTGTGTGTGTGTGTGTGTGTGTGTTTGGGCAGCATTCTTTCATTTATACATGTAGAATTAAACAAAAGACACATCTCCTGTTTAACAATTTTATTTTTGATCTTTTCGAGTTTACTGGCCAACTTTTTAATATTTTGGTGGAATTCGTGGATAAGTCCACCAAAGTTCAAGTCCCGAGTACTTCCGGCACTTCGAAGTGTCATCATCAGGGGTGATGTGTTCCAGTTTTTTTTTAAATTATATTAATGTGGAGGCTGGAAGGAGAAGAATTGATGAGAAAGGTGTGTACTGCATTGGAAGTTAATTTTGTTTAAGGATGGTTTGTATTGTTTTATGTATAGAGTTTCTAGTATATTATAAAATAAACAGAAACTCCAAATACCAGTCTAGGAGAAGTAATACTCTGATTTCAAACCTGTTAAACTTCATTTGAAAAATTGATCTTGTTTCACATCCTACTCGTGCGGGGAGTTGGGTGAATATATACATATAATATATAACATAGACTATATACCGTATTTGACGGCATATAAGACGCACGGGCATATAAGACGCACCCCAAACGTAGTAATAATTAAATTATCATACTGTGGTATATGCACAGGTACTATTAGTAGTAAATAATTACACTTCCTAACTTTCCTTCTTCCTATTTTCTATTCATCCAGTCCTACCTCGTTTATCGGTCATTTCTCCTTTTACATTCAGTGCTTTTTTCTTTCATTCTTTCTTTCTTTCTTTCGTTCTTTCTTTCTTTCAATATTCTTTCTTTTTTTCTATAATAATATACCGTATTTGACGGCATATAAGACGCACAGGCATATAAGACGCATTAGCATATAAGACGCACCCCCATTTCAGCAGGTTAGATTCAGGAAAAAAAAGGTTTTTAGTGTATTTAAGCATATATTGTTGAAAACAGTCTAGCTGTGCATTACACAATCAGAAACATAGCTGTATAAAAGCAATTTGACAGTACAGGCAAGCAATAAGCACACTCAAGTAGGTAAAGGTACTGAGCGTAAGCTGGGTTAGTGAGCATCATAGAGAAGATTAGCCTAGGCCAACGGGAGAACTCATACTTCACCTACGATGTATAAGACGCAGGGTAATTTTTTGAGTCAAGATTTTGGGGAAAAAGTGCATACTATATGCCGTCAAATACGGTACATATAATATAAAGTAAAGTAAAGTCGTCGGGGTGGCCTAATGTTGGTATCAGCCAGACAGCGAGGGAGTCTATCGCCTTTTCAATAGCGCGAGACCAAGGAGATTATTTCAGCATCTGAGGTGGAGCGCCACACCTACCATCAGTTCCTCATTTTACCGCACAGATCCCTGTGCTACTCATTCGCTGGCGAGGGCCAGTGTCGAACTAGGAACCTTGTGGTTTCTAGCCGAACGCTCTACCGACTGAGTTAACCTGGCTCCATATAATATACATACATATAATTATAATTAGTATAAATAATAATAATTGATAAGGATTTATCATAAGATATATATCATAAAAGAGAAGTGTATAATAATAATAAATAATAAGGATTTACCATATGTTAATAATTTTGTTCATAATTTTATTTGTTTATACATATAATTCGTGTGACCTATTACCGATACATCTTGCCTCGCGTTTCATCTTTCTGTTCCATCTTCCATAGTGACCCCCCCCCCGCGCTTTTCTGTCTTCTTTGCTGTGATAAATGACAACAAAGATAATATCTTTTCATGTACACATAACTTTAAATCCTTCACTTCAATCAAATGGAATATTCTTCTACATAGATGTTAGTTCTTTAGATCAAACACTGTTTCAACTTCAATGAAATTACCCCTGGGGTAGTTTCCGTGGCGTAGTGGTTAACGTGCTGAATTGCGACATCGTAAGAAGCGTGTTCAAACCCTAGGAAAAGTTAAGAACCCCCTCACCTCCAGCTCTTGGTTAAATATGTATTTGCCGCTAACAGATGTCTCTCCTCTTGCTTGTATATTAAAGTCCATTATGTTCTGTATTTTAACAGTCGAGTCGGAGTTGTTTTGTTCTGATTATAAATTTGAACCTAACAAGTGCAACGGTTTAGCTCTTTTCATAAAGGGTGTCCATAAAGTCTCTTTGCCTCGTTCTCCAGATATCACTCGCTTAGACTTCTTTCTGTGGGGTTATGCTAAAGATATCGTGCATTGAACAAAGATACGGGGCATCACTGACCTAAAGCAAAATATCACTGATGCTATTGCAAACATTGATGAGGCTACAACGAACATGGAAAGAAATTGAGTACTGCCTTAATATATATATATATATATATTTATTTATTTACCAAACCCACCGCACGAGTAGGATGTGACACAAAATCAATTTTTTAAGCAGAGTTTAACAGGTTTGAATTCACTTTTCCTTCTCTTAGACTGGTTACCTAGCCATGGTTAAAGAGCTCAATCCGCCCTACTATTTGCACATAGCTGGAGGGATAGTAGCTGGATTCATACCTTTCCCAAGTGTATTAGCGCTATGTGAAATGCAAACAGCTTCATCCAGGATTTGAACTTGATCGACGAATCCATTTCCTACGACTCTAACCGTTACACCACGCACCTCTTGGAGTACCGTCTTCATATGCTTCGTGCAACTGATGGTGCCCATGTAGAGGTTATTAAATGAGGTAAATAGATTTTAATATCTACTCCTCATTGGGTAATAATTTCCTCATATTTTTCTACTCATTTGCTAATAAATTATTCTTTTAAAGTTGTAAAGAGACTTTATAGACACCATGTATAACGTAAACTTTGTGCCAACCGCCCTGTCGGCTGAGGCGTTAGAATACTCCGACTGCACCTCTGCAGGTGGGTAAGACTCCCCCAATGGGGCCACCTGTTGGTCGTGGGTGGCAACCTGTGATGCTTATGGATGGAACCCAGGTAGCTGAGCAGTCTATGACATGCAACACTCCACTCTGGCCCTTACTTTTGCTAGACAGGCACTCAGTTTGATCAATCGGCTGGGCATGTCAAGCCCAAGCATCTATATGATTGCCCCATCCTATTGCCTTTATGGCAAGCCCCAACCCATTTTATCGTATACGTACTAGAAGGCTATGACTAAGGGTCTTCATGTCCTGGGAATGACGTTAAACTCTATCTGATGGTGAGGTTCCAGTTTTGGAGGTTTGGGGAATGTGGAGTTCCCCTTCATCACCATTGCTCCCTGGTCGACTTTGACCCAGAGTACCTGTTAGAGACTCATCTATGGGTTAAATAGAAAAAACATAAGCTAATAAAAAAATTGAGTATTCATTAAGAATGACTTTATTTCAAAAAGTTAATCGGCATTGAATGACCCACTGAGGTTGATATGCCGTAAAACAACAAAAAAAAAAAAATAAAACGAACTTTGTGCCAAATACAAGATTCGTCCAGTTTATCGTTTCACCGTAATTGTTCTATATGTTTCATGGCACAGAAAAGTTGGCTGATGTCATTGGATACAAGAGAGAGAGAGAGAGAGAGAGAGAGAGAGAGAGAGAGAGAGAGAGAGAGAGAGGGGGGGTAAACAGGCTGTGGAAAAGTAGAGGCCAATAGATTTCATTTTTTTTAACTTGAACAGACTCAGAAAGAAATTGATACATTTTTTTTGTATGAAAAAATTACTGAATAAATATTATTTAAGAAAGAGGATTAGAAGAAGAAGAAGAAGAAGAAGAAGAAGAAGAACAACAACAACAACAACAACAACAACAACAACAAAAAGAGTGAGAGAACGAAAATGAACAAAAAAAGAGAGAAAAAAAATAAAGAGAGAGAGAGAGTAAGAGAAAGAAAGAGAGAAAAGAGAGAGAGAAAGAGAGAGGGGGGGTAAAAATTACTGAATAAATATTATTTAAGAAAGAGTATTAGAAGAAGAAGAAGAAGAAGAAGAAGAAGAAGAAGAAGAAGAAGAACAACAACAACAACAACAGCAAGAAAGAGAGAGAGGGGAGAAAGAGAGTGAGAGAACGAGAGTGAACAAAAAAGAGAGAAAAAGATAAGAGAGAGAGTGAAAGAAAGAGAGAGAGAGAGAGAGAGAGAGAGAGAGGGGAGGGGGTTAGTGATGAAAAGAACCTGCTGTTACGGAGGTTTCTTTTAAAACTTGAATAAAACGAATAAAAAAAGAAAAAGACATTCAAATAAGATTTATTGTTTGGAGAGGGGGAATAAAGTAGGAAAAAAACAAACTATTAAGTCATCTTGAAAAATAATGATTTGAAAAATATTAATAAAAAATTTGAAAAATATTAATAAAAAATAAGGGGATTAATTTATGTGGATCATTACAGGATTACAGAAGATTATCCCCTGGCTTTTCGAAGGTAATCCATACCAAGGTAAAATGGTTCATAACCATATTAGATAAACATAGACGAATAATAGTTACAAGACTCATGGAAATTTCATAGTATATATATATATATATATATATATATATATATATATATATATATATATATATATAAATAATTGGTAATTTGCTTGAAGCATTGTTAAGTATGTTATAATATATTAATAATTTGAAGGAATTACAATGCGTATGAAAAATAAAAACAAAAACAAAACGATGTTATTTTATTTTATTTTAAAATAACATCGTTTTGTTTTTATTTTTAATACGCATTGTTATTGCCTTCAAATTATATATATATATATATATATATATATATATATATATATATATATATATATATATATAGCAGTTCATTATTACCAATCTACAAGCAAAAAATATTTTTACTTCTGGATTAATTAAAATCAATTTAAAAAGTGCTCAATAAAAAGAGCTAAATATATGTTTTAAAACCGAATGTGTAAAAATCCTCCGACTATAGTTTCACGCAGTAGCGAATCTTCAGAGAACTCCCTGAAGATTCTCTACTGCGTGAAACTATAGTCGGAGGATTTTTACCCATTCGATTTTAAAACATATATATATATATATATATATATATATATATATATATATATATAATGTTGTTCTGGTTCCAACGGAGAAAAATTCAATATTTTATAAAAAAAAAGAAGGTCCGCAAAATGTATTTTGTTCTCAGAAAAAAAATTTAAATTCTTTTTGTTTTACATATGCAACACGTGTTTCAGATATTCTGGTATCTTCTTCAGGCTTTGATTGATAATATGGAGAAAAAAATTATCAATCAAGACCTTCTTTATATATATATATATATATATATATATATATATATATATATATATATATAGAGAGAGAGAGAGAGAGAGAGAGAGAGAGAGAAAGAGAAACTTTAGTTTATCAGATATAAATTTATAAATTTATTTCGGCTATTTTCCCTTCTTTAAGTCTTATATTCACTATGTTATGTGTCCAGAGAAATAGTAAATAAAAAAATATAAAACTTTGAAGATCTTACGATATGCAGAGTGAACACGTTTGAGAAATCTTAACTTTTATTCAAGAGACAAATATGTAAACAGATATCTTTCACAGGATTCCATCTGTCACCAAAATTTTTTAGGAGAATTCTTTTCTCTATCGAATTTTCTGAGATGTTTTCCTCTTAAAAAGAGAATGGATGTCTTTTGAAATTAACCTTCTATTACGGGGTAATAAATAACACAAAAGAAAAAACTTAATTGTAAAAATGGAAATTTTGTGAAAACGCCCTTAAAGATTTCTCTGAATGCTTGAGATGAGGCTTGAAGATTAGTATTATCTGCGTTATTCGGACTATTTTCTCCAATTGGACACATGGCCTAGGTGGATAAGGTAGTTAGGTTAAGACAGTTCTAAGTGACAGTTATCTCTGGATCCCGAGTTCAATCCTGAGTAGAGGCAGTTAGAAAAATAATTATCACAACTCCTACCCCAGCTATGGTTAGCGGAATGAGAACAGGATACCCCCGTGACTGAAATAAAGGGTTAGGTTCAAAGTTCCGTGATGGCTCCCGATTACGACAAGAAAGTTCCCGAGTTCGAAAAAAAAAAAGGTTCCCGAGTCCGAGAAGGTTCCCGAGTCCGACAAGAAATACCTGAAGAAGGCCGGAGGGCATATCGGCCGAATCGTTGTACAAATAACAATGAGGATGGAGACAATAGTCCGAATAACGCAGATAATACTATTTTATTTATCTCTTTATTTCTTTGATCACCGAGAGGCAGGATCATGGCTTTCCGGTAAAAAAAAATCTCGGTGCTGCAGTCAGTAAAGAAGGTCATGCTGACAGTATTTTGGAATAAGAAAGGACTCAGAACTATTGATTTCTTTGAAATAAAAAGGGCAACTGTAAACATTGTTTCAAATTACCAACATCATAGGCAAAATCCCTTTTATTTATATAATGATACTCGTACTTATATTGTCTAAAATAGTAGGAAGCGCGTGGTGTAATGGTTAAAGTCATAGAAAATGGACTCGTCGCCCCGAGTTCAAATCCTGGACGTGGTAATTGCATTTCACTTAGCGCTAATACCCTTGGGATAGGTATGAATTCTACTCTCCTCCAGCTATGGGTAAATAGTAGGGCAGACTGGGCTCTTTAACCGTGGTTAGGCAACCGGTCTAGGAGAAGGAAAACTCTGAATTCAAACCTGTTAAATTCCGCTTAAGAAATTGACCTTGTGTCACACCCTACTCGTGCGGAGGGGTTGGTAAATATATATAGATGGGACCCTAACAGATACTATCACTCTGGTACAGAGTGGACCCGAGCGTGATAACAATGAAGGTGTACTCCACCAGGCCCCGGAATTAGCACCTCACAACGATGCAGTTCAGCGTAATACCCAGAACATTAAAACCCTCAGCCACCACCTTCAGCATCTATATGATAAAAAGGATTGGGTGGTGGCCATAATAGAAATTTGAAGAAAACAAGACAATCCTATAGTTGCTAGGGCTTGACATGATCAGCCAACTGGTGAGATGGGGCCTCTCCGACCACCCGTCTAGCCATGGAACCACCTGGGTCACGAGCCATACAGCTGCCAGAGTTATATATGTCTAGCCAATATAAAATCTAGCCAATCATAAGTTGGACCCTTTTTCAAGGCTGAAAATATAGCAGAATAAGAAGAATTGAACAGTGTAATTAAAGTAAATAACTTCTTGTCCCTATGACTGTAGGTGAATATAGAGGTAAACAAAGTCAGATAATGACATCAGATTAGAAATGTAAGAACAAAAGAAAATAATTGAATATTAAAACAAAAGAAAGAATACAAAGATTCCTAAACTTTGGCAACACCTGCATCATTAAAAAGAATGCTTTAGCCATCATATCGTCGATCAATTGGGAATCAATTGTTTTCTCTTGTTAATCATTATAAAACTAGCAGGTGTACCTGGCAAAGCTAGGGTAAAAAAAGAAGAGACATTTATTTATTTATTTATTTAGCATATCAGCTACGACATTTTCTTTATTGTTAAAAATACCAAAATCTGAAACAAGTCTTAAGAATGATGAATTTCTGAAGAAAAATCAGGAAATAACATTTCAAGGTTTGGGTGTTGTATAATCAGGGGACTTGGATAATTAAGGGTTGCAAACGAATCAGTTTTAGTAAAAGTAAATTGAAAAGTGAAAAAGAAGGAAAGAAAGATTTTGGAAAATATTTGAAAATGAAGAATCTTGCTGGAATGCAATTTGTGAATTGTTTGTTTGAATTCCGAGCCAGAGAAAATACCGAGGCTAAATATTTTCGGGGGAATCAAAATTATTTGGAAAGGATTGTTTGGTTAAAATTCCAATGTACTTATATAATAAAATATAACAATATACTATGAAATTAAAATACACATAAAATAATTAGAGGAATGACTTAAGAAAGGATTATCAACTGGTTAACGGTAATTATAAAAGAGGGGTCGAATAGTCGAAGAACGAGGGGGGGTAAAAAGCAAAGAAGGGACTGAAGACAAATCACGACGCCCGCTGACCTTTTAGACCAGGGGTTCTCAACCGGGGTTCATATGGACCCTCGGGACCATATAACATAATTTGGGGACCCAGGCAAGTAAAATGTATTTAACTATAAAAATACAATGGGATTTTTTAAACAACGAATGGCTATGGGAGGTCGACCAGAGTAAAATAGGATTAAAAGGTAAAAGAAGGGTTGAGAAGTGTCTAAACCTTCAATGTTTAAATCCTATCACAGTACTTTTTCCATAACTCTGAGTTTCACGGGTAGGCATGAGGATTAGACAATATCTATTTGCAATATGTACAAAATGTAACAATGATAGCATTGGTCTAAACTAGTGGTTCTCAACCGGGGTCCATATGGACCCTCAGGACCCAGGCAAGTAAAATGTATTTAACTATAAAAATACAATGGATTTTTAAACAACGAATAGCTATGAGGGGGTTCACCAGAGTAAAATAGGATTAAAAGGGGGTCAATAGGTAAAAAAAAGGTTGAAACCATTGTTTTAGACTATCCGAGAAAGCAGCCTTTCTTTCTTTCTTTCATTCTTTTTTCTCCGAAGTCTGACAATTAACTGACAGTCAGTGGAGCCCTAAGTTTACTAGATCTAATTAAGCCAATTATGTTATCATAAACATCTTTCTATCTCTCTCTGCAATGACGAATACTATAACCGATCACGGCCATAATAAATCTAGTGACAAAGAAAAAGAGTTGCACTCTAATTTGGTTTTAACAAGCACAGGGGTACCCGGGATATTAATTTAAGGGTCAAACACAAAGAGACCCATTTATAAGAACAAAGACACACCACGTAACACTGTGTTTGACACCGGTGTAAGAGCAGTCTCCCTTGTCTGAGGGTTCTAGATAATCTCCTGTGTCAGGAGACCCTATTTTGGTCACGTGACACAGGAACCCAAGAAGAGAACCCTCTTTTTCCGATGCCACTGCACAAGCCTGGACATGCTTGTCACCTCTCTCCAGCAGAGACCTATGGTGCATGCCAGACGCCACAGGCACGGCTCTACTTACAGTAAGTGGTTTCCACCTATTTTGTCTATTAACACTACTGTGTATGTTTGGACACTTGTGACATTATATAGCCTGGGGAACTTCATTCCCTAATATGTTATAATAAAAGTTATATAAATGTAACTAACGCGTTTGTTGTTTTCCTAACTGAAGTATTCCTCATTGGGTACTTATCCTTTAAGTAACCCAATGTTTTATAAGAACCAGAGTTAACACTCTGTGAACCTCTTATAGCTGCCCTTGCCAACTCAGCGCATTAGTAGTACAGCTTGGATCTCTGTGATAAAGTGTGTAGCAGATGATTGGCGTGGCGCTCCACCACAAACGCAAAATCAATCTCTATTGTCTTGCTCTAATAAAAAGGGGATAGGCTCTCTTGTTGTCTGTCTGATACTGACAATAGGCGACTCCGTCGGCTTAGTGGTATTTTGAGTCGCATGTAATGTAATGGTTATCGTCGTAAGAAAGGACATAGCAATATGAGTTCCAAACCTGTGTTGTATACCCTTTTCATTACTTACTTCTATTCTTCTATTCTTCTTCTGACGTCTTTTTTATCTTTCTAACATCTCTTCTAGCGTCTGGACTTCTCTTGGGGATTTCGTGTCTGGTCTTTCATTGGGGATTTCTCTTTATCAGAAGCCCTGTGTCATTGGTATTTTTTAGAAAATAACCCAAGACTTCGATTTACTTAGATCACATTTTATTTCGAAATCCCCACCAGACTACCTGCGCAGATCGAGTCGGAGCATGTATAACACGACTCACCACCGTCGTGGTTTCTCTCGCCGACTGACTAAAATCTATTTCTAATCTAAACCGGAAGAGGGTCTTCTCCACCGATTCTCACGGTATCCACCGGAAGGTTAGGACTGAGGTCAAGCGTTGTCATTCAACCCTCAAGGCCGTGGGCTGCAACTTATAACAGCCATTTTGATTTCTACACTATTGCACATAAATATTAGGTATCTAATAATTATGTAACACCTGTACAAGTCCGACTGAATTTCACATAACGCTCACTAATACTCTTGAGAATGGTATGCATCCAGTTATTTTCCCTCCAGCTATGGGTAGATAATAGGCAGACTAGGCTCTTTAATGTTGGTATGACAAGTGGTCTAACAGGCGGAAACACCGAATTCAAACCTGTTAAACATCTCTTATTATATGGGTTTCGCATTGCAGTACCGAACATGATTTGTGATATGATTTGACATTACCAGTTCCTTCTCTCGGAAAAAGAACTAACGACGGTTACTACTACTAACGACTACTATTACTAACGACTACTACTACAACTCAATTAGAAGTCAACCCAAAGATCAATGACGGCCAGACAAGTTAGAAGAAACAAGTAACCAGCAGAGTACCAAGGAAGACCACGATCTCTGATCTATATATCTCTGCCTCTGTCTCTGTCTCTGTCTGTCTGTCTGTTACATAATCTATGTATAGATTATTGTCACCCCCTTGTATTTCTGAAGGGATGGCCCTTTTTCATATCACGGGGGAGGGGGACTTTCCATGGAATATTACAGAAAGCCCGCGAAATACGTGAAGTCACCTGGGACCTGGTTGGCTCTCAGTTTCAGCTTGGACGTCAGGCAGATAAGGTATTTCTACCTTGGCTGAAGCTCACTGCACACGCGCGTTATGTTAGTTACATGAAATGTTTAGTTTAGTAAATAAAAGCTTACATAAATAATATGGTTTTGTGGTTGATAAATGTCTTGGCAACAAGACTGATCTTGAAGAAGAAATGAATTAAGTGCGACCGACCACCAAGACGAAGTCCAGACGCTAGAAGATGAACGTAAGATACCAAAGATGAGCAGAAGAATAATAGAAGTAAGAAAAGATAGGGTATACAACATGTCTGTCCCTCTTTCTCTTATATACCCGAGTATGTCAGAATGGTATATACGGCTATACAACAAACATGGCAAATTTTGAGGGGTTTATTCATGTTTTTATTTATTTATGTATCTTTAAAAAAAGTTTTATTGTAACCTAAGCCTCTTTTTTTTTCTTATTGTACATCAAATTCTACAGGAAAATAGAAAGTTAAATATGAATTGGACAAATTGAAAACGTTGTTGCTTAAACTCCGATTTTTTTTATGGTGTTGCCCAGAGCATAATTTTTACATAAATATTGCCTCTTCTGATTGTCAAGCAAGTGTCTGTTGAAGTGTCAACTGGCTGCTTGTCTATGACAGACAAGGAGAGAAGAAAAAAATGATCAAGCAAAAAATTACCCTCGGGTATGACGGTGCCTAAATATTTGTTGGTGAGTCTATTAAAATATCTAAAAAGAAATTATATAAAAAAAAAAAATATATAGAACAGAAAAAACATTTTTTCAGTGGAGTGTTTTGTACACACACACACACACACATACACACACACACACCTTGTATGTTTATGAAAATGGAGGTGCATGGTTTAATGGTTATAATACCAACCTAAAAAAAGGGGAACCACTCTGAATTAATTTTATCTGTTAATTAATCTACCTATTATTTTCCTGTTAAACTTACCCTAAAACTTAACCCTAACCCTAACCCCTAACCCTAACCCTGTCTTCTTTTTCGTAGTTGATCAATCAATAAATAAATAATTTATCAGTCAGAGTGGTTCCCCTTTTATAGGTTGGAGTTATAGGAAATAACCCAATATATATATAATATATATATATATATATATATATATATATATATAGAGAGAGAGAGAGAGAGAGATTGATAGATAGGTGCACCGATGGATGTATATTGTTGGTTGATTCTATCATCTTGAAATTGTTGAGATATCATCCTGCTTTTTTTACTTTATAATATTCCAAACGTAGAGACATTTAATTGGTAGGCACCATTTTTCCACAAAATAATATAGAAAATATAGAATTGGTAATTAGGATTTCCCCCTAAAATAATATAGTTGTATGGTAATAATGGTTCGCATGAATACAAGTTAAGACTCTGTCAGCCTATGACAAAAATATCTTGGTATAGACATCTAGTAATAGATCAGTACAGGGAGAGGTGGATTCATGCCTTTTGCAAAGTAATCAGCACTAGATAGTTAGTTGCAGCCTCTGGATGTTGAATAGGTGATAAAGTAAAAGGTAAGGTCGTCGGGGGTGGGGGATGGGGGGGGGGGCTAAAGTTGGTATCGACCAGACAGCGAGAGATTCTATCCCCTTTTCACTAGCGCAAAGAGATTGTTTTCGCGTCTGAGGTGGAACGCCACATTTACCATCAGCTCCTTAATTTACTTGCTGTGCTACTCATACGCTGAGTTGGCGAGGGCCAGTATTGAACCAGGAATCTTTTGGTTCCCAGGCGAACGCTCTACCGACTGAGCTAAACCGGTACTTCCCCATATCTTTCTTGATATTTCACACCTCTTTTAAAATCATTTCACCAAGAAATAGAGTATCTCATATTCTGTTAATTTTCTCTTTTTTTTTCCACCAGGAAGCTAAGCTATTTAATCTTTAATGTTTTTTTTTAAAGTTCTGTGTATGCAACATTTCAGATATTCTCTGTTTCACTTTAGAAATAAGCTTATGGATCAGTCTGTCTATCTATCAAGCTATCATTTTCCATATCTTACCAGACTTTTCTCACATCTCTTGAAACTTACACACCAGAAAAAAAAAAAATAAACAGCACGCATATGTCTCTGAATGTTTGAGATGAGGTTTGATGATTAGTATTGTAAGGGTAGTCTCTCTTGTCTGAGGGTTTTGGTGAATCTTCCGTGTCAGGAGACGCTATTTTGGTCACGTGACACAGGAACGCATGGAGAGAACCCACTTCTTCCGATGCACTGAACAAGCCTGGACGTGCTTGTCATCTCTCTCCAGCAGACACCTATGGTGCACCCCAGACGCTACAGCCTCTACTTACAGTAAGTGGTTACCACTTTGTCTATTAACACTATTGTGTATGTTTGGACACTTGTGACATTAAAGAGCATGGGGAACTTTGTTCCCCTAATATGTTATAATAAAGTTATTTAAATGTAACTAACGCGTTTGTTGTTTTCCTAACTGAAGTATTCCGCATTGGGTACTTATCCTTTAAATAACCCAATATTTTATAAGAACCAGAGTTAACACTCTGTGGACATCTTATGGAATCATCTACGTTATTCGAACTATTGTCCTCATCTTCATTGTTATCCGTACAACGTTTCGGCCGATATGCTATCAATGAAGATGAGGACAACAGTCAAAATAACGCAGATAATGCATGCATATTTGTATGCTACTCAAACGCTGAGTTGGCGAGGGCTGGTATTGAACCCGGAAGCTTGTAGTTCGCTAGGCAGACACTCTACCGACTGATCTAAACCGTTCCCAGACAATATGTTCGCAATTTCTCTTCTATGGTGTCACGATAGCAGAACTACTATATTGATCTCACACGTGAAATCATACAACATACTCTAAAATAGATTCTGATAGACATTTTTTGCTTCAGTTTTGATTTTTTTTTCTACTTACTTAAATGGTTGCCCAATTATTTTTGTTTTTTGGTTATTATTTTTTTCTTTTTTCTTTTCTATTCTTTTTTTTTTCTTTCTGTCCAAGTTTCTCAGTTCATTTTATTGAATGTCTTGTCTATCGAAATGCAACAATTTGCGAGACACTTTGCCAAAACCTACTCCTCGTGGCATCACATTTCAGTCACACACTGATATGAAATACTTGGACTATTGAAAAAATAAAAATAAAAGAAATATAAAAGACAAAATATATATAAATATATGAATTTTTCAATATGTTTTTGTTTCCTTAAAATAAAAGTACAAGCTGAAAATCTTCTTACAAATTTATTTCTTCCTGATTTAAATTTTTTGTGTCAACAACATTTTTTATGATATCTAAGTTTTTTCATTATGTTCAATTGTCTTTTGTAGCTATTTTTCATATCCACTTTTAAATAAACTTTCTCTCTCTCTTTCTTTTCATATATATATATATATATATATATATATATATATATATATATATATAACCATCCGTCTATTTTAGACGATGGCGTAGTGTCCATTCTTTTATCTACAGCTACCTGAGTGGCTGAACAGACCGATCCTTGAATGGCAGTCTCTGGAGCAGTGATTGCAAACAAAAGGTGATGCTTTCTGTGGGTGTTGGGG
>CM042157.1:16118724-16121224 GCA_023376005.1 Doryteuthis pealeii
CACGATGAGACTTCAAATCCTGGCTGAATCTCGTTGCATATCATATACCCTTAGGAAATGTATGAATCCGACTATTCTCCCTTCAACTATGAGTAAATAGTAAGGCAGATTGGACTATTTATCTTGTGATTGCCTAATGAAATTGGCGATTTCTTAACAAAACCAATTTGTTTTTGTTCTACTTGCTTTAGCTGTTGTCATTTCATTCAAACGTGGGTTAAACATCATCAATCTCGCAACAGTGTCATAAAATATTAAAATGATACATAAAGAATGTATGCAGATATATAGGGTCCTTGATATATATATATGCAAGAAGCAATACGTTTGGAAGTCTGAGTGGGCATTTTATATTAGACTTAATAATTACAGATACCGAATAAAAAATACAGACCACAGCAAGCTCATCCCAGTCGAGCAACACTTCCGACTAGATGATCATGAAACGCTAAATTTACCCTTATTGAAAGAATCCAAAGAGATACCGACACCAAATCTGTAATCGAAAACTACGAGTACAGATTGATAAAAAAGATAAAAAGCTTTCATCCGTTTGGTTTTAATCAGAAAACAGACTCGTCATTTTAATAAGAGCAATAAAAGTCAAGTCTACGACTATAAGCGGGGCCGATGTCACCTAAATAAACAAACACTGACCATCACACATAAAACAAGCCACTTTAGACCCAATTAATGAAAAATCTAAAAGTCACGCACACAGTACCGATATATATATATATATCAAGGACCCTATATATCATCATATATCAAGGAAGCTATAATTTATACTAAAGACTCTTTCAACCTCACTAGGACATTTTTCTGCATACATTATTTATGTATTTATTATATGCTCCAGTAACCCGGTAGAGCTCTTTAGGAGCGACTTTAATAAAATTTTATCGCCAGCATAACGCAATGATCATCTGTTTACAGATTTGATCTCTCTGATGAGCGGAAAGTATATACACAGATGTATATATTTTTAAAAAAGCAGTTAAAACACCGATCCTTGTACAGCAGCTGGCAATGGCCCAGGGGTTAACGGATCGGACAGGCGTAAAGTCAGTCGGAGTTCACCTCTGGTCGGAGTTAGTTGTTGCGTCTAGCCACACCGAAGAGGTGTGAAACGCCGAATCACGTGTCAATGGAACTATTGAAGAGGATTTACATGTTTGAAATATTATCCTGTGCCATCTGACACGAGGTTGCTGGGGGCTCAAAGTCCGGTGAACAGAAACACACATATGCCTGCTGCTTAGATGTCGAGGCAGAAAGGGGATTTGAATTTGGCGTCTCCTTCCTTTATATACTAATTTGACCACGCACTTTAATAGTCATTTGCAGAACTATTTGGTAGACACGGAAAGTAATGACCCTCTATGTCAATGCGGACAGAATAGCAATACTGTTCGGTAGGCAAGGGATGTAACATCTACAAGCATTAAAAGTGCTTCGATTAATGGAAAATCTGCTGGAGTAAGTGTTTTTAATGCCGTGTTTGCAAAAAGACTCATACGCCTGGAATAAAAAAAAACCCAAAGCGCCTCGTTTTAAACAAAATCAAGCAAAAGGATGCGAATGAAAGATTGATTTAACATCTTGACTGTCTGGAGTTTAATGGCACATGGAAAAAAATCAGAGACCAAGTTTATTCCACTGAGGCAGCTGTACTTGGATTTAGAGTGAGGAAACATCAAGACTGATTTTATGACAATAATTAATTTCAAGAAGATTATATTGGAGAAAAGTAATGTTTCATTCGTTGTTCACTTTTGTCTTGGAAAATACAGCTTCAGTATGGATATTTTGAACATACATAATCTATCTATCTATATAAAAAGCAGTGGTATGTATGTATGTATGTCCGGAGGAAACTATGAAAATAAAACAATTAACAACAAAGTAAATATATATAAACATTCACTATCATCATATCTTGGTTTTTGAGCAAAAATGATGAAGGTAATTTTTTTAAAATGTAAATGATAAGAACATGATTTTTTTTGTATTCAATGTTGTTAATAGTAGACATTTTTCTTTTTAGAGTAGCTGGATCAGCGCAAGGTTTTTTTTACGTGGGGATTTTAATGGGACATCCTGTGGGAAACCAACTCACGATTCAGTAATAATGGATCTATGAGAATATGTTACGTAGTGCCTTTTCTTTGACGGTACTAAATAGGTATATGTTGCATACCTCTTTACCGGCACTATATATCTATATATTATATACTTCTCTTTTACTTCTTATTCTTGTCGTCTATTCTTCTGGCCGGATCTGGTATATCTTCTAAGGTCTGATCTTCTTGGGATTCCGGGTCTGGTTCTGTTGCTAGGGATTTCTTGTTATCAGAAGCCTTGTGCTATTGTTAGCTTTTAGTAATAACCACAAGACTTCGATTTACAATGATGTTACTTTATTCCATAAACCCCCAGACCAGACAATGCGCGCGGAGACTCACATCTTGCTAGCTTCGCTTCTAAGTCCTAACTCTAA
>CM042157.1:16126224-16173488 GCA_023376005.1 Doryteuthis pealeii
CTATGAAGAGAACTTATTTATAAGCATGAACAGTCCATTTTAAGATAGACAGAGGGGATGTTCACCACATCCGTCTCATTCGCTCGCTGAATCTTTTAGTCGTTCTCCCGATCAGACTGACGAAGTAGAGCCCAATTAAACAGTCCAGTTAAAGGTTGATATCTTCCCATCATTTTACAGGGTAGTTTCCACGACTCTTTTTCTAAGGAAAAAACCGGTTAGATTCTGAATTCTACACTACCGTAAATAATCAATAGGCAACCTATCTATATATTAATACTCTTGTTTCTTAATCTTCCAACCGTTATCATCCTGCAACACTCCAAGTTAAACATGAGACCGTACAGATCATCAAAGATGGAATGCAAAATCTTGATTATCTGATTTCGCTTAATCATCGAATTTTTATGGGTGTCGCCACTTCAGCTAAATAATGATTAATTTCTTTATTATTATAAAGAAAGAAAGGTAAGGAAAATGACATGCTACACGGAAAAATATAATAAGAAAGAAAGTTGAGGATATATACATAGATAGATAGATAGATAGATAGAGAATAGATAGAAATGAGAGAGGGGATGAGTGCGCAAAAACGATAACGCTAATCTGTTTCAATCGAACATAATGAAAAGATGAAAAGAAGGAAAGGAAGAAAAAAATTGAGAAAAGGTTAAATCAAGATTATTATACTTTTTACATATTGAACTGTTTCGTAGTAGCTCTTAAGTAAACATATCAAACGTTATAATGATTAAATTATCATACTGTGGTATATCCACAGGCCCCACTAATTAATTTATATAATTCTCTTTTTATAATGCTGCTCATAACGCCACCAAGTGACTGCTGGAAGACATGGGATATATGTTGGATATTGTACAAACGGAAATAGGAATTTCCGTTGAATTAAACAGAGGGGGGACGGCAAAGATAACAAAGGACTTTTTCTTGGTGGTAGCGAACAAAGAAAACGCGTAGGCGTTTGAGAGATACAAAAGACAATCAACGGTCAGTAGGGGCAGTCAGCAGTCAAGAGTTGATCGGGACCAGTCGGTTGAGTGAGTGAGTTCATTCGGACAGCAGTCGTGATAGAGAGTTGACACGCTCTCCCCTCCCCTGTGGAGGGTACCCGTTACTTAGCCACCATTCAACAAGGCCTCACGTGTGGCAGATAGCAGTTTTGTAGTCTCATCTTGACTTCCTCATTGAGTAGCCGCCAACGTCAAGTTCCATGCCCTGTACACGCATCACCGAGTTAGAAGAAGAAGCAAATAAAGAAGTCCTTTTTAAATATGATACAGCATGACTTGTGGTTTCATTAAGCAGTATACCAGCAACGTATACGATTCAGCGTGAGTTTGAAGATGCCAGTATATAACATGTGCGATTCAGAGTAGCAAAGAAGGTCTATGCAACATATATACGAATTGGTGCCGAACAAAGAAGGGCTATGCAACAGATACATACCTCTCGTGTCCCCTAGCCTCAAATAAGCAAACCGTGGTAAGTAAGGAATGTAATCCCTTCAAAACTAAGTTGAAATATTGGACTTAATTCTCACTCCAAAATGTCGATATTTTCTAGTGAGTAGCGTATGCTGTTTGGAAACCTAAACATTTCTATTAGAATTGAAATCCTATCTTCTGTCGATCTCACTTGTTAACGTCCTGCTGTTATGGCAATATTCTACGCCAAAACATTGGCCTGTCAAAAGAAACTCGAATGTTATGTCACGCAACTACAAGCTGAAGAATATATCTCTTCGCACCACTTCAAATATTTAGAACCGTCATTCCAAATGAGCATAAATCTAACGCTGATATACTACTTATCTTTCTTTTTTTCTTTTGATGAAGCAAACATTGTAGTTGGATTTGGGAGCTTTCAACTCAGCAATCATAATTCGGGGCTTCCTTTTTTCTTTGATATTTCCCTAAATCTGCAATTCAAAAACTTATTTGCGTCAATTTAAAATGAACACATGCAAACCGACCCGACGGTAAAACGCGATTCCCGTATTTCAGTTCTTGTACTGTTCATGCTAACATCACTTTGCAATGCAGTACAGAAAAAGAAGAAGAAAAGAGAATTAAAAAAAAGAAGCTATTTATCTGAATTTGGGATGAGGCTTGATAATGTCTCCTTTTCTGAAAGCACACACGCTCGCAAATACACACACAAACACACACGCACACACACACACACACACACACACACATACATAATCTGGACGTGACTGTTTGCATTTCATATAGCGCTAATACCCTTGGGAAAGGTATGAATCCTTATATTATACCTCCAGCTATGGATAAATAGTAGGGCTGACTGGGCTCTTTAACCTTGGATACGTAACCAGTCTAGGAGAAGGAAAACTCTGAATTCAAACCTGTTAAACCCCGCTTAATCCTGCTCGTGCCTTTATCAACTATGCTATGTGTCCAATTGGACAAATAATACTAATACACAAGGTCAATTTCTTAAGCGGGGTTTAACAGGTTTGAATTCAGAGTTTTCCTTGTTCTAGACTGGTTACGTATCCAAGGTTAAAGAGCCCAGTCTGACCTACTATATATCCATAGCTGGAGGTATAATATAAGGATTCATACCTTTCCCAAGTGTATTAGCGCTATATGAAATGCAAACAGTCACGTCCAGGTTATGTGTGTCTGTGTGTGTGTGTATTTGCGAGTGTGTGTGCTTTCAGAAAACGAGACAACCCACTCGAAGCTTAAAACATTAGAATTTATGCGAACATAGATTTTATGCTACTATGATAGTCGCACATATGTATGTATGTAATTGTCAATGCATACGTGTATATATGTATACTTATGAATGTGTATATGTGTGTATACCCATGTGTATATAACTATGTATATATTTGTGTGTATGTGTGTGTGTGTTTCATAAAATGAGATAACCCACTCAAATGTTAAAGCATTAGAATTTACGTTTTATGCTACAACGATAATTACACATGTATTCAGAGACAAGTTTATATGTCAATTGAAATGATTGCGTCATTCCTTTTGTTGATTCGTCTATGCCACTTTCCAACGACGGTTTTATGTCGCATATAAATATTACTAACTCACAAGAGACGAATTTTACATGGAAATTTCACTACTCTTCTTCGGTCAACGATATTGCGTTTAGTTGATAAATTTCGTGAAACTGTCGCTGTGCAAGATAGAAGGCGCCAAATGGCGGCCATTTTTGTTAAATGTCCAACTTCAAGATGACGTGCCAGAACGTTTCTTACGCTTACTCACAATATCTCGTAGAAAGCTTCATCTTCGCGGATTGAATTTAAACCTCCTTAACTCCGCTTAATAAATTGACCTTGTGTCACATCTTACTTGTGTGGAGGAATTGATAAATATATATATATATAATATATATATATATATATATATATATATATTATTATATATATTTTTAATGTTTGTTTTTAGAAGCATTGTTGAATAAAGTATATATTATATTTATATTTTTGCTTGAAGGCAATTACAATGCATGTATGGCATAAAATTCGATAATTTTTTTTTTATAGAGAATGAACTTGACAAGTGTTATCCCGGCAAAGGATCGCTCGGTGTGTAGAACATCGTACAGAATGTTTCGACTTTATTAAGTCTCATCAGGGATGTATACTAACGACCTCCCTCCGACAGAAATCGAAACTGGGACCTCAGCAGGCATAGTCAAAGACCATATTGCCTCTGTGTGTGTGTGTGTGTGTGTATCTGTGTGTGTGTGTGTGTGTGTGTGTGTGTGTGTGTGTATATATCTATATGTGAGTTTGTATCCGTGTGTATATTTATGTGTGTGTATATTTGTGTGTATGTACAAGGTGTGTCAAGAAAGTGTCGATATTTTTCGACTTTTTGACACACCTTATATTCTGGAAAAAAATAACGTTCAATTCATTATCATATCTATCTTGATAAATAGCGTTATAAACTTGGTCCTTTTTTGACACACTTTTTATTCTGCAAAAAAATTAATGAATGGGACGTTGTTTAAAAAATGTATATATATGTCTGCGCTCATGAATATATATATATATATATATATATATATATATATGTGTGTGTGTGTGTGTGTGTGTGTGTGTTTGTGTGTGTGTGTGTGTGTGTGTGTGTGTGAACTTATGCATGTATATGTAACAATTTCTTTCGAAAAGTTTTCAAATTTCACATCATATACATTTTTTGAAATGCTAGGGATTTTTTAAAATACGTATTGTCATGACGAAATACTTTGCGTATGTATATTCCTTCTTGTATCATTAGTTTAACAAAAAACTAACATCAACAGTGGATATTTGTTTTGTCCTGAAGAAGATTGGAGATGCATGTCTAATATATATTTATTTTAAACATAATGTTCAATATTAGAATTCTCAATCGAAACATTAAGTGTTGACAAATTTTTTTTTTTCAAATATCAATAAATCATCCTCACATTTCCTATTTTTCACTCTTAAAAAGCACCGGTGCTAGGGTTTCATGACCTCAACCGAATAATTGATACGACCCAGAGAATTTAGGATACGGAACCCCACTTAGCTACCTGTCAATTTTCATAACGTAGTATTCATAGAAATACATGAGCCCCAACTCTACTTCATATCAATTTTCATGAAGTAATATTCATATAAAATATATGAAGCCCCACTCTACTACGTGTTAATTATCATAAAGTAGTATTCATAGAAAATATCTGAGCACCCAATCCACTACATGCCCATTTTCATAAAGTAGTATTCCTATTAGTATTATCTGTGTTATTCGGACTATTGTCCCCATCTTCATTGTTACTTGCACAACGTTTCGGCCGCTATACTCTCCGGTCTTCTTCGGGTATTTCTTGTCGGACTCGGGAACCTTCTCAGAGAAATAGTATTCATATAAAATATATGAACCCCCACTCTACTACATGTCATTTTCATAAAGTAGAATATATATAAATCTCCATTCTACTATATATTAATAAAATATATATAAAACCCCACTCTACTACATGTCAATTTTCATAAAAAGTATTCATGGAAAATATATGAAAAAATATGTGAACCCCCACTCTACTACATGTCAATTTCATAAAGTAGTATTCATATAATATATATAAATCCCCATTCCACTATATAGCAATATTCATAAATTAGTATTCACAAAATATATATAAAACCCCACACTATATGTACATTTTTACAAAGTCGTATTCATAGAAAATATATGAAACCTCACCGACTACATGTCAATTTCCATAAAGTAGTGTTCATAGAAAATATATGAACACCCACTCTACAGTATATCAATTTTCACAAAGTAGTAACAAAAGATAATATATGAACACACACGCTAATTTATTTAAATTTTCACGAAGAAAATATATGAGCTCTCACTCTGCTAGATGTCAATTTTCATAAAGTCGTATTCATATTAAATATATGAGCGCCCACTCTGCATGTCAATTTTCATAAAATAATATTCAACGACAATATATGAACACCCACTCTACTCCATGTCAATTTTCATAAAGTAATGTTCATAGAAAACACATTCTTCCGATTGAAGGTGCTACACGCCGACCCTGTCTCCAAATGTTTTCAAAGCTAAAAAGAATTTAATAGTTCAGATAAAAATTCTCAAAAAGGCGGTTGACCCGTTCTTTTTAAACATACTGTACATATAAATATATGTCTGTCTGTACAGATTTCTACCTCTATCGTGCACCTTCATTCTCTCTCTCTCTCTCTCTCTCTCTCTCTCTCTCTCTCTCTCTTCTCTCTCTCTCTCTCTCTCTCGCCTTCATTTTGGATTTGTATCTAAGAGATAGGGTGGGAATAAAAGGTTCCATTGATGTTTGTAATTATTACTGAATTGGCCCGAGATTATTTAATGAGTAGACACGAGAAAATGTCTTTGTGTCAGATTGCATTTAACGACGACATTTTGTTCAATACAGCTCGATAGTTTTGTCATTATATATAACTGTTGTTGGAAAAGATTATTCGCAATCGCCATTTTTGTAGGATATTCACATTACCTCGATAAAGTTTTAAGAAGTTAATTTCAATGTTCTATTGAATCCCGTTAACATTAAAATAAAGATTACACACACACAGACACACACATATATATATATATATATATATATATATATATATATATATATGTGTGTGTGTGTGTGTGTGTGTGTGTGTGTGTGTGTGTGTTGTATTTGGGCAGCATTCTTTCATTTATACAAGTAGAATTAAACAAAAGGCACATCTCCTGTTTAACAATTTTATTTTATCCACCAATTCCACCCAAACATTAAAAAGTTGGCCAGAAAATTAGAAAAGATAAAAAATAAAATTGTTAAACAGGAGATGTGCCTTTTGTTTAATTCTACTTGTGTATATATATATACATATATATATATATATATATATATATATATATATATATATATATATTATAATTATAGTTATTATTAATGTGGTTATGTAGTTGTTGCGGTTGTGGTTAAAGGTATTTAACTCACAGACAATACCACCATATTAGAACAACAACACAGTAAACATAGGCTAAAGATTCTTGAGGCCCTACACATCAGACATAATAATCTTAACCTTATTAGAACAAATTTTTGCTCCTTGGTTTCTGATCCATACGTCCGTGGCAAATACGTGTAAATGAACGGCTTTCAAGATCGGCGATTAAGTAGTTAACTAACCACATATTTAAGCGTGTTGATTGGCTGGCTTTAATCCACGCACACACGCAGACTCTATAAGTTTAAGTGGTGGGTTACAGCACACCTTATATTACAAATACATTCCAACAAACGAGTTTTATAAAATCAAGTAATATTTTTCCTGTTATGATTTTCTGCAAGCAAAGCCGGTCAGTAATGTATCTGTTCTGCTGTTTGAACATAATCAGGTACATCAATGGCTGATTTTGTGTCTGCAGTCAGGCAAGAGTGATTGCAATTTGATTATCTTAAAGCCAATACTTTAATTTCAATTGGGATATTCTAGTATGTTTTGTTAAGAGATTTGTAATTATTTCAGTTAGTCACTTCCGTGCTTGCAAAAATAGCTCACTCACGAAAATTACGTTACCGCCCTGTCGGCTGGGGCGTTAGAATGCACCGACTGCACCTCTGCAGAGGGGTAAGACTCCCCCAATGGGGCCACTTGTTGGCCGTGGGTGGCGACCCGTGATGCTTAAGGATAGAGCCCAGGTGGATGAGCAGTTCATGACATGCAATACTTCACTTTCGTCCTATCTTGGGCTAGACGGGCGGTCGGAGAGGCCTCCTTCGATCAATCGGCTTGTCACGTCAAGCCCTAGCACCTATATGATTTTTCCAAACCTTTTGCCGTTATGGCAAGCCCCAAGCCCTTTTTATCATATGGGTATGAGAAGGCGGTGGCTGTGGGTCTACATGTCCTGGGAATGACGTTAAACTCTATCTGATGGTGAGGTTCCAGTTTTGGAGGTTTGGGGAATGTGGAACACCCCTTCATCCCCATTGCTCTCTGGTCTACTCTGACCTGGAGTGGTAGTACCTGTTAGGGTTCAATTATGGGTTAAATAGAAAAATGTATTTATAAAAAAATTGTATTATCCATTAAGAATTGATTTATTTCAAAACTTTATCGGCATTAAATGACCCACTGAGGTTGATATGCCGTAAAACTAAACAAACCAAACCAAAATTACGTTAATTTTTGTTTTGACTGTCTCACCGAGTGAAGAGAGAGTATCAATCTTGGGCATGACCGTAAACTGCATCTAATGGCAAAGTTCTTATTCTGGAAATCTGAGGAATAGGGAGCACCCTTTTATCGCCATTACCCTGAGACTACTCTGACTCGGAGTGGTAGTACCAGCTATGGTCCTATCTATTATTTAAATATATCAACAAATGAGTTTTTAAAAATGAGTTTAAAAATTGGGTTTAAAAAATGAATAATAAAACCAGCAAAAATGAATAAAACGAAATGTCTTCGGGATAAAATAACCCAACAAGGGTTTACATGCCGTAAAATCCAACCTACCAACGAACATGAATTTTAAAAATCAAAAATAAATCTAAATAATCATGTCGGTAATGTTTAGCTTTCGTAGGAGATATTGTTTTTTGTTTTTGTTTTTGTTTTTATTTTGTTTATAAACTTATCTACTGCAGAAATCTTGGAGTAAAATCAAATTCAAGTTTTTATCTGCCATGATATGGCGAATAGTCTTCTAAGATTCCTGGTGTGATGAACACGATCATATTTGATCAGCGTAAAATCAATTTTGCACTGTTTGGCTTTTTTTAAAATTCGTATTCCTCTCGTAGTTTCACACCAGTGAGAGAATGTCACTGTCCTTTTAAAAGTGAATATACTTGTACTTCCATAATGCAAAAAAGGAAATTTAAAACAAAAAATTTGTTGAAAACAAAACTCAAAATCATGTCAGGAAATCTAATCGAGTGTTTAGAAATATATTTAAAGTAATTTTTGACATTTAATTTCTATTTCTCTGAATCTTTGAGATGAGGTTGGATGATTAGTATTATCTGCGTTATTCGGACTATTGTCCTCATCTTCATTGTTATCTGTAACATTGTTCAAAGTTTCGTGATAGCTCCCGATTACGACAAGAGGGTTCCCGATTACGACAAGAAATTTCCCGAGTCCGAAAAGAAGGTTCCCGAATCCATTCATTAGCACTATGCACACTGTTCATGGAACCCGAAAAGCAAGGTCCGTCTCCTAATAAGACCTCAGCAAAAAAGACAGAGTTCCCTTTACTTCCATTTATGGTCCTGGGGTGGAGAAAAATACATAACCATTTCCAGAAATGTATCCATCTTCGATAGTTGGCACTAATTGCAATATTCTTCATGTACAAAACGGCAATCACTTCCTGCGATATTCTGTTAAGTATTGAACAGGTTTGTCGATACATAACATCAGTAATCTAGTAGCAACCGATGCTCTAAATGTTGGAATAGGTTAGTTTTATTCAATTTTGGTATATAGTGTTAAGTATCTGGTCGGCATCCTAGGTTCCAGATGTAATAAGTAAGTAAGCAAGCCAATAAGAATCCGGTGTTCTTTGTAAGTCCTACGTCCAAGAGAATCCAAATGTCAATGAAATAAGCTCAGAATGGTGTCTCTATTAATACAGCAGAAGCAGCAGCAGCAGTGCCAGTGATTGGACAATAGAAATCCACCCCAGGTCACGTGGTAGTCAACGAGTCTATATTTAGGAGTGACCATTTGCCCCATGCCTTATATCAAATATAATTCAACATATAGTAGTTCTAAGAAATATTGGAAATATTACACCTACTGTAATAAATTGACCATACTTGCAGCCTTTGGTTACATCCTACCCATAGCTAATGGGTTGGATAAATACAAAACTTTCACCAGATTTCGTTGTAGTGCGCCGCCCGTTGGTAGAAGAAATAGATCCATGTTTTTCCTATGAATTTTGTTACAACTAATAATTTGTTGTAGGTTTCCGATTCCATTTTTCACGCCAATAACAATTATGCCACGCGCACATTTAGGGTTTCTGTTATTAAGTAATAAGTTACCAATTAAACAAGAACCAATGAATGATTCCTATTGAATTTATATCACTAGCTGTTAAATGACACCACAAAAGGAATTTCACACTATTGTTAATTTCATTGACTGATTTCTGTGTGATAATTAAATAAATTCTTGAAGAAAAGAACGGAAATGGACAAAGAGAAAGAAAAGATTCGATTTTTGCCATTATACCTTGATGAAAGGAATAAGGAAAATTGCTTTTACTGTGCCTGATAACAACGTTGTTTTTCCCTACTATCTCATATAGTTTGTGTTTATGATCAATTATACACTGTCTGGACTGGTACCACTTTCCAGAAATGTATCCATCTTCGATAGTTGGCACTAATTGCAATATTCTTCATGTACAAAACGGCAATCACTTCCTGCGATATTCTTCGACAAAAACATGGGACTGAATCGAAAAGCTATGAATCTTAAAGTGAATAAAAGGCATTGTTTATAATTTTCAGTATTTCATTGTTCATTTCTTACATTTAATACATAACTGTATTATATTCCTTTTGTATATTGACAAAAGCTTAGTTTCAGAATGAACAAGAAGCAAAAAAAACAAACTCAGCGAATAAAATACTTGACTTATTTTGCCTTTTTTCAATGATGAATAACTAGGTACATATGTAGTTGATATGGTGTGGTTTAGTCGACTCTTAGTGTTAGTAAAAAACACAAGACGTATTTTAACGGAGGTAATAGACACAAGAGCTATGGTTTAAATAGTCTAACTACTGCTCTTCTACAAGGATGACTTTGGCATTGAATTTTGTTAGTACTTTTCCCAAGTGTATTAGCCCGAAAGTGTATTAGCCCGAAAGTGAACGTAATAGTGCGCCTGGTATTCGAACTCGCTCACTGCGATGTCACAGTCCAGTACGTTAGCCACTAAGCCACGGGTACTACGCCTCAGGGATAAGAGTGTTTTCCTTTGGAATACAGGGTAGGCCAAAATCAGGGTTACAATTAACACTTCAACTTAATCAAGTAACTGGAACCCTACTTGTGGCCCACCATTTATTGTCGTATCAATCTCGGGAATCCTTTTTGACTCTGTGCTGTAGTAATTTTAGTTAACCCTTTGCCTACAAAATTTCCCATTGGCTGTACCAAATTTTCTTGCTATCTTTACGTATATGTTGTGATATTTCAAAGTTCATTATCTATTCGCATATGAACTCATATTCAAATAAAGTCCTATTATTATTGTAATAATAATAATCCTTCTGCTCAGTTATAATGAACTAACCACCAGTTTTTGTACTTTGTTTAGCTGTATTGGTATAAGAGCCACAATGAGCGGTTTGAAGTAGACAAAGGCTTAATATTAGAGACTGATTTTGAAACAAAGCTTTTCAAAAGAAGGTGATAGTAATCGTCATGAAACAGCGTCATGTATTCAAAGTGTTGTATAAATATATAATGTATAATATATAATGTATATATATAATATATAATATATATTATAAATATATATATATATTAATATATTTATATTTATATAGATATTTAATATATATATATATATATATATATATATATATATGTATAAATATATAATATATTATTATTTATATATTATTATTCATATTATTTAATAATTTTATTTATATTATTTTATATTTATTTTATATTTATTTTATATTTTATTTTATATTTATTTTATATTTATATATATATATATTTATATATATATTTTATATATATATAAATATATTTTATAATATATTTATAAAATATGTATATTTTATATAAAAAATATGTTTAATAAATAATAAATAATATATTTGTTTATATATATTATGAATATATTTTATATATATAATTATATTTATATATATATATATTTATATATATTTTATATTTTTATTTTTATATTTATTTTATATCTATTTTATATTCATTTTATATTTATTTTATTTATATTCTTTATATTATTATCATTTATATATCATTATTTATATATATTTTTATATTTATATAATATTTTTATATATAAATGTATAATATATAATATATCTATTAATAATGGAGATTCGCTTCTGGTTTTTGTCTGTAACAAAAATTCCGTCACTGGTTGCATCACATAACCTAAAATTGTCATAACATACACTCAAAATTTGAACATGAAACATTAGACAGTCCTCATTGTTTTTTAAAACAAGTTTTAATAGATACATCCCCAGTATCATATATTTATATATAGTTTGTTTTATTTTAATAGATATTCAAAGTTAATAGAACTTAGTTTCAATTTCAAATTGTTTTTTTTTGTTTTTTTGTTTTTTTACTTCTTTAATAAATTTGATGATTTCATGATTTATGGTTCAAACTCTTCGACATTTAATTTTAACTTCCACCTCCTCAAGCAATATGTTTGTGGGCCGCCCAGCAAGGACCTATATCGACCAGCTATGTAAAGATGCTGGCTGCAGCAAAGAAGAACTCCCTGTGGCGATGAATGATAGGGAAGGTTGGCGAGAGATTGTCATGGATATCCGTGCTGCCTGCACGACATGATGATGATGAATATATATTATATATAATAATTTATATATAAATATTCTAATTTAATGTGAAACGACTGATCACTCTGTTTCTAATAAATAGTTACCTTTACTAAGTTTCAGACACTCAGTGAGAATCTATATCACCTAGCGTAACCCGTCTACAGATACATGTAGCGTAATTAAAACGATCTATGAAGGGCCGGCTTAGATCAGTCGGTGTAGTGACTTAACTCGTACAAAACGAGGGAGGACTTGCTTTGCGTGCAAGTCCACCTGGCCTGACTCATCGGAACTGAACGGGTGAACGAGGAGTGGGTGTAAGCAGGCATGCAACATCGAAAAGTTAGAGAGGAGAAGGAAAGGCCTCTTGATAGAAGCGCCTGGGGCATTATGGGTAGAGGTTGGAGATAAAACGTCTGCTTCTCTGAGAGGGAAGGGAGAAAAATGGTCGTTCAGTCGATAGACTAGAGCGAGCAACGAAGTAAATCAAACGAGGAACGAAGGAGAGATGGAACAGAAAACGGGGGAGTAGAGGAACTGGGAAAGGAGGAGAACAGAGCTGTGAAGATCACAAGAGAAGAGTCGCTGGTTCAATAACGAGCAAAGAGTGTTAGAGACAGTCGGTATAGCATTCGGCTAGGAATCACAAGGTTCCTGGTTCGATAACGGCCTTGTCAACTCAGCGGATGAGTAGCAAAGGGAACTGTGTGGTAAATTGAGGAGCTGATGATAGGTGTGGCGCTCAACCTATTCCCGGGTAAAGAAAAGAGAAAAAGAAAGAAAAGAAATAAGAACAAAAGAAAAGAAAGTGTTTTTAAAGATTCAAAGCACTCAATGTATGTCAGCTAGTGAACGGTCAATGACCCCTGAACTAGAATTTTAAAAAACCGGAAATCCCAAATTTTCTGCAGAAGAGCGGAAACGGTTATGTTTTTTCCCCACCCCAGGACCATAAATGGAAGTAAAGGGAACTCTGTCTTTTTCGCTGGGGTCCTATTAAGAGATGGACCTTGCTTTTCGGGTCCCATGAACAGTGTGCATAGTGCTAATGAATGTAATTTATAATAGACAAGTTTTTCCTTACTCCTACTCTCTCTGAAAAGAAACCACGAAGCAAGCGAGAAATAAACAGCCCTCTTTGAGTCTGCGACATTCGTATGTTGTTTGTTATTGGAACGCACTGCCGATGTAAATGTTGTTGTCTGTGTGTGACTCACTAGTTAACCTTCTTACTATTACGCAACTTGAGCCTTTTATAACACTGTGACAACGCTATATACACCACATGAGGGATCTTGAGTTTATCTATTACCATAGCTTAAGTCTGGCACAAGGGTGTAACTATAGAGCACCCAGTGAGAATCAAACTCACAAGTGATGATCAGTTAACCTCACCAGAGACGTCACTATATTTTAATGACGTCACAATTTTTTAGACACCGCAGAATTTTTATTAGTTACAGCACTATATTCCATAGTGACGCCAGTAAAAAATATAGTGACGTCACAATTTTTTCTTGACGTCACTTTTGTTTATTGGCACTATTTTTTCCTGACGTCTTTATTTTCTAGTGACGTTTTTGGTGAGGTCACAATTTTTTTGCTAATGTCACTATATTTTAACTGCTATCCCTATATATTTTTAGTGACAACATTTATTGTAGTGACGATATTATATATTCTGAGTGACGTCATTATAAGTAAAATTATGGTGACGTCACTCAAAAATGTAGTGCTGTCACTAACAAAAATATTATAACGTCATTAAAAAAGTATAGGTCACTATATATTTTTCGGTCATTAAAGTATATAGTTACTTCACTAAATATTAGGCCGTCACTAAAGAATATTGGGATGCCATTAAAAATATGGTAAATATTTTTAGTGAGGTCACTATATTTCTTATTAACATCACTATATTCTTTTGGCGATGTCTATCTTTTCTTGTAATACCTATATTTTTAGTGACGTCACTATTTTTTAGTGACGTTCCTATATTTTTGGAGTGACATCACAATATTTTTAGTGACGCCACTATATTTCATAGTTATTTTTTCGTGACGTCACTATATTTTTTAGAGGCGGCAATTTATTTTTTCATGACACACACTACTTTTTGTGACGTCCCTATATTTTTTGAAAGCAGTATAATTTTTAGTGACGTCAGTTTAATTTTTAGTGACGTCAGTTTAATTTTTCGTGACATTATTTTTAAGTGACGTCAATATATTGTTAATGACGTCAGTATATTTTTAGTGACGTCAAGGTACTGCTACTGTACGTGTTTGTTTGGAAACGCGTGCGTACTTATGACAGGCAGATGAATGCCTCTCGGCAATTACGACACTGAAGAGAATTTGGTTTTCTACAACAGGTTTATTAATTACCAAGATGGTGAACCTAAAAGAAAAAATACAAACAAATGATAGCGGAGGGTTAAAAGAACTAAGAAATAGAGAAAAAAGAGCATGGGAAAAAAAGCATAACAGAAAAGAAAAGAAAGCAAATAAGGAAAGAAAGAAGAAAGTATGGAAAGAAAGAAAGAAAGAAGGAAAGAAATAATATATGAAAGGAAAGAAAGAAGGAAGTATGGAAAGAAAGAAAGAAAGAAAGAATATATGTAATGAAAGAAAGAAAGAAAAAAAGAGAGCATGGGAATAAGCATAACAGAAAAGAAAAGAAAGCAAAGAAGGAAAGAAAGAAGGAAGTATGGAAAGAAAAAAGAAAGAAAAAAGAATATATGTAAGGAAAGAAGAAAGAAAATATGAAAGAAAGAAAGAAATCATGTAAAGAAAGCATAGCAGAAAAGTAAAGAAAGCAGAGAAGGAATGAAAGGAGGAGGCATGGAGAGAAAGAAAGAAAGAAGAAAGAAGAAAGAAAGAAAGAAAATATGAGAAGGAAGAATGAAAGCATGGGAAGAAAGTATAGGAAAAAGTAAAGAAAGAAGAAAGCATGGACAGAGAGGAAAAATGAAAGACAGAAGGAAAGAAAGAAAATATGAGGAAAAAGAAAGGAAGCATAACAGAAAAGTAAAGAAAGCAAAAAGAAAGAAAAGAAAGAAAGTATAAGAAGAATGAAAGAACAAACGAAAGAAAGAAATGAAGAAAAGAAGTATGGAAAGAAAGGATAGCAAAAGTAAAGAAAGCAAAGAGGAAAGAAAGAAGGAAGTATGGAAAGAAAGAAAGAAAGAAAGAAAGAACAACGAAAGAAGAATATATGAAGAAGAAAGAAAGCATAGAAAGAAAACAAAAAGAAAATGTGAGAAGGATGAAAGATATAAAAGAAAGAATAGAAGAAAGGAAGTAGGGAAAGAAAGGACAGAAAAAGTAAAGACAACAAGAAGGAAAGAAAGAAGGAAGACTGGAAAGAAAGAAAGAAAGAAAGAAAGAAAGAAAGAAAGAAAGAAAGAATATATGAGAAGGAAAAAAAGGAAAGAAAGAAGGAAGACTGGAAAGAAAGAAAAGAAAGAAAGAAAGAAGAAAGAAGAAAGAAAGAATATATGAGAAGGAAAAAGAAGGAAAGAAAGAAGGAAGACTGGAAAGAAAGAAAGAAAGAAAGAAGAAAGAAAGAAAGAAAGAATATATGAGAGGAAAAAAGAAGGAAAAAAGAAGGAAGCACGGAAATAAAGAAGAAAGAAAGAAAGAAAGAAAGAATATATGAGAAGGAAAAAGAAGGAAAGAAAGAAGGAAGACTGGAAAGAAAGAAAGAAAGAAAGAAAGAAAGTAAGAAGAAGAAAGAATATATGAGAAGGAAAAGAAGGAAAGAAAGAAGGAAGACTGAAAGAAAGAAAGAAAGAAAGAAAGAAAGTAAGAAAGAAAGAAAGAAAGAATATATGAGAAGGAAAAGAAGGAAAGAAAGAAGGAAGCACGGAAATAAGAAAGAAAGAAAGAAAGAATATATGAGAAGGAAAGAAAGAAGGAAAGAAAGAAGGAAGTACGGAAAGAAAGAAGGAAAGAAAGAAAGAATATATGAGAATGAAAAATAAGGAAAAAAAGAAGGAAGCGTGGAAAGAAAAAAAGAAAGAACGAAAGAACGAATATATGAGAAAGAAAAAAGAAGGAAAGAAAGAAAACATCAGAAGAAAGAAAGCAAGCATGTAAAGAAAGCATAGAAAAAGTAGAGAAGGAAAGAAAGTAAAAAAAGATAGACAGAAAGACATCCAGATAACAATAAATAAAACTGATAGTTTGCCGACAGAAAATAAAGTTTAAAGTATAATATGAAAGGAAGCAGACGTCTTTAACAAGTAAAACAACTGATAATATCTAAAGGAAAGCTAGAGTGAATCAGCAACTCGTGGTAGAAAATGTTGGTTCCGTCAAGAAATTAAAGAAACTAGCAAAATAAAAAACGTCCTCCGGGCGATGTAAAAGTAGATTTTTGAAACATATTGCCGGAGGGGTGGGAGTAAAAAATTCAATGTCAGCAAGTTTATACCCTAAGTAAGTAAAATCATCAAAGGATTAAAAAATAAAACAATTTGAAATGTAAACTTTAAATATGTATTAAAATAAAATAAACTACATATAGATATATAATACCAGTCATGTATTTATTAAAACTTGTTTTAAAAACAATGAGGACTGTCTAATGTTGCATGTTCAAATCTTGAGTGTATTTATTCTATTTTATGACGATTTTAATGTCACGTAAGCAGTGACGTAGTTTTTGTTACAGACAAAAACCGGAAGCGAATCTCCATTATTAATAGAGATGTACATAAAATATAACATTACATAAATATTCAAAATAATAGAGTCTTTTTACGAGAGTTCAGGGTGTAGGGTTATATCACTTACTTCCCACAATTCTTCCTGTGTGGCAGGGCCTGCCTGCTTCTCGGTCACATACGGTCGCATGCGAGTGGAAACCTAGAAAGGGGTTCATGTGTGACAGGAAACAAACAAACTTGAATCAGTGGACCCTCGGCGTGCTCATATCCGAACTACTTGTAGAAATGGCCTTATTCTGTGAAAAGTGGCAATCACCATATATATATATATATATATATATATATATATATATTATATATATTGAATTTAGTGTGAAGCATGAGTAAAATCTGAAATAGATGGGAAACTCACTGGATGTTATGTGGAAAGTTCCACGCATTTCATCCAATATTTCGAGGGAATGACCTCTTCTTTATTAGAAATTAGACTTCATATATATATATATATATATATATATATATATATATATATATTATATAAGTAAGGGTCGCCATCTCAGCCTAATACCATTGTGTCATGCGAGACGCGATAACTATAAAAAAATTATCTACGTGTCGAGCAATTCCGTTTGGTTTTTATTCCCGTTCTTTGTGTGAACTTTTCTCTTTGAGTGTGTGAGTATGCCTGTATGTATGTATGTGTGCGCGCGTGTGTGTGTGTGTTTACGTATGTGTGTCTGTCTCTGATCAGAGCAGAGAGGTTCACAGCCGAATCCCCCGGTATTTCTTTGAGGAAGAGATTTCATAACCACTTCAACAGAATGGACAAAAGCAGTTTCACAGTTTTATGGAGATACAAGATTCAGTTTCCGCAGAGCATACGGATTTCTTCAGCTCACTTCCTGTACGCATCCAACTACTGATGTTACTTCCTGTTCGTGAATGAGAGGGTTTTGTACGGACAGACAAAGATGTCGCACAAAAACAATAATAAAAAAGCAAAAGAGAAGCAGAAGGGAAAAAAATAGGCTGATACAAACGCTCGAGTTTTGTTTTTTCTTTTCAGCCTTCAGAGAAAATTTGAACTTTATTCAGCAGCGAATAACATGCAAATGAAGAATATGCTAATCCATAATGAATTGGAGTATTTTCGTTGGCAGAATATATGGCATTGTCTCCCAAAGATATTTTAGTAATATTTTAGCCTGGTTGGTTATTGGGATAGTTTAGCAAACTGCTTCCTTCAGGTTATCAATGGTGCCGAAACCCGGGAATGAACCAGGGACCTTCAGATTATCAGACAGTCGTGGTCGTCGTAATTGCTTTACTCTCCCAGCAGTTCTCGTCTTCTCAATAGCACAATCCAACTATATCCTCTCTTCCACTCGTTTCGACAGCCAAAATGCTACTGCAGACTTTCTCCCCGATCTGGGGGGGTAGGTCCCTAAATATCCCATTGCTGTTTTTCTTCCGGGCTCCTCACTCTGAATTGCACGTTCGACATTCATCAGCACTCGTCAATCCTCACGACGAGACTCTACATCCGGGCCACTCTACACTGCTCGTGCAGAATTTCACCAGCATTTCAGCAACAAAGAGGTGACGAGTTCAATTTCCGTGGTCACTCGCCACACCCTCCCCTCTCGCACAGACCACACATATCTGGACTCGTTTCGTTCGTGGGGGCTGGAAATCTTTTTCTTTTAGCAACCGGACTTTGAAGGATAAACAGCTTTCTTTTTTTCCTGTCCTGAAAACACGTCAATATCGGCCATTTGTGTTCTTACGCAAAGTAAATGCAACAGAATTTAACTGACGTTCGCCGTTAACATTTGCAGGGCTCTCTGTTATTTACGGATTTGTGCTCTCTAGTGATCGATATATATATATACCTCTGTATGAAAAATAGATGGAAAATAATCCGACGGTATGAAATTTAACATTTTTGAAAAAATAAAAGATGTTATATAGATAGATCCGTCGCCCTTGATGATGACCGATCTATTGAAGTGGTCGAAACAGATTTCTGTCAGCAATTATATAACATCATTTGTTTTTTCTAAAAAGTTAAATTTCATATCTCTGTATGTATTTATCAGTTAAAATTCTGCTTCTTACTAGTAGGGGATGACGGCCGAGGGGTAAAGGAATCGGAGTGGTGAAAATTCAGTCGGGTTTCGCTCCCGGCTAGAAGTAATTGCTAAGTCTAGCTACACTGAAGAGACGGGAAACGTCGAAACATTGTGTGTGTGGATGACTATATATATATATATATATATAATAAGTCATCCACAGACATTGTGTTTCGGTGTATCACGCCTCTTCAGTGTAGCTAGACACAACAGCTATCTATGGCCAGGATCGAAATCCGACTGACTTTTTATCCGCCTGACTTCTTAACATCTCGCCACTTTGACACCTGATGTAACCGTGTGTGTTTAAACAATTAAATACATACGCTTGTTAATATATTTTACGATCATCAGAGAGATCCGGTCTGTGTACAGACGATCATTGCTTTATATATGCTGTCAGTGAAAGTTAATTTAAGTCACCCTACCGAGTTTGGGAACACACACACACACACACACACACACACACACATATATATATATATATATATATATATATATATATATATATATATATATATATCATCTGCGTTATTCGGACTATTGTCCCCATCTTCATTGTTATTTGTACAACGTTTCGGCTGATATACCCTCCGGCCTTCTTCAGGTATTTCTTGAGTATTTTCGTTGGCATATATAACATTGTCTCCTAAAGATATTTCCGTAATATTTTAGCCTGGTTGGTTATTGGGATAGTTTAGCAAACTGCTTCCTTCAGGTTATCAATGGTGCCGAAACCCGGGAATGAACCAGGGAGGGTATATCGGCCGAAACGTTGTACAAATAACAATAAAGATGGGGACAATAGTCCGAATAACGCAGATAATACTAATCTTCAAGCCTCATCTCAAACCTTCAAAGAAATAATATATATATATATATATATATATATATATATATATATGAAAATAATTATATATGTGTGTGTTTTAATGTTTGATTGCGTTTTTTGTTTTAGATTTTTAATGCGCATGTAAGTTATTACAATATTAAAAAAACTAACTTCTTTAAATTCTTATTATGTATATATCCAATTTATATAGGCACTGCGTCGTTCTTGTACAGTTCTACTTCAATCAGAATTTATAATTTTTCTCTCCAATTCGTTCATTTTTATTTTTTGTCGTATTTAACCATTTCAAAATGGATCACGACACACATATCGATTTTCTATACAGCTATTTCGAGATCTGAACACTTTGAAAAAGTCAACGCGAGTAGAAAGCAAAGCTTGAATCAAATCACCCCACCAAAAGCAACAACAACAAAAAAAAGAATTAAAATGAAAGTTCAAATCTTATTCCAGTGCTGAAATAAAAACTAAGTTTTGCCTTCCAGCTGGCATTGTAAATAATCTCAGTAACTTGTCGTTCAGAATTCAGTTCGACTTAAATGCTATAGAAATTCCTCGCTGGAAAGGGCGATCAGTGAGTTAGTTTTTTAGACGAGAAATGCCACACCCAGAAAAAAGATGCAATAATAATAATAATAATAATAATAATAATAATAATAATAATACACCGAGTGAAAATGAAAGAAAGCAAAAAGATAAACAAATCCTTAGACCTTGCCAGAGAACTGAGGAAGCTGTGGAACATGGTGAAGGTCGTACCAATTGTAATTGGTGTCCTTGGAACAATCCCCAAAGCTCTGAAAAAGGATTTGGGTGAACTGGAAATCAGAGGAAGAATCTAGACCGTCCAAACTACAATACTGTTAGGATCGGCTAGAATACTCAGAAGAGTCCTGGAGACCTGAGAGACTTGATGTCACTCAGCCTCCAGTGAACCACCAGCTACGGCAGGTGTGAAAAACTAAGATAATAATATGAGGATGAAAGTGATACCAATTGTAGTTGGTGCACTTGGAACGGTCCCAAAAAATTGGAAAAAAGACTGGAGAATCTGGAAATCAGAGGAAGAATTGAGACCATCCAGACTACTGTATTGCTGCAATGGGTTAGAATACTCAGAAGAGTCCTGGAGACCTGATGAAACTTGTAGTCACTCAGACTCCAAAGAAATACTATCAGCTAATGCTGATGGGAAAAACTCAAAATGAGTGAAAATAATAATAATAAAACAACAAAAAAAGACCATTTGCCGGGAACATTTTTACGTTCTTTTAAGACGCAATTCTTAGTATCAGGAAGATTTACTTATAATGCACCCGAATCAGGTGAATGTACACAGACAAAGACACAGACACACAGACAGACAAAAACACACACACACATAAACACACACACACACACGTATATATGTATATATATCTAATATATAAAGGAGAGATTTTGGTATGTAGGTGTCGACGCATAACTCCAAAACGGGAGGTCACTCAGATTTTTAAATCTTGCATACATAAATTTTCGGTGATGTTTTTTTAATTTTATTTTTATGAACACCCTAAAAAAATGTTTTCGTCCGGTCATGGACCGGGTACTTTTGCTAGTATTATATATATATATTCATAAATATATATATTTACCAATTCCTCCGCACGAGCGGAATATGACACAAGGTCAATTACTCAAGAGTAGTTTAACAGGTTTGAATTCAGAGTTGTCCGTCTCCTAGACTGGTTGCCTAGTCATGATTAAAATGCCAATCCGCCCTACTGTTTTGGCATAGTTGGAGGGAGAGTAGTTGGATTCATACCTTTCCCAAGGGTATTAGCGCCATGGGAAATGCATGGGAAACAGCTTCGTCCAGGATCTGAACTCAGGTCGACGAGTCCATTGCCTATAACACTAGCAATTTGCACCACGCCCCCTCTCCCCTCTCTCTCTCTCTCTCTCTCTCTCTCTCTATATATATATATATATATATATATATATATGTATATATATAGACACATTCATTTATGTATTCATATATGTATAATCATATACGAGGATTTGAGAGGCAAACATTCAAATATTACCAAAAACAATCCCAAGAACCAACACATACACACACACACACACACACACACACATATATATATATATATATATAATATATACACGCACATATATATATATATATATATATATATATATTACACGCACATATATATATATATATATGTGTGTGTGTGTGTGTGAATAAAAGGAAGTGAATCCGACGGTATGTTGTATAATAAAAAAATTGAAAAAACACATGTTTAAATGAGTTAAGTCGTGAGTTTATTGGCCGACGCTGCAGTGTTTCGATCTATTAATTAGATCATCTTCAGGGCTTTTGTTGGTATGTGGAAGTGATTTCTTATATATATTTTAATTTTCAAATATCTTCTAATATAAATAAAAGCTTCATAATTTTGCAAAAAAAGCAAGAACCGGTGATATTTAATGTGTATATATGTATTTACTTTGTCGTTAATTGTTTTATTTTTGTAGTTTCATCCGGACACACATACATAAATACATAATCACCAACTTCCAGATATATATGTATAGATGAAACACACACACACACACACACACACACAACCTTAAGATTTATTTCCGCTGTCGTTCATCGAAAAAAAAAATTACACCCACACACACAACCACACACCTAAAAAATGCACAATGTTTCTTTCGATACACACTCATACACCGTCCCATACCCACGCAGTAAAATAGAATATTTGACGTCATATTTCAAAACCGTCCCTTTTTTTTTCAAACCTCAAAACAATTTCTAAACGGACTGAATAACAATAACTACCACTGGCTTTTCTCGTTATTCTGTGATAAATAATTTCTTATCACTTTCCATATACCAGAAGATGATCTAATTAATAGATCGAAACACTGCAGCGTCGGCCAATAAACTCACCCATTTAAACCTATGTTTTTTCATTTTTCCCACTTCTTTATACTACATACCGTCGGATTCACTTCCTTTCTTCACATAGATGAAACTTATATTGTCTAATCAGCAAGCCGTACACACCTCATTAATTAAACATCATCTACTAAAAATGCTTTTACAGTTTTAATGTTCTCTGAAATATTCAATAGTTCTTGAGATCGACTAGTATTATTTTATGAATTTGGGCAGCATTCTTTCATTTTTGTTTCATTCTACATATATATATATATATATATATATATATATATATATATATATATATATATATATATATATATATATATATATATATATATATATATATATATATATATATATATATATATATATATATATATATATAGTGCTTGGTGATACATATATATAGATATATATAGTTTAGTGATATATATATATATATATCAGTAAGCACTATATATATCTATGTATATATATATCACTAAGCTTTCTCTCTCTCTCTCTCTCTCTCTCTATATATATATATATATATATATATATATATATATATATATATATATACTGCTTATTGATTTTATTAATTTAATGGTAAGATAAACTTAAAGTGACAGTTAATTCATTGTGTCTTATAATAATAAAATGAGTTATTTTTCTTGTTAATGGATTTCATTTAAGATTCATTGAAGTGATTTTTGCTTATATTCATTAAAATAAAACCAAACAGTTTAGAAACCAATAATACTAAGCACATATTTATTAAATTTAAATTTTTAAGATCAATATGCAAATTAGCCTTCCCATTCACACTGTAAACCGCTATTTTGTTGTATATAGAAATACAATTGCATGTTATTAGTATGTAGATATGGTTTACAGTATTGATAATGTAAAACAATTTTATTAATAATTGAGGTTTAAATAAAAATAAAATCCTTGGTAATGTGACGTAAATAACAAGAAAACACATTTTTTGCCTATTTCTCATGTTAATATAATTATGTTAGGAACGTATAGATCATAACATCCTTATCCAAATTCAATAATAACGTTATTAATTACATTTACAAAATATATATCAATTATAGGAGACATAAAAGGAGACATATTTCAAATTCAACAATAGACAAATTATCTTTTTCATGACTTTTTGGAACATCAATGTTTCCGTTTTGAATTCAAATTATTTTCAGCTACTCTCCCGATGAGTCCGGAGTAAAAACTAGCTCTGAAGATGATTTTTATAAATTAAAATATTGTTCAAAATTAGCTATGAATATGATATAACATATTTTCACAGCATATTGTGTGTCTTCATATCCTTTTATCTATACTTATACCGTCGGATTCATTTCTTATCTATATATATATATATAACGTATATATATATATATATATATATATATATATAGGTATATGTAGTTGAAGGAAAACACTGTTGGAATTTGAACACGTTTGATACAGCAAAAGAAAGATGACGCTGTTTTCTCAATCTTGCTTATATATATTTACCAACCCCTCCGCACGAGCAGGATGCGACACAAGGTCAATTTCTTAAGCGGAGTTTAACAGGTTTGAATTCAGAGTTTTCCTTCTCTTAGACTGGTTACTTGGCCATGGTTAAAGAGTCCAGTCTGCCCTGCTATTTACCCATAGCTGGAGGGAGAATTGGATTCATACCTTTCCCAAGGGTATTAGCGCCATGTGAAATTCCAACAGCTTCTCTCCAGGAATTGAACTCACGTTGACGAGTCCATTTCCTACGACTCTAACCATTAGACCACGCACATCCATACCTCAATCTTGCTTATAGGCATTTCACGCGTACCATCTCCGTTTGCCGGGGTATCTCCCGTCACATGCCGGTAACCGTTGATGCCATTGGCTAAAGATGAATGCCAGCTGAAGACTATAACAATTATTAATTAGGAGGACAGATAATGTCGTTTCCAAGACGAAGAAGGTTAGAGATTGTTCAAAGCGGTTGGTGTGGTCCTGATTAAAGAAGGTTGACGACATGAAATATACGGCGAGGGGCACTCGGGCGTGAATATTTAATAGTAAGAAAAAAAAAGTGTGTTAGTGACCATTTTGGATTTTCTTTGATTTTGGGGAAATGGCTTGCAAAAAAAAAAGATATGTGTCCCGTTGTCCCGTTGGCCTCAAGATAAAAAAGGGTTAATTGATGCAATTAGATTGAGTATCAAACATGATTATCTACTGGGATGACTTTTGAATTACTTACAAGACACAAGGAATTAACTGTCACTTCAAAGTTTATCTTACCAATAAATTAATAAGTAGTAGGGGCCGGGTTAGCTCAGTCGGTAGAGCGTTCGGCTAGAAACCACAAGGTTCCTAGTTCGATACCGGTCCCAGCCAACTCAGCGTATGAGTAGCACAGGGATCTGTGCGGTAAAGTAAGGAGCTGATGGTAGGTGTGGCGCTCCACCTCAGATGCTAAAACAATCTCCTTGGTCTAGCGCTATTGAAAGGGGATAGACTCCCTCACTGACTGGCTGATACCGACTTTAGGTCGCCCCGTCGACTTTTATATATATATATATATATATATGTATATATATATATATATATTATATATATAGTGCTTAGTGATATATATATATATATATATATATATAGTGCTATATATATATATATATATATATATATATATATATAATAGCGCTTAATGATATATATATATATATATAGTGCCTAGTGATATATATATATGTAGAATGAAACAAAAATGAAAGAATGCTGCCAAATACACACACACACAGACACACACACAGACACACACACACATACATATATATATATATATATATATATATATATATATACTGCTTACGGATATATATACTGCTTAGTGATGTATATATATCTATATATTAGTGCATAAATATGACAGCTTGGTAAATTGGAGAGCTGATAGCAGACGCAAATTCAATCTCCCTGATCAAGCTTTAGTAAAAAGGGATATACCTCCTCACTGTCAGGATGATGCTTACTTGACCCCTACATAGAAACTCTCTCTCTCTCCTCTCTCTCTCTCTCTCTCTCTCTCTCCTCTCTCTCTCTCTCTACACACACACACACACTATATATATATATATATATATATATATATATATATATATATGAAATTAAACAAACAGGCTTATAGTCTGTTTGTGATGGCGATAGCCGAAAATTTGGTAGAATAAGTGCTTGATTGAAGTCATACCTAATTTGAACAGATATTCTCGCCTAATTCATTAATTATCAACTAATCAATTTTCAATGACTTCAATTAAGCACTTATTCTCACACACACACACACACACACACACACACACCATATATATATATATATATATATATATATATATATATATAAGGACCTATAGGAGTCAGATACTACCTAGGTTTCGCCTGCATGGCTCATCAGGCTACTTGATGAACCGTTCAGAGGAAACTTAGATTGGTAGTGTCAGAATCCTTTACGTCATTACGAACTCTACTTAGCGCATTGAACACTTTCTACATATATAACTTAGAATACACCTTCGGTGTTTTTTCTTTTGGACACTACATTACGATACAGATTATTTTTCAGACAGTACGATTGTGAAGTACGATGAGTGCATAAACAAAATAATATATATATATATATATATATATATATATATATATATATATATAATTTGCTGGTCGTGGTCATTTAATTGTATATAATCATCTCTATTTTTATATCTATCTATCTATCTATCTATCTATCTATATATATATATATATATATATATATATATATATATATATATATATATATATATATATTATATCGTTTAGGAAAGAATGAAGGATTCTACGCATTATCTCCGTTATATCAAAAATTTAGATGATTAAGAAAAATGACTTTCAAATAATTAATTGCAAAAATGGAAAGGAAATTTCTTTATTCTGTAAAATGATTTTAAATGTATGGCTTTAATATGATTATAAATCTCACAATGATATATTTTGTCTTCTTGGTTACAGTTGCGCCGACAATAGTTATTTTTCTCATAAATATAATATTGTTAATGACATAGCGACTACAATAAAACTGAAAGGAATATCGACACTTTCCCAGACTTCCGCTCTTAAATGTATGACATTTTGAGAAAATCAGAGTCGATAACATTTGAAGTAATTATGCGAGTATTTATATCAATTTCACACTCTCTACACACACACACACACACACACACAATATATATATATATATATATATATATATATATATATATATGTGTGTGTGTGTGTGTGTGTGTGTGTGTGTGTAGAGAGAGTGAGAGATAGATTGAAGCGCGTGGTGTAATGATTAAAGTCACGGGAAATGGATTCGTCGCCCCGAGTTCAAATCCTTAACTTGGTAATCGCATTTCACTTAGCGCTAATACCCTTGGGAAAGGTATGTATCCAAGTCTCCCTCCAGCTATGGATAAACAGTAGGACAGACTGGGCTCTTTAACCAGTCCATGAGAAGGAAAACTCTGAATTCAAACTCCGCTTAAGAAATTGACCTTGTGTCATATCCTGCTCGTGCGGAGGGGTTGTATATATATATATATATATATATATATATATATATATATTATATATTGACTCAAAGACTAAATGATTACATTTTTTATGTGACAGTCATGTATGGGTTACCCTGTATATTTAATTGCTGGCAAACGGGCACAAGGTACGAATAATGACGAAAGTTTATAATGACGTCAAAACGTATACATTTTTTCTGTCCTTTCCAAATATAGATAAAAATAACACTGATGAGTTGTTTTCTATAATTCTTTTTTTGTGTAGGTCTTTGATATTTCCTTAAATAGAATTTCCGCCCATGCGCATATGATGCAACACAAAGAACGAGCCATACGACTAACAGGTGCGTCATAATGTAGTTAACACATTAAAAAAAATTCTTACAACTGTAATCTGACAACAGAGGAAAATCGGTGACATCCTGATCGAATTAGTTTTCGGTAATCGAGCACACACACACACACACACACACACACATATATATATATATATATATATATATATATATATATATATATACATAACTGTTTTTCGTGTATTACCATTGCTTGATAAATATCTTTATTAGCCTTCATTGAATATTTGTTAAGCGACAGCCAGCCTTTGTGTTATCAAGAACAAATAAATGGTAAGATATGTATTGCATATTAAGCCTGTGCCTGAAACTTTTTTGAGTGAGAAATGGCTTTGCACCAACCCCACTCACTGAGCGACTGTCACATTGAACCAAAAAGAAGAACAAGTCGACATCATTGGATGCATCAGTCGCCGCAGGTTATATATTAGAGTTTTCCTTCTCCTAGTCGCTTGCCTTGACAAGGCTGAGGGATGCTTCTCTTCCGGTGGTTTTGCTACGCGCCTTCATACCAATCCTGGTATTTCCATGTCCCCCGTATGTTATGTGCTAGATGGCTGTTGAGCGAAAAGCTTCATCTGCGCTTCGACAGGTTTTGCTTTTGTGGCGAGAGAAACCACGCACGTAGTGGTTCAAAGCGTGCACGACTCTGTTTGGCATGCAGAATGAGATCCGGGGCGAGTGAGGAGATTGAACTCACATCCTCCTGATCGTGAGTCGTGGCCTGACTCATGTGAATTACTAAACTGTGGAGAGTAACCCGGATGTGAAGTCTCATCAAGAGGAATGACGTGTGCTGATGAATGTCGCACGTGCTACACGGGCAATTCAGAGTAAGGAGCCCGGATGAACATGCGTATTTAAGGACCTGCCCTCCCAGACCGGGGAGAAAGCCTGCAGTAGTATTTTGGCTGTCGCGACGAGTGGAAGAGAAAAAATATTTGGATAGTGTTGGTGAGAAGGGTGCAGAGATTGTTCCAGACTGAACACTTGGTCAGTTGGGAGAGCAAACGCATCGGACTTAACTGTATCCCCCAGAGTTTACTTTCATTCTTATTAGAGTTTTTCGTCCTGTTAGGTATCTAGCTACCCTCCACCCCAGACAAGCTTGGTGGGGTAATCGGTTTAGTCGCCTAAACATACATACATACATACATACATACTCGTGTAAGTATTTACCTAACCTGGTAACTGGTTCCCGCTCTTTTCATCTGCCTCGGTATGAAATTGAAAACAAGCCATGAGTAGAATTATACACGTTGAAAGTTCAGTAAACCTTTGACTGACTTATAAGTTCCAAGTTATTTCATTGGAACTTTTTTGAAAATCTTTATTACACTCAATATTTAAAATCCTAAAATTTGTCAAATACATTTTTGATTTTTGTTATCATCTTAGAGTTTAAATTTTATAATATTTTTTAGTGAGTAGGATTTTTAAAATTTCCTCAATAAAAACCTTGACAAATATTATCTTATGAAAACCTATACAATTTATATTCACCTGTGGATTCATTTGAAGTCACTTGTAATTACATTACACACTGAGGTATGACAAAATTGGGAAAAAAAAGTAAACTAATGTGAATTACTACGATAAATTTGAAAATTTGATGAATTAAACATCGAGAATTCTGTTCATAAGGACGGCATGTATTAATGATAACTTTGTATTATTGCTAAATGGGGGTTAACGATTGAGCGATAGGCACTGCTATTCAATGGTGAGCAATATATAATTTAATAACTTTACAAGGCGTGTCAAAACATATCAAGATTTTTTGTACTTTTTGACACACCTTGTATTCTGAAAAAAAATGTCCATTCATTAATTTCTTTCAGAATACAAGGTGTGTCAAAAATCCCAAGTTTAAAGCTGTATCTACCAAGATAGAAATGAAAAATGAATAGAACGTTATTATTTTTTCAGAATACAAGGTGTCTCAAAAAGTACAAAAAATCTCGATACTTTTTGACACACCTTGTATATCTAAATTTAGTCGGATACTATATAATCCCCGCACGAAACATACAGCTAGTTACACATGAAACAGTTTTAAAAAATCAATCGGAAGAAAGTAACAATAAAACTAAAGTTTGCCGCGTCACTGGTACTGGCATCTTTCAAATCAATTTGAATAAATAATCACATTTGATTCACTAGTGATACATTAAATCTTAAACTCAACAGTGATAAATTGTCAGTGTCCAGACGACTTGAATTAAACAAGGAATAATGACTTTCAGACTGAAAACGCTACTTTTTATACCTGTTTCTTTTTCCCCATTGTGAAGACAAGGGGATAACTGAGAATGTCAGAACTTCTATTATTGACAAATACAAAGTCTTTAAACAATATAAGGCCATCGAGAAAGACCTTGGTATTCCTGTTTCCATAGTATACAATGTTATTAAGACGTTTCCTAAGCACGCACTACGGTGTCTACGGGGTATTCTACACATCTGCTGGCAAGTCCCAACCCCTCTTTATCATATGGGTGCTAGAAGGCGGTGGCTGCGGGTTTACATGTCCTAGGAATGACGTTAAACTCTATCTGATGGTGAGGTTCCAGTTTTGGAGGTTTGGGGAATGTGGAGCACCCCTTCATCACCATTGCTCCCTGGTCCACTCTGACCCGGAGTGGTAGTACCTGTTAGGGTCCCATCTATGGGTTAAATAGAAAAATGTATCTATAAAAAAATTGTATTATCCATTAAGAATTGATTTATTTCAAAACTTTATTGGCATTAAATGACCCACTGAGGTTGATATGCCGTAAAACAAAACAAACCAAAACCAACACATCTGCTGACAGGATAAAGTGCCAAACACCGACGTGGTAGATTGCGCCAACATTAACAGCATCTTCTCCATCCATTGCGAGTGGCGCTTTCGCTGGCTTGGACATGTCAGAAGCATGTAAAATGGCCGCATCCCCAAAGATCTTTTGTATGGTGAATTAGTAAAAGGCTCCCGATCGGTAGGTAGACCGCACCTATGCTTTAAAGATGTCTGCGGGAGAGACATGGGGATATGCCACATTAACACCAATACGTGGGAGGTAGATCCAGAAACTCGAGCGGCCTGGTGCCTTAACGTTAAGCAAGGCACGAAGAGGAGTGAGCTGGAGAGGAGAGTTGCCTTGACAGCATAGAGAGCCAGAAAGAAGGAAAAAGCAGCAGCATCACAGTTTGTGTGCAGTCAGTGCACCAAAGACTGTCACTCAGGGATAGACCTGCACAGCCACTTGCGCAGATACTGATACATTTTTTTATTTATCTATATATTTTTTTTTGACTCTACACCATCGTCTTTAGTGCACGGAAAGGTGTCAACAACTAAGCACGAAAATGTCAAGTGTTTCCTTGAACGTGTGGAAAGAGGAAATATCTTTGAATGTTAGTATGAACCGTGGAAAGACATCACGTTAAAACATCCAATGAGTTGAAGGATTGCCAGGAACAGATTACAGTTATGATCTCAACGTATAAAGCACGTTAAATGAATAAGGGCCTTACGTATGTATACAGATGCAAATGTCCCCGAGGAGATTGCAGTTTCACAGAAAATGAAAATACATACATTGGATTCACCTCAACCACATTGTCACGTTGTCTAACCCTCCATTTAATAGATAATGGCTCTATTTCACAACACCTAAAATTACATTAATGCCCCCACTCTAATTACCGAAATATTCTAACGGAAAATACACACATTCTGCACAAAGAAAAAATAATCAAAAACTCCAAATACTAGAAGCTCTATACATAAAACAATACAAACCATCCTTAAACAAAATTAATTTCCAATGCAGTACACACATTTTAAAATGCCTATAACACCTTTCTCATCAATGCTTCTCCTTCCAGCCTCCACATTAATATAATTCATAAAAATAGATGATGACACTTCGAAGTGCTGAAAGTACTCGGGACATGAACTTTGGTGGAATTATCCACGAATTCCACCCAAATATTAAAAAGTTGGCCAGAAAACTCGAAAAGATAAAAAAATAAAATTGTTAAACAAGAGATGTGTCTTTTGTTTAATTCCACACACACACACACACACACACACACACATATATATATATGTGAATGTATATATCATATATATATATATATATATATATATATATATATATATATATATGAGCATGTTCATATAGTTATATGTTCATCCAAGTCATAATATATATCTATAAAAGAAGGAGGCGGCAACAAAGCACCGGCACATCAACATCTTCAGGGACAGCCTTCACATGCGACATCTGTGGTCAAGGCTGTTTTTCGAACATTGGTCCTCATGGTCACACGAGGCGCTGTAACTTCAGAGGTACAAGAACTATATAGTCTTCCGAGACTGCAATGCCAATGATATCTATAATACCTGATAATCGTATCATCGTAAAACTCTTTGTCGTAAAAAACAATATACTGTCGTCACCATAAGTGGAATATAACCTACTTCTAAACAAACGAAAAATCTGCTAAAGGCCAGCTGGTGTAATGGTTAGAGTTCCCGCCTGTCAGCTTGACAGTCAGGGTTCGAATCACACACAAAGCGGTCTTCCTATCTATAGCTCTGCTGATGAGGCCTAATAGGCCGAAATGTTCATACAGATATTGATTTTTCTCGATTTGTTTAGCCTTACATTTGAATAGGTATACCCGCCTAATTCATTAATTATTAATTAATTAATTTTCAAAATTAGGTACGACTTCAATAAGCACATATTCTCCAAAAATTGTCGGCTAAAAACCATATCAAAACACATTGCTTGTTTGTTTACTTCTCATATATAATATATATATATATATATATATATATATATATATATCATAAAAATATATATATATCATTTTAAAAAAGTTATATTAATTATGATCATTTCAAATATTCAACAAAGTGAATGTCAATAATTTATGGAGTCAGACAATTAAAAAATAAAATAGAAAATAGTTATCTTCTTTTCTTCTCTGATGAATATGTTCGTATCTCTTGATATTTCACATTTGATTTTCGCATCAATCATTCATTGACAACTTTATTGTCATCTGAAAGGCATCGTTTATCAATTACGTTTAAATATCTCCGTTTAAAAATTCATGGCTTTTTTTTACCGCCAAAATTCAGACATATTCCATTCAAGATCAAACTTGGATCTATTGTACTCAATAAAAAGTAAAAGAACAAGGAGATGATTCAGCTGCATCGCGTGTGTCTTCAATAGACCGTTCGAAGTTTGGAGTTCGCTCGCTTTCCTCTTGTTCTCTCTTTCGACTATTCACCCCTTCTTTTATAATTTACCGATTATCAGGTGATTATTTTCTTACGTTATATTCTATTTTATTGTATATTGTCAAATTGCTACACTGTACAATTCAAGTTGAGGAATAAAAAGCGGATAAAACACAAACAACTTTATTTAATTGATATTTCGCCTTGGTGTATTAACGAAGCTTCATCAAAGTCTTGCCCGTATTATACAGTAGCCATCTTTTATCCGCTTTTATTCCTTAACATTTAATCACATAGATAGATAGATAGATAGATAGATAGATATCAACAGACTAAGATAAATGGATATGAAAGCATACAAGTAGATAGATAGATAGATAGACCTCAATGAATAGGAGATTGACTTCTAAATACTTGAGACACTGTGTGTGCGGAATAAATTGCGGCCAACGATAAAAGAAAAAAATTCCTTAAAATAGGAGACTTATTAAAATACTAGAAACGGTTACCCAGCGTTGTTGCAGATTGACTGTTTGTTTTGCGCGGGATGACGAAGATAACAAAGGACTTTGTCCTGGTGGTAGCGAACAAAGAAAACGTGTAGGCGTTTGAGAGCAACAAAATACTTCATCTGGACAAACGCTAATTTGAACAAAGAGAAAGGACTTCCGGTCAAGGAACAAAAGAATGTGTGGGCGGTCGTCAGTATTTAAGCAGGTCATCAGGCAGACCCGAAGAGACACCCCAGAGAGACGGCGTAGAGAGCACAAGGTGTCTGACCGTCGATACGGTCGGGCGCTGCTGCGAGCAGTGAGGCTCGCCCACACCTTCCACCACACCAGCAGTGGTAGTGCCCATGATCCATGCCGTCACCCAACCCACCACGAGGTGAATTAAATAAACGTTAAAAGTCTTACTACTACATATGTCTACGTGTGAATCCTTATACTCCATTACTAACACATACGACCCAGCAACAGTATATACCATATACTATTTTGTGGCCTGAGCGAGCCCTATGCAACAGCGTCACCTGGGTAGAGGGGGGAAACCCTGGTCTATTGATTTGTTTACTTGTGAGATTTACAAATGCTTGATATTTTTAAGTAAAATTTCAATGCTATTTCTATGTATATTTTAATTCTTAAATATCTTTGAATATAAATCAAATCTTCATAAGTTTTACACAAAAAAAACAACAACCGGTGATACTTAATGTGTATATATGTATTTATTTTGTCGTTAATTGTTTTATTTTCGTAGTTTCATCTGGACATACATAGCAATAACATAATCTTTACAGATCACTGCCGTCCCTCACAATCCTATAACCCCACCACCAGAACCTTTCCTCTCATGAGCCCTCATATGTCTCAGCAATCCCGCTGCAGATCCACAAAGTTTGAGAAAAATATGACAAAGGAAGGACGTCCTTCCCATTGTACCGGATGGATCAGATGATGGATTCTGATGCTTATGTACCACCATATGTCTCTTAAGACCAGAAGCTGACTTACAAACTTTGTTATAGATTGCTCAAGACACATTGTTTGTTCCTGGAGTGTTTGTGAATTGTCCCTGATTAGATTTCCTATGATTGACATCCAGCCTTAGAAAGCAGAATCAGACCACATGTTTGTCATTTCCAACCCTCCATCTTCTCACCCATATGACAGGTGTATCCCTTTCGAAGTTGACGCTTGAGGTTTTCATGCTCAATTCTTTAACTCTCAAAACTGGTGCAGCCCTCATCCACATGAATTCTCCAGTCAGTTCTCTTTAATGCCAGCTTTTTCCAGTTGTCAATATCTATTTTTAACTTTTACAAGGTTGCTTTTTAAGCAATCCTTATACCTCTTCCAAGGCTTATTCTGTGGCCTTTTGCCATCATGCAGCTGATCGTAAAGGAGTTGCTTTGGCATTGTAATATCACTCATACGCACAACATGATTTGCCCATCACATTTGGGCCGTTATGATGAGAGTTACTATGCTCGTGCATCCTGCCATTGTAGATGCCCTTTATAGATAGAAATAAATAAATAAAGATGGAAAGTAATTACAGTCTTACCTTTTCGGTTTGAATTGAAACTGTTTTTGTTCACTTACCTAGAAAAAGAAAGAAGAAAATATTTTAATTAGTTATTCAATTTTTTTTAATATGGGGGTTGAGAATTTGTATTATTTAGATTTTTAGCACGACTGTGCTCATCGTTATTGTTGTACACACAATGTTTAGGCCGACTAATTGTAAAAATAACGCAAAATACTTAACACAGCCTTACACTTGTACCCGGTCATAGTTTACGGAAGGAGAAGTATCTACCCCAATGGATTAAATAAGATTTTCGGTTTGAATTTCGGTGAAGGCTCCCAATTACGGTATGGAGAGTTCCAAGTTCGACAAGAAGGTCCCCGAGTTTGACAAGTAACACCTGAAGAAGATTGGAGGGCATATCGGTTGAAACGTTCTACATAAAACAATAAAGATGAGGAAAATAATCAGAAATTGTCTCTCTGTCTCTCTGTCTCTGTTTCCTTCTCTCTCTCTCTCTCTCTCTCTCTCTCTCTATATATATATATATATATATATATATATATATATATGTGTGTGTGTGTGTGTGTGTGTATGTGTGTGTGTGTGTGTGTGTGTGGAGGGATGTAAAATGGAAGTGAATTCGACAATTGTGTTGAAAGATAAATGGAAAGAAAATGTTGTATGGATAAAAAATGTTTATTTGAATGCCGACACAGGTTTCGACCAAGAGTTTTTCCTAGCATACATTGTATTCTATTTACTATTATTTTGAACACAAAATAAACTAGAATAATAATAGCGGAGAAATATCAAATTTAAGTATACAAAAATAGCAGTATTCTTCATGGCAAGAATATTTTGATATTTGAAAATAAAACAGTATGAATACAGAGAATTTGGACCTGTTCGAAAAAATTATGTTTCTCTGTTATTATTATTTCATTTTGTATTTAAAATAACAGTAAATATATATATATATATATAATATATATATATATATATATATATATATATATATATATGTGTGTGTGTGTGTGTGTGTGTGTGTGTGTGTGTGTGTGTCTGTGTCTGTGTGTCTGTGTGTGTGTGTGTGTGATAAACGTCAATAACTCACAAAAGTTCTGAATCAATATTTATCAAATTTAAGCGCGTCTATTTCCACTGTTAGTAAAATCTAACTAAATTTTCTGCCATTTTTAATGGTTAGCTTTTCAGATATCTTCAGACTCTGAAATCTAATAAAAAATTTTTTTTCTTATTGTTCATATATATGTTGAAACATGGGTAATGGGGAGGATCTAACAAATGCAGAAAAAAACAGAAAATAGTAAAGTTAAGTGAGGATATGCTCACTTGTATATATCAAAAAATTTGCAGAGATCATTGAACGGTAAAGAAGGCTGTTGAAAATACGACTAAGTTGAGAATTCGAAGCAAAGGAGAAGCCATTTTTTAAAAATTATATATGTGTGTTGGGGAAACTGGATTTGTCATTAGTTGTATAATGTGAGTTTTTATTTATTTATTTTTTGTTTTTTGTTTTTTTGTCTGTTAATATTTATCTGTATGTCTATTTATCTATCTATTTATCTTGAATCTGACATCTGTCCTGGAAATGAACGTATATCATAGTGGGTTATAGCCAAACAAACATATTTGGCCTCCGCATGACCAGGATGTGATACAACAGTGATTAAACAGAGTGTAATTGGTTTGAATTCAGAGTTTTCCTTCTCTTATAGTGGTTAACTAGCCAATGTTAGAGAGCCTAGTCTACCATAACATCCATTGCTGGAGGAAGAGTAGATAAATACATACATTTCCCAAGGTTATTAGCGCTGTGTGAAATGCAAACACCCTTAACCAGGATTTGAAATCGGGTCGTTGTCCATTTCCTACGATGGTAATTCCCATTTCTTCAAAGAAGGCAATTTCTACCTTCGACCATGCGTGATTAAAAAACCCAGCCCTCGACAGACAAGCCCTGTCACACATATCACATACATAGTCAGGCTTAAATGTAAGAAATGTGTCCAGGTCGTCCAACATGTGCCGAGATCGTAAATCCCGCTTCAGGATGCTCGAGCCGCCATACAGTTACCATAAACAGCACCTCGCAAAGTTTGCTATTGAAAATCCCGCATGGACACCTTGGTTCGCTAACATTTTCAAGGAACTGTAAATAACCCCAACTTTTCCCGAGTACTACCGGGTACTCGAGCTAGTATATATATATATATATATATATATATATATATATATATATATATATATTTACTAGCAAATATAATGCAAGTATTTATGTTTTAATGTAATAGAATATATTAAATTAGAAAGACAAAGAAAACTAAATAAGAATGCAGATTAAAAGATTTGAAACAGAGGGGTTATAAACGAAAAATAGAACAACTGAATCTTACTCTTCCATCATATCTGTCTTTTATTGATAATCTTTCCTAATTTAACTACTTAGTTAAAATAGGAGGTGCAGAGTAGAAGTACAGTTATTTCGCCTTGTTAATGGATTTCTTTTAAGATTTATCCCCGAGATTTTTGCTTATATTCATTAAGATAAAACTAAACAATAATACTAAGCACATATTTATAAAAAATCAAAATTGTAATATCAATATGCAAATTAGCCATCCAGTGAACACCGTAAACCACAATTTTGTTGTTTATATAAATTCAATTCCATATTATTAGTATGTTGATTAGGCCAACAGTATTAATAATGTAAAAACAATTTTTATTAATAATTGAGGTTTAAATAAAACTAAAATCATGGACAATGTGACATAAATGACTAAGGGAATTTTGACTTGAGTAGTGATATAGTTTCGGTTACAGACAAAGAAACACACAATCTCTATTATAATAATATATATCGTTACTTCCCACAAACATCAGTAGGTAAAACTTTGTTTTTACTTGGTAGGATTTATCATAACCAAAAATGACGTGAAAAATAAGCGCACATTCTCAATAATCCAATCTAAACTGGTTTTAATTTAAGTCAGTTTACGCATAAGACGTTCATTGATTTTCGGATTATATACGAAATAAGCGTAATCGACGTTGATCCAAAGTCAGAAAACCGTGATTGAAATTCCTAAGTTAATCGATAAAGACTGAGATTAGGTTAACTTTCCGCTTCGCTAATTCTCAAATCTAAATTTCACTCCGTAACGACGATCTAACAGTTGCTGCTTGTCCGTACAATTAGATGTTCAAAACGAAGTTTATTCAGTTAGTGGAAATTTCTAGAAGCTCACAATATATATATATATATATATATATTATATATTATATATAACATATATATGGGTGTTGCCACTTCTTCAAGAATAAGGCCATTTCTGCAAGTTGTTTGTTTCCTGTCACACATGAACCCTTTCTTCTAGGTTTCACTCGCATGCGACGTATATGACCGAGAAGCCCAACCCTCGAAAGGCAGGCCCTGCCACACAGGTCACACATGTGGTCAGTCCCAGATGTAGGAGATGTGTCCATGCCGTCCGTCATGTGCCGCTTACGCAGATGCCGCTTTAGGATAGGGTGCTCGAGCTGCCTTACCTCAATTCCATACAGCAACCATGAGCCTGCTTTTACAAAAGAATGAGTACCCGGACCCCACCTTTGTCAACTGGTCCTCCTCGATGAAGCGGATTTCCGCAAGGCTCAAGATGTCTGCCCCATATCGAGAGTTCTTTGCCACAGTACCAGTTCATTGTCCAGGGCCCCGGGAGATGTCCGAATATTTCAGGTGGCTATTGTTAGCTTAGGTTTGTTGTAATGCTTTCTTGCTTTCATTCTGTTAATGTGAACAGTCATCAGCCACTGGCTACCGGCCAGCTTGATATTTACTTAGGTCACCTTTTCTATACCCTTCCCAGGTATCTGGGTGGGCAGTACTACCCAGGGGCTACTCAGTTACTCACAACCTCGCCACGCATGTAGAAATATCTACACATGTTGACATGTTGTGCGCTTGTGCGACACGCTCAAATGCTCTCTTTCCCCGAAGACTGGAATCAGTAAACAGCCGAGTAAATGACTGAAAGTATTTGGGAGCGCAGGTGGATGATCGTCGGAGTCCTACGGGGTCCACCCACACCGAGAAAAAAAAAGATTCCGTCCTGCTCTTTGCACTACAAAAATTTTCTCCTTTACTCATTTCGGACATATCGTTTCTGATCCAACCGATATATATATTATATATATATATTATATATATATATATATTATATAAGTAAAGTCGTCGGGTCGGCCTAACGTCGGTATGAGCCATGCAAACGAGGGAGTCTATCCCTTTCACTAGCGCTAGACCAAGGAGATTATTTTAGCGTCTGAGGTGGAAGCCACACCTACATCAGCTCCTTACTTACGCAAGATCCTGTGCTACTCATACGCTGAGTTGGCGAGGGTGGTATCGAACTAGGAACTTGTGGTGTCTAGCCGAACACTCTATACGACTGAGCTTGGATCAAAAACGATATTTTCCGAAAAGTAATAAAGGATAGAATTGTTTTTGGTATGCAAAGAAGAGACGGAATCTGTTGATGAGGAGGACACGCATATAGCCAGGTGGTGCAACTCATTGGATGAGGATGCCAAAATCGAGGACATTTCGGGTTTATAAGCTGTAACTTATGTATATATAATGTGTAAAAAAGTATCGAGATGTTTTGTACTTGTGACACACCTTGTATTCTGAAAATTAAGTTCCCATTCATTGTCCATATCTATCTTGGTAAATCAGCTTCAAACCGACACTTTTATGACGACTTGTATTCCTTAAATCAAGGTTCCATTAATTGTTCATTTTTATCTTGGTAAATAAGCTTCAGTCTCGATAAACTTTATGACACACCTTATACACACACACATACACCACACACACACACGCACATATATATATATATATATATATATTATAGCTAACACACTCATTTCGCGGGAGGCTGCGAATTCAGAGATTGTTTCTTCTCCTAGAATGGTTGCCGTGCCAAGGGTAATGAGTGCAGTTTTTCCTGCTAATAGCAGGAGAAGCTTAGACGGATTCATATCTTTATAAGAGCATTAGCGCGAAAGAAACTCAAAGAACCTTGTCCAAATTTGAACGCGTATCGCCGAGATCATTTTCAGCAGCAATACCATTGAACCACCGTGCCGAAAAGCTCTTGTTAATTTGACAATTGTTTACAACTGAACCAGGAATTATGCAATTATTCTGTATTAGATATGAATATATAATCAGCCCAATCTGACGTGTCCTTGTGTAATATCCACACGAAAACATCACTTATGATGACAAACCCACTCCGCTGAATTTACTACAACAGTTTCAACTCAAGAATAAATTCAATTTTGATCTGTACAGTAAAGCATTTAGGAGCTGACGGTATGTTTCCGCTCTACTCCTACTTCATCTAAAACAAATGTCCCCGGTTTAGCACTGGCAAAAAAGGCGTAGACTCCCTCGCTGACAAGCATCTACACACAATACGACAACCACCGACTATACTATAGTAGTTTTTTCATGGAGGCGCGGTGTCTAATGATTGAGTATAGTAGCATAGGACTTGTCGACCCGAGTTCAATTCCTGGACGAAGCTGTTTGCATTGGGAAAGGTATGAATTCAATTCTCCCTCCAGCTATGGGCAAATAACAAGGCGAACTGGGCTCTTTAACCATTGATTTTTGAACCATAGAATGTACAAACAAAAATACGTAATTTTCTTTGGTGAAAAATATGAATAACCTGAATTTAAGTTTATATTGAAATTTCATCCTTTAAATGTGTGATAAACGGACAGGTAGTTTACAAGTAATTGTCATCTGAGTTGGATTCTCACTGGGTTCCATGTTATATCCATGTTAGCTTTGATATATTTCAGCAATTATACATAATTTGCTGAAATATATCAAAGCTAACATGGATATAATCAAGACAATTCTACAATGGATTATTCTAAAAAAAATTTAAAAATAATAATAAAAATTGACATTGTGTCGCATCCTGCTCGTGCGGAGGGGTTGGTAAATATATATACTATAGTAGTTTTAACTCAAAAATATATTCAATTATTTTTTCTGTGGAAAAAGATTAGTGTTGAGGAATTGGAAAATATTGTAGAGTACATAGATAACATTTATGTTTGCATGCAAATACGACATAATTAGATTAATACCTGCCAAACGAAATGTTGTCACTTCAATCATCTAGACACAGAGGAAAAGGAGAAAAATAGTCTGTTATATTTTACGAATTATTTCGGCCAAGCAGACTAACGTCTCTACGTGCAAGAATTGAAAACTTCCTAAATAAATTCCTTTACCCAGAGATTCCATCAGGAAAACGAAATTCAACCATTTGCTCATTTAGAAAACCGTAGACATTTGAAATCAGTAAACTTAAAAGTTTTTTGTTTTTTATTGAGAAGAGATTAGTTTGTGTTTAACGGAAATCCACATTGAGGTTCATTCAATGCCAAATCTCTTTTATATATATATATTAACATTGATTATAGATGTGTTGGTCATTGTTTCGTTTTGCTGGAATTGGCGTACCAAAGGCAGTATTATTTGCAGAGTGGAATGAGCCTGTTAATATCAATAAAATAAATATATGGTTTTAACATATTATTTTATTAGGATGACAAAAGAATTCACGACCTATAATTGGTTTCATGCGAGGCAATCGTAGGTGAAGATTTCAAATTCATTTGAATATTTCATCTGATGATTGTCGCATGAAACCAATTAGTAGTGATGTTTTTGATATAAATAGATATGTAAAATCTTTATATATGTATTTTTTATATTATATATATATATATATATATATTATATATATACATAAATATATATATATATATATATATATATATGTAAGTTTCGACACACTTCTGTTTTGTTATCAGATCGAATGGGGGTGGGAAGATCTGTCAGGCTTCTTTCTTCATACATCTAAATATTAATTGTTATTTACACAAAAATCCTTATAAATTAAACCCTTTAATAATATTATATTATATTATATATACAAACACACAAACAACACCATTATTATTAATATATAATAATCAATGGTATATTTGGTTTCACACTCATTAACTTAAAGTTTCATGGTAATCCAATCATCAGATGAGATCAGTGGTGGATGTCAAAAACCAGTCGTGAAAATTTTTCACGACTGGTTTTTGACATCTCAACCATGATCTCATCTGATGATTGGTTACCATGAAACTTTTTGTTATGAGTGTGAAATCATATATTACCATTTAATTATGAATCTGCTTCTGCTTTTTAGCATTGAGCACCTTTCCATAATACTTTTCTCATTATATAATCATTCACTATTCATTATATATATATATATATATATATATTATATATATATTTATATATATATTATATAATAACTATATAATATAATCTTTTCAATCTTTATACATTATATATATATATATATATATAAATTACTCCATTTTAAATATATTATGATGTGTGTGTGAGTGTATGTGTGTGTTGTGTGTGTGTGTGTTGTGTTTGTATTTCTTTTCTTCCTATATACTTATAGAGGTTTCTTAAATGTCTCAGGCGAGCTCGTAGATGACATTTATAATTTCATATAGAGAAATTTTACAAATCTAAAAAACTTTAACAAAAGATACGTTTTTTATATTAAAGAACATTCTTTTGTACATTATAGAGTTTGGCACCTTTTAAATATGGGCCTACGAATAGTCTCTCTATAGTATCAGTGTCCGAAAATAAATAGTATAATTATAAGGTTATAATAATAACTGCTAACCTACCTAACCCTAACCTACTCTATTTCAAAAGTGTTTAAGAATATTTTAGAATTAAATTTTGATAGCGAAATCTTTTTTTAACTATACACGTAGATCACATGTGAAAAAATTAACATGTCTTTCGTTTTACGTTTTAATTTTTTAAGTAGAATATTAGTTTATCTCTTCGTGCATTAATTTTCACAATATCTAACGACAAAACATGAAATAACTATATATACTATCATATAGTATATATTCAAAAGAGTTATTTTGTCTTATCGATTCAAGTATAAACTTATATACAGAGACGAATTCAGAAATGGACGCGTTTTTTAATGTCGTTATTTTTGTCGTTAATGTTGTCATTCTGGAATTCGTCTCTGAGATAAAGTTATACTTTGAAATCGATAAGCCAAAAAATAACATCTTTTTGTTTTATTTTATGTGCATTGTAATTGGCTTTCAATATTAATATATTAAAATCATACTTAACAATGCTTCAAGCAAATTACCAATTATGAAATAACTAATTTTTGAAATTAAAATCAAAACTATTTTAGTATAAAAATGTACTGCTTTTTATCGGCCGGCTGTTTTGTTTATTGCACATGGTGGAAGCGAAATTCAGTTCCTTTCAAACTGATCTGGGCTGGGTGCCTATTATGACTTGGTCCGAATGACAATCAGGGGAAAAGAAAAATCTTTTGTGTATTAATGCTGAAACACGGTCGAAGAATAACGTTCATCAGCGTGGGGGATTAGCTCAAGATACAACAAATGCTATGCAGATTTTGACATGGCAACACAAAGTTCAAAGTAGGAAGGAAGCTGTCAGTGCAAGGCAAAAGGATGCAGATGACCATCAAATGATATCAATTTTTTGGAAACACCCTGACATAATTGGGCAGCATGAATCGTGCCTTATTGGTCGAACTAGAAAATGGTTCGCTAAGACCATAGATAAATCAAGCCGCTTAACAAAGTTTTGAACATTTGTTTACGTAGCTCATCGACCACGTTCCGTTGGCGTACGTATATGAAATGCCTGTTTGCCGCCACGTCTGTTTGCCATCGCATAGTTATTTAGAAAATCCGTTTCCCGCCAACCAGTGTCACATGTCACACTCTCGGGCCATAGACGTGGCGCAAACAGCATTCATATACGTACGCAACGGAACGTGGTCGATGAGCTAGTGAAACCAATGTTTCAAAACTTTGCTTAAGCGTTGATTTACTCATGGTCTAGCGAACATTTCTCAGTTCGACCAATAAGGCACGAATATATATGTAGGGTGTTTCCAAAAAATTGATAATCATTTGATGGTCTTGCATCCTTTTCCTTGCACTGACAGCTCCTCTTTCTTTGACTTTGTGTTGCCCTGTCAAAATCTGCATAGCTTTGTTGTATTTGAAGCTCTCCCCGCACGCGAACGTTATTCTTCGACCGTGTTTGACATTAATACACAAAGATTTTTTTTTCCCCTGATTGTCTTTCGGACAAGTCACTAATAGGCACCCCAGCCCAGATCAGTTTTAATTTCTGAAACAAAAGAAAAAAATTGGGAACAAAAATTCTATTTGCTTCCCACAGTTGTCAATAAACAAAACACCGGCGATAAAACCAGTAACATTTTTATACTAAATAGTTTTTGATTTTAATTCAAAATTCAGTTATTTCATTAATTGGTAATTTTGCTTGAAGCATGTTAAGTATGTTTTAATATTAATAATTTGAAAGCAATTACAAGCACATAAAAAATAAAAACAAAAAAGATGTTATTTTTGGCTTATCGATTTCAAGTTATAACTTACTTCAGAGACGAATTACGAAATGGCCAACATAACGAAAAATAACGACATACAAAAAACGCGTCCATTTCTGGATTCGTTCTGAAGATAAGTTATACTTTGAAATCGATAAGAAAAATAAATCTTTTTGTTTTTTTATGTGGCATTGTAATTGCTTTCAAATTATAATATATTATAGTTATTTCTGTTTTTGTCGTTAGTATATTTGAAATTAATTTTGCACTAGAGAATAACAATATTGTACTTTTAAAAAAATTAAAACGTAAACGATTATATATATAGTGCATCTACGTATAGTTTATAAAAAAGTTCCTATCAAATTAATTCTAAATTTCTAAAACTTTGAAAGAGTTAGGGTTAGGTTAGGGTTAGGGTTAGCGTTATTATTATAACCTTATAAATATCTATTTTATTTCTGACACATATTATAAGAGAGACATGATTTCGTAGGCCATATTAACAGGTTGGCCACATACTATAATGGTACCAAAAGACTGTTTCTTTAATTAAAACGTATCTTTGTTAAAGTTTTTTATGGATTTGTAAATATTTCTCTATATGTAAATTATAAACTTGTCATCTATCGACTCGCTGAGACATTTAAGAACTTCCTCATCAGTATATAGGAATGAAACAATCACACACGCCAGCACACAACCACCACACCATACACTCACAACACATATATTATTAAAATGGATTATTATATATATATATATAGTATAATATTGAAAGGATTATATATATATATAATATATATTTATCTATATATATATATAATATATATATATATAATATATATATATATAATGAATAGTGAATGAATAAATGAAAAGTATTGATAGTGTAATGCTAATAAGAGAGCAGATTTAATATATTATGGTGATATTATGATCACACTCATAATTCAAGTTTCATGGTAATCAATATCAGATGAGATCAGCTGTTGAGATGTCAAAAACAGTCCTGAAAAATTTTCACGACTGGTTTTTGACATCACAACCATGATATATTATATAGATATAGAACTTTAGTTATAGGTGTGAAACCTAATATTACCATTGATTATTTAATATATAAATAATTATGTGTGTGTGTGTGTGTGTATAAATATATATATATAAATATATATTAAATAGGGTTTAATTTTATAAGGATTTTTTGTGTAATAACATATACATATTTATGTAGGAGAAACGAAGATCTGAACAAGAATCTTCCCACCCAATTCGTCTGACTACAAACGTATTTAATTTTACATTTCTCTAAAACAAGTGTGTCGAAAACTTTACAAGTTAATATATATATATATTATATATATATTATATATATATGTATTATATATAAAATAAATATTATATATAATATATATAATAAATACATATATAAAGATTTTACATATCTATTTATTAGGTGTCAAAGGAAATTTCACTACTATATTGTTTCATGCGAGGCAATCATCAGATGAAGCTATTTAAATGAATTTGAAACATCTTCCACCTGACGATTGCCTCGCATGAACCAATATGGTCGTGAATGTTCTTTGTCCTATAAATAGATATGTAAAACCTTTATATATTTATTTTATGTTATTAATAACAGCTCTATATATAATTGAGCACTCTGCAATAATACTGCCTTTGGTACCCATTCCAGCAAAAAGAATGAAACAATGACCACCACACTATAGATAATATATATATATATATATATAGATATATAAATATATTATATACTATATAAATATATAAAAAGATTTGGCATTGATGACTAAATGGTGATATCCTGTTAAACCAAACTAATCTCTTTCTAATATTATAAGTCTTTACTGATTTTCAATGTCTACGGTTTTCTAATGAGCAAATGTTTGAATTTTTTTCCTGATGGAATCTTGGTAAAGAATTTATTTTAGGAAGTTTCAATCTGGCACGTAGAGACGTTGTCTGCTTGTCCGAATAATTCGTAAATTAACAGACTATTTTTCTCCTTTTCTCTTTCTAGATGATTGAGTGACAACATTTCGTTGCAGGTAATTCTAATTATGTCGTAATTGCATGCAAACATAAATGTTATCTTATGTACTCTTACAATATTCTCATTCCTCAACACAATCTTTTCCACAGAAAAAAATATTGAATATATTTTTGAGTTAAAACTACTATAGTAATATATTTACAACCCTCTGCACGAGCAGGATGCGACACCAATGTCATTTTATTATATTTTTAATTTTTTTAGAATAATCCTAAATTGTAGCATTGTCTTGATTATTCCATGTTAGCTTTGATATATTTCAGCAATTATATAATTGCTGAAATATATAAAGCTAAAGGATATAACATGGAACCCATGAGAATCCACTCAGATGACAATATACTTGTAAACTACCTTGGTCCGTTATCACACATTTAAGGATGTAAATTCAATATCAACTTAATTCGGTTATTTCATATTGGCTCACCAAAGAAAAATTACGTATTTGTTTGTACATTCTATGGGTTAAGAATATAGAGTTAGTATAGATATCGATTTTTGCCATGCAGAGGCATGAATTCATACCTTTCCCATGCAACAGCTTCGTCAGGAATTGAACTCGGTCGACAAGTCATTTCCTACAATCTAATTATTAGAAGCCACGCGCCCCATGAAACAAACTACTTAGTATAGTCGGTGGTGTGTCGATGTGTTAGATGCTTGTCAGCGAGGGGAGTCTACGCTTTTG
>CM042157.1:16173588-16191088 GCA_023376005.1 Doryteuthis pealeii
TATGTGATTATTATTTATTTATATGTAAGATGAAACAAAAATCGCAACCAGAATGTCTGGTCGCATATTTATACACACACGAGCACACAGAGCACGACAACACAGGACACCCACGCACAGCAGCCAGAGCGAGTAGTAGGTATAGTATAGGTAGTGATATAGGTATAGGGTATAGTAGTGATATACTATACTGCTACGGATATATGTACTGCTTAGTGATATGGTATTATATCTACTATATTTAGTGCATAAATGATGGACAGCTTGGTAAAATGGTAGAGCTCAGAGTAGCAGGACGCATAGATAAATCTCCCTTGATCAAGCTTTAGTAAAAAAGGGACTATACCTCCTCACTGTCAGGATTGATGCTTACTTGACCCCTACATAGAAACTCTCTCTCTCCTCTCCCTTCTCTCTCATCTCTCTCTCTCTCTCTCTTCTCCTCTCTCTCTCATCTCTCTAACACACACAACCACACTATATATATATATATATATGAAATTAAAACAAACAGGCTTATAGTCTTGTTTGTGATGCGATAAGCGAAAATTTGATGGGTTAGAATAATGCTTGATTCGAAGTCCATACCTTAAGTTTGGAAAGACCTATGCTCGCCTAAATTCACTTAATTATCAACTCAATTTAATTTTCAATGACTCTAATTTAAGCACTTATCCACACACACACACACACACACACACATATATATAAATTTATATATATATATATATATATGATATTATATATATATAGTATAAGGACCTTATAGGAGTCAGATACTAACCTAGTTTTTCGCCTGCATGGCTCATCAGGCTACTTTGATGAACCGTCAGAGGAAACTAGATTGGTCAGTTTCAGAATCCTTACGTCATTACGAAACTCTACTTAGCGCATGAACAGCCTTTCTACATATATACTAGAATACACTTCGGTGTTTCTTTCTTTTGGCACTACATACGCACAGATGATTATATCAGACAGTATGATTGTGAAGTTACCGATGAGTGAATAAACAAAATAATACATACATATAGTATATATATATATATATATATATATATATATAAATTTGCTGGTAGTGGTCATTTAATTGTATATAATTCATCTCTATTTTTATATCTATCCTTATCTCTATCTATCTATCTATCTATCTATCTATATATATATATATATATATATATATATTATATAGTATATATATATATATAATATATTCACGTTTAGGAAGAATGAATGTTTCTACGCATTATTCCGTTATATCGAAAAAATTTAGATGATTAAGAAATGACTTTCAAAATAATTAATTGCAAAATGGATGGAATTGCTTTATTCCTGTAAAATGATTTTAAATGTGTGGCTTTAATATGATTATAAATCTCACTATGATAATATCTTGTTTCTTAGTTACAGTTGCTGCCGTCAATAGTTATTTTTCTCATAAAAAATACTAATATGTTAATGACATATGCCGACTACAATAAAACTGAAAGGAATATCGACACTTTCCCAGACTTCCGCTCTTAAATGTATGACATTTTGGAGAAAATCAGAGTCGATAACATTTGAAGTAATTTATGCGAGTATTTTATATCAATTTCACACTCTCTACACAACACACACACACACACACATTATTATATATATATATATAATATATATATATATATATATGTGTGTGTGTGTGTGTGTGTGTGTGTGTGTGGTGTGTGTGGTGTAGAGAGATTGAGAGATAGATTGAAGCGCGTGGTGCAATGATTAAAGTCACGGGAAATGGATTCGTCGCCCCGAGTTCAAATCCTTAACTTGGTAATCGCATTTCACTTAGCGCTAATACCCTTGGGAAAGGTATGTATCCAAGTCTCCCTCCAGCTATGGATAAACAGTAGGACAGACTGGGCTCTTTAACTTGGTTAGGGCAACCAGTCCATGAGAAGGAAAACTCTGAATTCAAACTCCGCTTAAGAAATTGACTTGTCACATCCTGCCGTGCGGAGAGGTTGGTATATATATATATATATATATATATATATATATATATATTATATATATTGACTCAAAAGACTAAATGATTACATTTTTTATGTGACAGTCATGTATGGGTTACCCTGTATATTTAATTGCTGGCAAACGGGCACAAGGTACGAAGAATGACGAAAGTTTATAATGACGTCAAAACGTATACATTTTTTCTGTCCTTTCCAAATATAGATAAAAAATAACACTGATGAGTTGTTTTCATAATTCTTTTTTGTGTAGGTCTTTGATATTTCCTTAAATAGAATTCCGCCCATGCGCATTATGATGCACACAAAAGAACGAGCCATACGACTAACAGGTGCGTCATAATGTAGTTAACACATTAAAAAAAAAATTCTTACAACTGTAATGTGATAACAGAGGAAAATCGGTGACATCCTGATCGAATATTAGATTTAAGGTAATCGAGCACACACACACACACACACACACACACACACACACACACATATATATATATATATATATATATAATATATATATGATGGCAGCAAACTCGTTTTCGTGTATTACCATTGCTTGATAAATATATTTATTAGCCTTCATTGAATATTTGTTAAGCGACAGCCAGCCTTTGTGTTATCAAGAACAAATAAATGGTAAGATATGTATTGCATATTAAGCCTGTGCCTGAAACTTTTTTTGAGTGAGAAATGGCTTTGCACCAACCCCACTCACTGAGCGACTGTCACATTGAACCAAAAAGAAGAAAAAGTCGACATCATTGGATGCAGCAGCCGCCGCAGGTTATATATTAGAGTTTTCCTTCTCCTAGTCGCTTGCCTTGACAAGGCTGAGGGATGCTTCTCTTCCGGTGGTTTTGCTACGCACCTTGATACCAATCCTGGTATTTCTATGTCCCCCGTATGTTATGTGTTAGATGGCCGTTGAGCGAAAGGCTTCATCTGCGCTTCGACAGGTTTTGCTTTTGTGGCGAGAGAAACCACGCACGTAGTGGTTCGAAGCGTGCACGACTCTGTTTGGCATGCAGAATGAGATCCGGGGCGAGTGAGGAGATTGAACTTACATCCTCCTGATCGTGAGTCGTGGCCTGACGTATGTGAATTACTAAACTGTGCAGAGTAACCCGGATGTGAAGTCTCATCAAGAGGAATGACGTGTGCTGATGAATGTCGCACGTGCTACACGGGCAATTCAGAGTAAGGAGCCCGGATGAACATGTGTATTTAAGGACCTGCCCTCCCAGACCGGGGAGAAAGCCTGCAGTAGTATTTTGGCTGTCGCGACGAGTGGAAGAGAAAAGATATTTGGATAGTGTTGGTGAAAGGGTGCAGAGATTGTTCCAGACTGAACACTTGGTCAGTTGGGAGAGCAAAACGCATCGGACTTAACTTTTGCCCCCCCAGAGTTTACTTTTCATTCTTTATTAGAGTTTTTCGTCCTGTTAGGTATTCTAGCTACCCTCCACCCCAGACAAGCTTGGTGGTGGTAATCAGTTTAGTCGCCTAAACATACATACATACATACATACTCGTGTAAGTATTTACCTAACTGGTTACTGGTTCCCGCTTTTTCATCTGCCTCGGTATGAAATTGAAAACAAAGCCATGAGTAGAATTATACACGTTTGAAAGTTCAGTAAACCTTTTGACTGACTTATAAGTTCCAAGTTATTTCATTGGAACTTTTTTGAAAATCTTTATGACACTCAATATTTAAAATCCTGAAATTTGTTAAATACATTTTTGATTTTTGTTATCATCTTAGAGTTTAAATTTTATAATATTTTTTAGTGAGTAGGATTTTTAAAAATTTCCCTCAATAAAAACCTTGACAAATATTATCTTATGAAAACCTATACAATTTATATTCACCTGTGGATTCATTTGATGTCACTAGTAACTACATTACACACTGAGGTATGACAAAATTGGGAAAAAAAGTAAACTAATGTGAATTACTACGATAAATTTGAAAATTTAATGAATTAAACATCGAGAATTCTGTTCATAAGGACGGCATGTATTAATGATAACTTTGTATTATTGCTAAATGGGGGTTAACGATCGAGCGATAGGCACTGCTATTCAATGGTGAGCAATATATAATTTAATAACTTTACAAGGGCGTGTCAAAAAAGTATCGAGATTTTTTTGTACTTTTTTGACAAACCTTGTATTCTGAAAAAAAATGTCCATTCATTAATTCTTTCAGAATACAAGTGTGTGTTCAAAAATCCCAAGTTTAAAAGCTGTATCTACCAAGATAGAAATGAAGAATGAAATAGAACGTTATTTTTTTCTGAATACAAGGTGTCTCAAAAAGTACAAAAATCTCGATACTTTTTGACACACCTTGTATATCTAAATTTAGTCGGATACTATATAATCCGCGCACGACCGGGAAACATACAGCTAGTTAACATGAAACAGTTTTTAAAAAATCAATCGGAAGAAAGTAACAATAAAACTAAAGTTTGCGCGTCACTGGTACTGGCATCTTTCAAATCAATTTGAATAAATAATCACATTTGATTCACTAGTGATACATTAAATCTTAAACTCAACAGTGATAAATTGTCAGTGTCCAGACAACTTGAATTAAACAAGGAATAATGACTTTCAGACTGAAAACGCTACTTTTTATACCTGTTTCTTTTTCCCCATTGTGAAGACAAGGGATATAACTGAGAATGTCAGAACTTCTATTATTGACAAATACAAAGTCTTTAAACAATATAAGGCCATCTAGAAAGACCTTGGTATTACTGTTTCCATAGTATACAATGTTATTAAGACGTTTCCTAAGCACGCACTACGGTGTCTACGGGGTATTCTACACATCTGCTGGCAAGTCCCAACCCCTCTTTATCATATGGGTGCTAGAAGGCGGTGGCTGCGGGTTTACATGTCCTAGGAATGACGTTAAACTCTATCTGATGATGAGGTTCCAGTTTTGGAGGTTTGGGGAATGTGGAGCACCCCTTCATCACCATTGCTCCCTGGTCCACTCTGACCCGGAGTGGTAGTACCTGTTAGGGTCCCATCTATGGGTTAAATAGAAAAATGTATCTATAAAAAATTGTATTATCCATAAGAATTGATTATTTCAAAACTTTATTGCATTAAATGACCCACTGAGGTTGATATGCCGTAAAACAAAACAAACCAAAACCAACACATCTGCTGACAGGATAAAGTGCCAAACACCGACGTGGTAGATTGCGCCAACATTAACAGCATCTTCTCCATCCATTGCGAGTGGCGCTTTCACTGGCTTGGACATGTCAGGAGCATGTAAAATGGCTGCATCCCAAAAGATCTTTTGCATGGCGAATTAGTAAAAGGCTCCCGATCGGTAGGTAGACCACGCCTACACTTTAAAGATGTCTGCGGGAGAGACATGAGGATATGCCACATTAACACTAATACGTGAGAGGTAGATCCAGAAACTCGAGCGGCCTGGTGCCTTAACGTTAAGCAAGGCACGAAGAGGAGTGAGCTGGGGAGGAGAGTTGCCCCGACAGCATAGAGAGCCAGAAAGAAGGAAAAAGCAGCAGCATCACAGTTTGTGTGCAGTCAGTGCACCAAAGACTGTAACTCAGGGATAGACCTGCACAGCCACTTGCGCAGATACTGATACATTTTTTTATTTATCTATATATTTTTTTTGACTCTACACCATCGTCTTTAGTGCACGGAAAGGTGTCAACAACTAAGCACGAAAATGTCAAGTGTTTCCTTGAACGTGTGGAAAGAGGAAATATCTTTGAATGTTAGTATGAACCATGGAAAGACATCACGTTAAAACATCCAATGAGTTGAAGGATTGCCAAGAACGGATTACAGTTATGATCTCAACGTATAATACACGTTAAATGAATAAGGGCCTTACGTATGTATACAGATTTAAATGTCCCCTGGGAGATTGCAGTCTCCCAGAAAATGAAAATACATACATTGGATTCACCTCAACCACATTGTCACGTCGTCTAACCCTCCATTTAACAGATAATAGCTCCATTTCACGACACCTAAAATTACATTAATGCCCCCACTCTAATTACCGAAATATTTTAACGGAAAATACACACATTCTGCACAAAGAAAAAAATAAACAAAAACTCCAAATACTAGAAGCTCTATACATGAAACAATACAAACCATCCTTAAACCAAATTAATTTCCAATGCAGTACACACATTTTAAAATGCCTATAACACCTTTCTCATCAATTCTTCTCCTTCCAGCCTCCACATTAATATGATTTATAAAAAATAAAAAAATAGATAAAAAAAACTTGAACACATCACCCCTGATAATGGCACTTCGAAGTACCGAAAGTACTCGGGACATTAACTTTGGTGGACTTATCCACGAATTCCACCCAAATATTAAAAAGTTGGCCAGAAAACTCGAAAAGATCAAAAATAAACTTGTTAAACAGGAGATGTGACTTTTGTTTAATTCTACATGTATGAATGAAAGAATGCTGCCCAAATACACACACACACACACACACACATATATATATATATATATATATATATATATATATATATGAATGTTCATATATATATATATATATATATATATATATATATATATATATATATATATATATATATGAGCATGTTCATATAGTTATATGTTCATATGTTATAATATATATCTATAGTTAATAAAGTCATAATATATATATCTATAAAAGAAGGCGGCGACAACAAAGCACCGGCACGTCAACATCTTCAGGGACAACCATCACATGCGACATCTGTGGTCAAGGCTGTTTTTCGAACATTGGACCTCACAGTTACACGAGGCGCTGTAACTTCAGAGGCACAAGAACTATATAGTCATCCGAGACTGCAATGCCAATGATATCTAATAATCGTATCATCGTAAAACTCTCTGTCGTAAAAAAACAATATACTGTCGTATAGTAAAGTCACCATAAGTGGAATATAACCTATTTCTAAACAAACGAAAAATCGGGAAAAAGGGCCAGCTGGTGTAATGGTTAGAATCCCCGCCTGTCAGCTTGACAGTCAGGGTTCGAATCACACACAAAGCGGTCTTCCTATCTATAGCTCTGCTGATGAGGCCTAATAGGCCGAAATGTACATACAGATATTGATTTTTCTCGATTTGTTTAGCCTTACATTTGAATAGGTATGCCCGCCTAATTCATTAATTATTAATTCATTAAATTTCAAAATTAGGTACGACTTCAATTAAGCACATATTCTCCCAAAAATTGTCGGCTAAAAAAGCCATATCAAAACACATTGCTTGTTTGTTTACTTCTCATATATATATATATATATATATATATATATATATATATCATAAAAATATATATATATCATTTAAAAAAAGGTATATTAATTATGATCATTTCAAATATTCAACAACGTGAATGTCAATAATTTATGGAGTCAGACAATTAAAAATAAAACAGAAAATAGTTGTCTTCTTTTCTTCTCTGATGAATATGTTCGTATCTCTTGATATTTCACATTTGATTTTCGCATCAATCATTCATTGACAACTTTATTGTCATCTGAAATGCATCGTTTATCAATTACGTTTAAATATCTCCGTTTAAAAATTCATGGCTTTTTTTTTACCGCCAAAATGCAGACATCTTCCATTCAAGATCAAACTTGGATCTATTGTACTCAATAAAAAGTAAAAGAACAAGGAGATGATTCAGCTGCATCGCGTGTCTCTTCAATAGACCGTTCGAACTTTGGAGTTCGCTCGCTTTCCTCTTGTTCTCTCTTTCGACTATTCACCCCTTCTTTTATAATTTACCGATTATCAGGTGATTATTTTCTTACGTCATATTCTAATTTTATTGTATATTGTCAAATTGCTACACTGTACAATTGTACAAAATGGGATTAAAAGTTGAGGAATAAAAGCGGATAAAACACAAACAACTTTATTTAATTGATATTTCGTCTTGGTGTATTAACGAAGCTTCATCAAAGTCTTGCCCGTATTATACAGTAGCCATCTTTTATCCGCTTTTATTCCTTAACATTTAATCACATAAATAGATAGATAGATAGATAGATAGATAGATAGATAGATATCAACAGACTCAGATAAATGGATATGAAAGCATACAAGTAGATAGATAGATAGATAGACCTCAATGAATAGGAGATTGACTTCTAAATACTTGAGACACTGTGTGTGCGGAATAAATTGCGGCCAACGACAGAAGAAAAAAATTCTTTAAAATAGGAGACTTATTAAAATACTAGAAACGGTTACCCAGCGTCACCTGAGTAGAAGGGGAAATCCTGGTCTATTGATTTGTTTACTTGTAAGATTTACAAATGCTGGATATTTTAAGTAAAATTTCAATGCTATTTCTATGTATGTAATTTTAATTTTACATTTCTATGTATATTTTAATTTTACATTTCTATTTAATTCTATGTATATTTTAATTTACATTTCTATGTATATTTTAATTTTTCTAATTTTACATTTCTATGTATTTAATTCTATGTATATTTTAATTTTACATTTCTATGTATATTTTAATTTTACATTTCTATTTAATTCTATGTATATTTTAATTTTACATTTCTATGTATATTTTAATTTTACATTTCTATGTATATTTTAATTCTTAAATATCTTCGAATATAAATCAAATCTTCATAAGTTTTGCACAAAAAACAACAACCGGTGATACTTAATGTGTATATATGTATTTACTTTGTCGTTAATTGTTTCATTTTCGTAGTTTCATCTGGACACACATAGCAATAGCATAATCCTTACAGATCACTGCCGTCCCTCACAATCCTATAACCCCACCACCAGAACCTTTCCTCTCATGAGCCCTCATATGACTCAGCAATCCCGCTGCAGATCCACAAAGTTTGAGGAAAATATGACAAAGGAAGGACGTCCTTCCCATTGTACCGGATGGATCAGATGATGAAATCTGATGCTTATGTACCACCATATGTCTCTTAAGACCAGAAGCTGACTTACAGACTTTGTTACAGATTGCACAAGACACATTGTTTGTTCCTGGAGTGTTTATGAATTGTCCCTGATTAGATTTCCTATGATTGACATATCCAGCCTTAGAAAGCAGAATCAGACCACATGTTTGTCATTTCCAACCCTCCATCTTCTCACCCATATGACAGGTGTATCCCTTTCGAAGTTGACGCTTGAGGTTTTCATGCTCAATTCTTTCACTCTCAAAATTGGTACAGCCCTCATCCACATGAATTCTCCAGTCAGTTCTATTTAATGCCAGCTTTTTCCAGTTGTCAATATCTATTTTTAACTTTTACAAGGTTGCTTTTTAAGCAATCGTTATACCTCTTCCAAAGCTTATTCTGTGGCCTTTTGCCATCATGCAGCCGATCGTAAAGGAGTTGCTTTGGCATTGTAATATCACTCATACGCACAACATGATCTGCCCATCACATTTGGGCCGTTATGATGAGAGTTTCTATGCTCGTGCATCTTGCCATTGTAGATGCCCTTTATAGATAGAAATAAATAAATAAAGATGGAAAGTAATTACAGTCTTACCTTTTCGGCTTGAATTGAAACTGTTTTTGTTCACTTACCTAGAAAAAGAAAGAAGAAAATATTTTAATTAGTTATTCAATTTTTTTTTAATATGGGGGTTGAGAATTTGTATTATTTAGATTTTTAGCACGACTGTGCTCATCGTTATTGTTGTACACACAATGTTTAGGCCGACTAATTGTAAAAATAACACAAAATACTTAACACAGCCTTACACTTGTACCCGGTCATAGTTTACGGAAGGAGAAGTATCTACCCCAATGGATTAAATAAGATTTTCGACAAGAAGGTCCCCGAGTTTGACAAGTAACACCTGAAGAAGATTGGAGGGCATATCGGTTGAAACGTTCTACATAAAACAATAAAGATGAGGAAAATAATCAGAAATATCTCTCTCTGTCTCTCTGTCTCTCTGTCTCTGTTTCCTTCTCTCTCTCTCTCTCTATATAATATATATATATATGTGTGTGTGTGTGTGTGTGTGTGGGTGGGTGTGTGTTTGTGTGTATGTGTGTGGAGGGATGTAAAATGGAAGTGAATTCGACAATTGTGTTGAAACATAAATGGAAAGAAAATGTTGTATGGATAAAAAATGTTTATTTGAATGCCGACACAGGTTTCGACCAAGAGTTTTTCCTAGCATACATTGTATTCTATTTACTATTATTTTGAACACAAAATAAACTAGAATAATAATAGCGGGGAAATATCAAATTTAAGTATTCAAAAATAGCGGTATTCTTCATGGCAAGAATATTTTGATATTTGAAAATAAAACAGTATGAATACAGAGAATTTGGACGTGTTCGAAAAAATTATGTTTCTCTGTTATTATTATTTCATTTTGTATTTAAAATAACAGTAAATAGAATATATATATATATATATATATATATATATATATATGTTGTGTGTGTGTGTGTGTGTGTGTGTGTGTGTCTGTGTCTGTGTGTGTGTGTGTCTGTGTATGTGATAAACGTCAATAACTCACAAAAGTTCTGAATCAATATTTATCAAATTTAAGCGCGTCTATTTCCACTGCTAGTAAAATATCTAACTAAATTTTCTGCCATTTTTAATGGTTAGCTTTTCAGATATCTTCAGACCTCTGAAATCTAATAAAAAACTTTTTTTCTTATTGTTCATAATATATGTTGAAACATGGGTAATGGGGAGGATCTAACAAATGCAGAAAAAAAAAACAGAAAATAGTAAAGTTAAGTGAGGATATGCTCAAATTGTATATATCAAAAAAGATTTGCAGAGATCATTGAACGGTAAAGAAGGCTGCTGAAAATACGACTAAGTTGAGAATTCGAAGCAAAGGAGGAGGCATTAAGAACTTGCTTCCTCGTATTGTATAGCCGACTACTACTGGACTTCAATAAACAACCGATACGTATATACAAAAATAGGACCCTTCTTTATTTCTCTTCGGTGTGTGGTAGAGCTTCACAATGAAAATGCCGGGTGTCTGGCGAACCCGGCGACGAGTGTTCACAATGAGTGCCCGAGAGGTGTTTGCTGACGGGAGACGCGAGGTGATGCTATCGGCTGTTCGCCAAGGTCTCTCTGACTGTCGGCTCGACCCTCTGGCCTTTATATTGATAGATACGCCTCTGCATATTTATCTTTTGATCTGATAACGGACATTTGTTATATATTTCTTCATCTTCTCCCTGCTTCCTTGACCGGAAAACCTCTCTTCCGCTTTCCCTTTTTTTTTAATATATATTTTTATCCTTCTCTTTGTCCCTCTGTCGGAAGCTTCCTTTTCCGGGCGAGGACAATACAACACTCGAAATGAACGTAAATTATAGCGGGTTATAGCCGAAAAAACATATTTGGCATCCGCATGACCAGGATGTGATACAATCTCAATTTCTTAAACAGAGTCTAATTGGTTTGAATTCAGAGTTTTCCTTCTCTTAGAGTGGTTAACAAGCCACTGTTAGAGAGCCTAGTCTACCTTAACATCCATTGCTGGAGGAAGAGTAGTTAGATACATACATTTCCCAAGGTTATTAGAGCTGTGTGAAATGCAAACACCCTTAACAAGGATTTGAAATCGGGTCGCCATCCATTTCCTACGAAGGTGATTCCCACTTCTTCAAAGAAGGCAATTTCTACCTTCAACCATACGTGATTAAGAAGCCCAGCCCTCGACAGGCAAGCCTTGTCAGACACATCACATACATAGTCAGGCTTAAATGTAGGAAATATGTCCAGGTCGTCCAACATGTGCCGAGATCGTAAATCCCGCTTCAGGATGCTCGAGCCGCCATACAGTTACCATAAACAGCAGCTCGCAAAGTTTGCTATTGAAAATCCCGCATGGACACCTTGGTTCGCTAACATTTTCAGGGAACTGTAAATAACCCCAACTTTTCCCGAGTACTACCGGGTACTCGAGCTAGTATATATATATATATATATTTACTAGCAAATATAATGCAAGTATTTATGTTTTAATGTAATAGAATATATTAAATTAGAAAGACTAAGAAAACTAAATAAGAATGCAGATAAAAAAAAGATTTGAAACAGAGGGGTTATAAACGAAAAATAGAACAACTGAATCTTACTCTTCTGTTACTCTTGTCTTTTATTGATAATTTTTCCTTATTTAACTACTTAGTTAAAATAGGAGGTACAGAATAGAAGTACAATTATTTCTTCTTGTTAGTGGATTTCTTTTAAGATTTATCCCTGAGATTTTTGCTCATATTCATTAATATAAAACCAAACAATAATACTAAGCACATATTTATAAAAATCAAAATTGTAATATCAATATGCAAATTAGCCATCCAGTGAACACCGTAAACCACAATTTTGTTGTTCATATAAATTCAATTGCATATTATTAGTATGTTGATTAGTATTAACAGTATTAATAATGTAAAAACATAAATAAAACTAAAATCATGGAGAATGGGACATAAATGAATTAGGGAATTTTGACTTGAGTAGCGATATAGTTTCGGTTACAGACAGAAGAAACACACAATCTCCATTATAATAATATATATCGTTACTTCCCACAAACATCAGTAGGTAAAACTTTGTTTTTACTTGGTAGGATTTATCATAACCAAAAATGACGTGAAAAATAAGCGCACATTCTCAATAAATCCAATCTAAACTGGTTTTTACTTAAGTCAGTTTACGCACAAGACGTTCATTGATTTTCGGATTATATACGAATAAGCGTAATCGACGTTGATCCAAAGTCAGAAAACACGTGATTGAAAAATTCCTTCAAGTTAATCGATAAAGACTGAGATTAGGTTAACTTTCCGCTTCGCTAATTCTCAAATCTAAATTTCACTCCGTAACGACGATCTAACAGTTGCTGCTTGTCCCGTACAATTAGATGTTCGAAACGAAGTTTATTCAGTTAGTGGACAACTTTCTAGAAGCTCACAATATATATATATATATATATATATGGTGATTGCCACTTCTTCACAGAATAAGGCCATTTCTTCAAGTAGTTCGGATGTGAGCACGCCGAGAGTCCCCTGATTCAAGTTTGTTTGTTTCCTGTCACACATGAACCCCTTTCTAGGTTTCCACTCGCATGCGACCGAGAAGCCCAACCCTCGAGAGGCAGGCCCTGACACACAGGTCACACATGTTGTCAGTCCCAGATGTAGGAGATGTGTTCATGTCGTCCGTCATGTGCCGCCTACGCAGAGGCCGCTTTAGGATGGGGTGCTCGAGCTGCCTTACCTCAATCCATACAGCTACCATGAGCCTGCTTTTACAAAAGAATGTGTACCCGGGCCCCACCTCTGTCAATTGGTCCTCCTCGATGAAGCGGATTTCTGCAAGGCTCAAGATGTCTGCCCCATATCGAGAGTTCTTTGCCACGGAACCAGTTTATTGTCCAGGGCCCCGGGAGATGTCCAAATATTTCAGGTGGCTATTGTTAGCCTAGGTTTGTTGTAATGTTTTCTTGTTTTCATTCTGTTAATGTGAACAGCCACCAGCCACTGGCTACCGGTCAGCTTGATATTTGCTTAGGTCACCTTTTCTATACCCTTCCCAGGTATCTGGGTGGGCAGTACTACCCAGGGGCTACTCTGTCACTCACAACCTCATCACGCATGTAGAAGTATCTGCACATGTTGACATGTTGTGCGCTTGTGCGACACGCTCAAAACGCTCTCTTTCCCAGAAGACCGGAATCAGTAACAAGCCGAGTCAAGATGACTGAAAGTATTTGGGGAACGCAGGTGGATGATCTGTCGAGATCTATGGGTCCACCACACCGAGAAAAAAAAAGATTCCGTCCTGCTCTTTGCATACAAAAACAATTTTCTCCTTTACTCCTTTTCGGACATATCGTTTCTGATCCAACCGATATATATATATATATATATATATATATATATATATATATATAAGTAAAGTCGTCGGGTCGGCCTAACGTCGGTATGAGCCATGCAACGAGGGAGTCTATCCGCTTTCACTAGCGCTAGACCAAGGAGATTATTTTAGCGTCTGAGGTGGAGCGCCACACCTACCATCAGCTCCTTACTTTACCCTGTGCTACTCAATCGCTTAGTTGGCGAGGGCGGGTATCGAACTAGGAACCTTGTGGTTCTAGCCGAACACTCTACCGACTGAGCTTGGATCAAAAACGATATTTCCGAAAAGTAATAAAGGATAAAATTGTTTTTGTATGCAAAGAGCAGGACGGAATCTGTTGATGAGGAGGACCACCAGCATAGCCAGGTGCAACTCATTGGATGAGGATGCCAAAATCGAGAACATTTCGGGTTTATAAGCTGTAACTTATGTATATATAAACTGTGTATAAAAGTATCGAGATGTTTTGTACTTTGTGACACACCTTGTATTCTGAAAAAAATAACGTTCCATTCATTGTCCATATCTATCTTGGTAAATACAGCTTCAAACTCGACACTTTTATGACGCACCTTGTATTCTTAAAAAATCAAGGTTCATTAATTGTTCATTTTTATCTTGTTAAATACAGCTTCAGTCTCGATAATTTTATGACACACCTTATACACACACACACACACACACACACACAACACACACACACATATATATATATATATATATAGCTAACACACTCATTCGCGGGCAGGATGTGAATTCAGAGATTTTTCTTCTCCTAGAATGGTTGCCGTGCCAAGGGTAATGAGTGCAGTTTTTCCTGCTATATAGCAGGAGAAGAATTAGACGGATTCATATCTTCTATAAGAGCATTAGCGCGAAAAGAAACTCAAAGAACCTTGTCCAAAATTTGAACGCGTATCGCCGAGTTCATTTTCAGCAGCAATATCCATTGAACCACCGTGCCGAAAAGCTCTTGTTAATTTGACAAATTGTTTACAACTGAACCAGGGAATTATGCAAATTATTGTATTAGATATGAATATATAATCAGCCCAATTTGACGTGTCCTTGTGTAAATATCCACACGAAAACATCACTTATGATGACAATACACCACTCCGCTGAATTTACTACAACAGTTTCAACTCAAGAATAAATTCAATTTTGATCTGTACAGTAAAGCATTTAGGAGCTGACAGTATGTTTATTACTCTACTTCATCAAAACAATGTCCCCGGTTTAGCACTGGCAAAAAAGGCGTAGACTCCCTCGCTGACAAGCATCTACACACAATACGACACACCACCGACTATACTATAGTAGTTTTTTCATGGAGGCGCGTGGTCTAATGATTAGAGTTGTAGGAAATGGACTTGTCGACCCGAGTTCAATTCCTGGACGAAGCTGTTTGCATTGGGAAAGGTAAGAATTCAATTCTCCCTCCAGCTATGGGCAAATAACAAGGCAGACTGGGCTCTTTAACCATTGATTTTTGAACCATAGAATGTACAAACAAAAATACGTAATTTTCTTTGGTGATCAAAATATGAAATAACCTGAATTTAAGTTTGATATTGAAATTTACATCCTTTAAATGTGTGATAAACAGACAAGGTAGTTTACAAGTATATTGTCATCTGAGTTGGATTCTCACTGGGTTCCATGTTATATCCATGTTAGCTTTGATATATTTCAGCAATTATATAATTGCTGAAATATATCAAAGCTAACATGGATATAATCAAGACAATTCTACAATTTAGGATATATTCTAAAAAAAAAATTTAAAAAAATAATAATAAAAATTGACATTGTGTCGCATCCTGCTCGTGCGGAGGGGTTGGTAAATATATATACTATAGTAGTTTTAACTCAAAAATATATTCAATTATTTTTTCTGTGGAAAAAGATTAGTGTTGAGGAATTGAGAAATATTGTAGAGTACATAGATAACATTTTATGTTTGCATGCAAATACGACATAATTAGATTAACCTGCCAAACGAAATGTTGTCACTTCAATCATCTAGACACAGAGGAAAAGGAGAAAAAATAGTCTGTTATATTTTACGAATTATTTCGGACAAGCAGGACTAACGTCTCTACGTGCCAAGAATTGAAAACTTCCTAAAATAAATTCTTTACCCAGAGATTCCATCAGGAAAACGAAATTCAAACATTTGCTCATTTAGAAAACCGTAGACATTTGAAAATCAGTAAAGACTTATAAGTTTTTTGTTTTTTATTGAGAAAGAGATTAGTTTGTGTTTAACAGGATATCCACCATTGAGTTCATTCAATGCCAAATCTATATATATATATATATATATATATATATATATATATATATATATATATATTCTATAGTGTTGGTCATTGTTCAGCTTTTGCTGGAATGGCGTACCAAAGCAGTATTATTTGCAGAGTGCTCATATAGAATAAGCTGTTATATAATAAATAAAATAAATATATAAAGGTTTTACATATCTATTTATTAGGTGACAAAAGAACATTCACGACCATATTGGTTTCATGCGAGGCAATCGTCAGGTGAAGATGTTTCAAATTCATTTGAAATATCTTCATCTGATGATTGCTCGCATGAAACCCTTTGACACCTAATAAATAGATATGTAAAATCTTTATATATGTATATATATATATATATATATATATATATATATATATATATATATATATATATATATATATATATATATTAACTTGTAAAGTTTTCGACACACTTGTTTGTTAAGAGAAATGTAAAAAAAAATTAAATACTGTTTGTTATCAGACGAATTGGGGGTGGGAAGAATTCTGTTCAGGATCTTCTTTTCTTCCATACATCTAAATATGTATATGTTATTTACACAAAAATCCTTATAAATTAAACCCTTTTAATATATATATATATATATATATATATATACACACACACACACACACATATATTTATATATATATATATAATCAATGGTAATATTATGGTTTCACACTCATAACTTAAAGTTTCATGGTAATCCAATCATCAGATGAGATCAGTGGTTGTGATGTCAAAAACCAGTCGTGAAAATTTTTCATGACTGGTTTTTGACATCTCAACCACTGATCTCATCTGATGATTGGATTACCATGAAACTTGAAGTTATGAGTGTGAAATCATAATATCACCATTAATTATAAATCTGCTCTGCTTTATTAGCATTGAGCACCTTTCCATGCAAATACTTTTCTCATTTATTCATTCACTATTCATTATATATATATATATATATATATATATATATATATATTATATATATATATATATATATATATATATATATAATCCTTTCAATATTTATACATATATATATATATATATATATATAAATTAATCCATTTTAATATATATATGTGTGTGTGTGAGTGTATGTGTGTGTGTGTGTGTGTGTGTGTGTGTTTGTATTTCTTTTCATTCCTATATACTTATAGGAAGGTTCTTAAATGTCCTCAGGCGAGCTCGATAGATGACAATTTTATAATTTCATATAGAGAAATATTTACAAATCC
>CM042157.1:16201088-16213588 GCA_023376005.1 Doryteuthis pealeii
TTCCTGTCGGACAAGTTTTTGGTTGATCCTTTCTAATTTCGGGCCATCTTTTTGGTGTTGGGGTGTAACTGGTGTAACAGTCCACCAAAGGTTTCAAAACGAGCGCTTTCGGCAATACAGTTTGCCATCATCAGGTAGGAAACGATGGTATGGTTTCGTGTCTCGTTTTTAACGAGAACGAGTAGTAGCAAGGAATTAGAAGTGGGAGGTAATAAAATTGGTGGTGGGAGGTTGTAGGAATGGTAGTGGTTCGAGCGAGCGATGCTGTAGTTAGAAAGGATCAACCAAAAACTTGTCCGACAGGAATTGTCTGTACAGTTCAACAAAACTTGTCTAAAAGAAAAAATGCTGCCAAAATACACTTATATATATATATATATATATATATACGTCAAAAATACTACTACTTTTCATTGTAGTAGCATAAGTAGTTAATCCAAAAGGTCTCAATATATTTCGTAAAATATCATCATTTATAGTTTAGTTCTCCTGAGGAAGATGTACGTTGATCACGAAAACCATGATAGAGAGAAAAAACTTTTTACTACAACTATATATATATATGTGCGTGTGAGTGTGCGTGCGCGCGCGAGCGTGTGTGTGTGTGTATGTGTGTGCGTTTAGGAGATAGAAAAACAAGTATTTCAAAAAAGGAATTATTCTAGATCATGAAATCGACGTTAAAACGTTTCGTTTTTATCAAATCTTCTTCAAGACATTAGGATGAAAAAAGTATTGTATCTCGGATTTATTTCCATATTTTACTCCTATATACAACACAACACACACACACACACACACATATATATTATATATATATTATATATATATATATATATATAATATATATATATATATATACGTGTATATATGCCTGTATGTGTGTATATATATCAGTGCATATGTGTGTGTATATATGTGTACATAAATATATGTGGGGATATTTTGTGTAAATACTTATGTGTATATATATTTTTGTGGGATAAATTTGTGTTAACATATATAGAATGTATATATATGTAGAAAAAGAATCGATCATATGTAAATCTGAACACTCTAATAAGATAAAGTGAGAATTCTTCCAAGCTGTTGGAATATTTTAGGTAGCATAAGGTGTGTTGAAGTCCACCACTTAAATTTATAGACTCTGCGTGGCCCCGTGGATTAAAACCAGCCAATCAACAGCTCGAATACGTGGTTAATTAACTATTTAATCGACGATCTTGAAAGCTGTTCATTTGCAACTATTTGACACGGACGAACGGATCTGCAGCCAAGGACTCTGCTCAACCAAGGATTCTACCCACTCTAATGAACATCGAGGAACACCCAAAGGATCTACCCAACACTAAAGAACCCGAGGGATAACCAAAGGGTTCTTCACTAAGGATCAGCCTCTGCTTAACACAAGGGATCTTTATTGTAACGTGCTCTCACCTGCAGCCTAAAAATGATCGCAAAAATCGTAATAAAATGTCTTTTATAAGACCTACAAGAGATGAAATGAATGTTCCAAGCAGAAATCAAACTATAAAAATTATTTCAAAGATATGTATAAGAGACTCGATTAATTTCCTGACATGATTCTGACTTTTGTTTTCAACAATTCTTTTTTTTAATTGCCTTTTTGCATTATGGAAGTACAAGTTTATTCACTTACTCCACTGTAAAGTGCTCTTACAGGTAGCCTAAAAATGACGACAAAAGTCGTAACAGTGTGGGTGGTACAGAGTGGCTGCACTACTTGGACTTTACTGAAATGCTTTAATCTCACAAAATATTTAAATAGGGTATTTAAAATAAAATTTAAAAAATAATAATAAAAATTAAAATTAAAATTTTTAAAAATAAATAAAATAAAATAAAAAATATTGAGGGTATTTAAAAGTATTAAAATAGTGGCAAATCAAATCGCTCCAGACTTAAACAGAGGTCTGTTATAAAATGGTTGATGGTTGAAAAATACAAACCATGTGAATTTACAGAAGAATGTGTGATGCATACAGAGAAGCGTGTTTTAGTGAAAAAAGATATTTACAAATAGACTAAAAGTGGGTTTGCCACTATAAGCTTAAATAAAAAAGACAGTACATGGAATGGAAACACTCTGACTCTCTGGTAAAGAAAAAGTTCCTGGTGTAGCCGTCAATAAAGAAGGTTATGCTGATTGGAGTGCCCAAGAATATTGTATATTGTCTTGAACAAATCCTGGAAGCAGCACCCCACAAATAAGGAAAAGGCTATATGGGAACAATACTAGTATGATACCTGCACCCCACAAATAATCAGCCGGCAGCACGGATCTCTATGGCTTTTCCTCACCACCAGTCCCTATCGTCCATTTCTCCTGAAAAGTCTTCTGCTCAGCATCCGGTTTTCGCGCAGTGCTGGTCGATGTAGTTTTTTGCTGGCCGACCCAAATTGATGTGTCCATGTGCAGGAAAACGCCACTTATGAGCTCGTCCTTGCTTCTCGAACAGTGTTCACCATATGGCTTGGTCGTCCTACTTGGATAGTTTGTGTGATAGGAGACAAGTGGCCATACACATGCTCCTCGGAGACTTCTTTGTATATTTCCTATTTAGCTTTTTTTTCTATTGTAGAGTCCAAGTGGTGCAGCCATACAGTAGCGCTGACATAGTTACAGCTTGGAAGAATTCTCGCTTTATATTATCATAAGACAAAACAATAATAGATTAATCAGAGAAGAACGAGTGACGTTGGTCAGTTCGTATTTAACCAACCTGTAGGATGTGACACAAGGGTCGTACAGTTGGTTAGTATTAGAAATAGTAAGAGTTTTGAATTAGAGGTGAGAGAGTATTGATCTAGATTTCCACCTCGAACGGTTTACGTGACAAAAGAACAATATGGAAGTAAAGGCCAAGAGGAAGTGGTGCGTTTTTGGCCTCACGAAACGTAAATAGCAAATCATTGTCTACAGACTTCTTTGAAATAAAACCGACACTGTCGCTCGTTTCTTTGAGCGGCACTGCACTTTTTATTTATAAATTCCGGACCGCCTAATAGTATGTGGCTTTGTTTGTCTTTGGAATTTACCATTGTGGTTTTTCCTTTGATCCAAATGCACCAATGGCGCTTTTCCTCCTATTGTGGTACCTGTTATTTGGCGCAAAGTACAGTAGATCCAGATGCGAACATGGTTCGTGTCGGTTTCGTTCTGTTACGTCGTGTTTTCATACCGTGACGAAGTTAGTTCTTGTAAGGTAATATGCCTGCACTCATAAGAAGGAGTAAGGCCCGTTAGTGTATATTTAATGAATAAAAACCAACTACTAAAATCGTCAATTAAAAATCTAAAACATGGATTAAATAGATAGACATAGACTGTGTGAGATAGGTAGATTTAAACCAAAATAGATAATGTAGGTAAAAAGTATCTAGCTAGTTATATATATATATATATATATATATATATATATATATATATATATATATATATATATATATATATTTGGGAAAATATATGCTTAATTGAAGTCGTACCTAATTTATGAAAATTAATTAATTAATAATTAATGAATTAGGCAGGAATACCTGTTCAAATGTAAGGCTAAACAAATCGAGAAAAATCAATCTCTGTATGTACATTTCAGCCTATTAGGCCTTATTAGCACACCTATTGACAGGAAGACCGCTTTGTGTGTGATTCGAACCCTATATATATATATATATATATATATATATATATATATATATATATATATATATATATATGTGTGTGTGTGTCTGTGTGTGTGTCTGTGTGTGTGTGTGTCTGTGTGTGTCTGTGTCTGTGTCTGTGAGTGTGTGTGGGATTTGAACCTTATATATATATATATATATACATATTAGTTATGTATAGATTAACTGATATAGATAGAGAGATAGACAGAAGGATACGGACAGGCATATATATATATATATATATATATATATATATATATATATATATATATATATATATATATGCCAAATTCCTCATCCAATATGTATATATATATATACATATATATACATATATATATATATATCATCCAATATATAAATTCATCAACGATATATATATATATATATATATATATATATATATATATATATATATCAGAAAGTAAAAAAAGTTAGAAAGATAATGAATCAACAGAGAGACATATATAAATCGACAGAGATAAAAAGATATTTACATAGTGGCAGACAAAAGGATAGATAGATAAATAGATAGATAGATATAGAGTGTATAGACAGAAAGAAATATAGATAGATATCGATATATATGCATACATACATACATACATACATACTGATGGATAGATTATTGAAAGATATAGACAGACACCCATAGATAGATAGATAGATAGATAGATAGATAAAGACTTTCCCTGCAAAATTAATGATAGAACTAAAACTGTAAATCTCACTGATGCATTATCACTGACTTGATAAAACTCTTACGTCAATTGTTTCTTCATATTGGCTTTCTTTACTGAGATTTTTTGTTGTATTTCTAATATCTTATAGCTTGTCAGTTACATTTCACTAACTCCCGTTTGTTTATAACGAATTTGAAACATAAAATGTAGACAAGAGTTTCATATTAGCCAAATTAGTTAGAAAAAAGGGGACACATTATTCCATTATTTATATTAGAATCTAGTCGGTCCAGTTATCATGACCGGTCCCCGCCAACTCAGCGTATGAGTAGCACAGGGATCTGTGCGGTAAAGTAAGGAGCTGATGGTAGGTGTGGCGCACCACCTCAGATGCTAAACACTCTCCTTGGTCTAGCGCTATTGAAAAGGGGATAGACTCCCTCGCTGCATGGCTGATACCGACTTTAGGCCGCCCCGTCGACTTTACCTTTACTTTATATATATATATATATATATATATATGTGTGTGTGTGTGTGTGTGTGTGTGTGTGTTTGTTTGTTTGTTTGTTTGTGTGTGTGTGTGTGTGTGTGTGTGTGTGTGTGTAAAATGAAAATGGAAGTGAATCCGACGGTATGTTGAAAAATGAATAAAGGAAAGAAAGTATAGAATGGATAATATAGGATATTTTAATCAATATTACGTACACGTGTTTCGGTCAGGAGTTTATCCATGTGTACATTATTCAAACTATTATTTTTTTAAATAACCAAATGAAATGAAATAATGATAATAGAAAAAATGTAGAAATGTTCTGCACACAAAGAAAATTCGACCTTCCTCAGAGTAAATTTCAAATAAGGATTTACTCTGATGAAAGTCGAATTTTCAACATACAAGGTGTGTCAAAAAAGTATCGAGATTTTTTGTACTTTTTGACATATCTTGTACTCTGAGAAAAAATAACCTTCCATTCATTTTTCATTTCTATCATGTTAAATACAGCTTCAAAGTCGGCACTTTTATGACACACCTTGTATTCTGAAAAATAAATGACGTTCAATTTATTCTTCATTTCTATCTTGATAAATGAAGCTTTAAAATGTGTACTTTTTGACACACCTTGTATTCTGAAAAAAAATAGCGTTCCATTTATTGTCCATTTCTATCTTGGTAAATACAGCTTTAATACCGATGTTTTTTAAAACACATTGTATTTTTGATAATATTTGCGATACATCGTATTATACCCTTGTCCAAATTAATTGAAACAAAACGAATAATTCCATCATTATTTACTTATTCGCAATCTTACCAATATGCTTGCAGCATTACAATTTTGTACACTTCCTTGGTTTGGTTTGGTTTGGTTTGGTTTGTTTTGTTTTACGACATATCAACCTCAGTGGGTCATTTAATGCCGATAAAGTTTTGAAATAAATCAATTCTTAATGGATAATACAATTTTTTATGAATACATTTTTCTATTTAACCCATAGATGGGACCCTAACAGGTACTACCACTCCAGGTCAGAGTGGACCAGGGAGCAATGATGATGAAGGGGTGCCCCACATTCCCCAAACCTCCAGTACTGGAAACTGACAATCAGATAGAGTTAACGTCATTCCCAGGACATGTAGACCCGCAGCCACCGCCTTCTAGCACCCATATGATAAAAAGGGGTTGGGGCTTGCCATAACGGCAATAGGGTTGGGAAAATCATATAGGTGCTAGGGCTTGACGTGACCAGCCGATTGATCGGAAGGGACCTCTCCGACCGCCCGTCTAGCCCAAGATAGGGCCAAAGTGTAGTATTGCATGTCATGGACTGCTCAGCTACCTGGGCTTTATCCTTAAGCATCACGGGTCGCCACCCACGGCCAACAGGTGGCCCCATTGGGGGAGTCTTACCCCTCTGCAGAGGTGCAGTCGGTGCATTTTAACGCCCCAGCCGACGGGGCGGACACTTCTTTGGAGTAACATCCATCGCAGACAATGGCTATAGTATAATAATAATTCTTCTTGAATTTTGAGATACAGATGGATCTCCTAAAGTGATCCACTGGGAATTATGCAAAAAGCTATATACTGAGCATGCAACAAAACGGTATATGCATAAACCAGAATTTGTTCTTGAGAATGAAATGCATAAAATTCTCCGTGACTTCAAGATAAATACGGATCACCTTTTCCCAGCCAGAAGACCAGACCTTTTGATTAACAAGAGCAAAGAAGCGAACTTGTCACCTGGTAGATTTTACAGTTCCAGCAGGTCACAGAATGAAGGAAAACGAAAAGATGGACAAATACATGGACTTTGCCAGAAAATTAAAAGAGCTATGGAATATGAAGGTCAAAGTGATGCCAGTTGTAGTTAATGAACTTGGAACGGTCCCAAAAAGCTTGGAAAAAAACTGGAGGAAGTAGAAATCAGAGGAAGAATTAAGACCATCCAGAAATAGCATTACTAAAATCAGCTAGAATACTCAATAGAGTACTGAAGATCTGATGAGATTTGCTGTCACTCAGACTCCAGCGAAAGTCCACCAGTTAACGCTGGTGTGAAAAACTGAGGCGAAGCGCCACACCTAACATCAGCACTTTACCACACAGATCATTGTGCTACTCATACGCTGTGTTGGTGAGGACCGGTATTGAACCTGGAACCTTGTGGTTTTTAAGCCGGATGGTCTACCGACTGATCTAAACCGGCCCGATGTAATAATAATAATAATAATAATAATAATAATAATACAATGTTGACCATACAACAAAATGGTATATGTATAAATTGACCATACAACAAAATGGCATGTGCATAAATCAGAATCTGTTCTTGAGAACGAAACATATAAAATTCTCTGGGACTTTGAAATAAAAACGGATCACCTTATCCCAGCAAGAAGACCAGACCTAGTGTTGATAAACAAAAAAGAAAGAACTTGTCAACTGGTGGATTTTGCAGTTCCAGCAGATCACAGGGTGAAGCTAAAGGAAAATGAAAAAATGGACAAATATCTGGACCTTGCCAGAGAACTGAAAAAGTTATGGAATATGAAAGTGAAAGTAATACCAATTGTAGGTGGTGCACTTGGAACAGTCCCAAAAGGATTGGAAAAGGGTTTGGAAAGTCTGGAAATCAGAGGAAGGTTTGAAACCATTCAGAACACTGCACTGCTGCAATCTGCTAGAATACTCAGAAGAGTCCTGGAGAACCGAGGAGACTTGCTGTCACTCAGACTCCAGTGAAAGACCATAAGCTAATGCTGATGTGAAAACTCAAAAGTAATAATAATAATAATAATAATAATAATAAAGTAAAGTCGTCATGATGGCCTAAAGTCGTCGGGATGGCCTAAAGTCGGTATCTGGCATACAGCGAGGAAGTATATCCCCTTTTCACTAGCGCTAGACCTAGGAGATTGTTTTGGGCATCTGAGGCGGGGCGCCACACCTACCATCAGCACTTTACTGCCCAGATCCCTGTGCTACTCATACGCTGTGTTGGCGAGGACCGGTATTGAACCTGGAACCTTGTGGTTCTACCGACTGAGCTAAACCGGTCCTATGTAATAATAATAATAATAATAATAATAATAATAATAATAATAATATGAAAATTAAGGAAATCAAATGGAAGGAATGAAAAAAGCATCTCAACGAGGTGGCATAATGCAGGTTGGAAAACAGGCGACAGAAAGGAAAAATAGACGAGAAAAAAGAAAACAAAAGAAAACAAAAAGTCAAAGAACAGTGTGAAAAAAGTAAAAAAAAAAAAAACAAACAAAAAAAAACAACAAAAAAAGCTTTCGACATCTGCGTCCACAAAGAGTCCCATAGTTGTGTGCGACTGGTAGGCGAGCGTAAGAAAAATCAATTTTGTAATATTGGGTGACTAAGTACATAAAAATGGGAGGAAGCGAAAACATGTTGAAACGCATCTGCACATGCGCAGCAGTCACCCTTTCCTTCCTGAATCATCGCATTAAAGCGCGCCGATTTACTTCCATCCTTTTCCTTTCTTTGCCCTTTTGAACACATCACAAACGTTTATACGCACGCGCGTCTTTTCTTACTTCTTTTTCTATGATACACATTATCCATTAGAGTTTTTCACACCCGCCTTAGCCGGTGGTTCCTTGGAGGCTGAGTGACAGCAAGTCTCACCAGGTCTCCAGGACTCTTCTAAGTGTTCTAGCCGATTTGAGCAATGCCATGTTTTGGACAGCCTTGATTCTGTTAAGTATCTGGCCGCCATCCTTGGGTTTGAGTTTGAGTTTTGTTTAACGGCATATCAACCTCTGTGGGTCATTTAATGCCAAAAAGGTTATTTTGGATTTCAGACTTTAAAGTAGTGGTTCTATGGAGATAATTGGTTATGTTCTGTTATATTTTGTTGAAAAGGTTGCTTTTTTTAATAAAATTTAAAATGTTTTCAGGGTTTGTATTCTTAAAGATGTCTTTCAGGTTTCTTGCTTGATAGTAATTTGCGCGGATATGCTTAAGTCTGTTACAATTTAGAAGGATATGCTTGGTTGTAAGTTGTACTTTGCATGTTGGGCACACTGGGGCACCCTCCCCTTTTAACAGGTACGAATGGGTAATGTGTGTGTGCCCAATACGCAATCCTTGGCCAGTTGTAAAAGAACTTAAAGTAAATAAGTAAGTCCCGAGTTATAGAATCCTTTGGTAAGTGAATAAGTCCTGTGATATAGAATCCTTTAGGTCCGTCGTCCAAGAAGATCCAAGTAGTAATGAGCTAAGTTTAGAATCAGCCAGTATAAATAACAACAGCAGCAGCAGAGAACTGCCAGTGATTGGACAATAGGTTGGTCACATGTTAGTCGGCGAGTCTATAAGTACAAGTAGGCATTTACCACACGCCTTATATACAACAATTCCAACAGATTCTACCTCTAATCTTCAATTCACCTTGATTATTTTCCAGCCCGTTGGTACGACTTTTACCCTCATGTTTCACAGCTTTCTCAGTTCTCTGTCAAGGTCCACGTATTTGTCCATCATTTTGTTTTCTTTTACTTTCACTCGCTGGTCAGACAGGACGGAAAAGTCCACAACATGGCAAGTTTTCTTCTTGTTAATTATGCGTGTCATTCTCCAGGACAGATTCAGGTTTTTGAATATACCATTTAGTTGCATGTTGAAAATTTAATTTCTTGCGCAGTTTCCAGAGGATCATCTTTCCCACGCAGTCGTGCCGAGTTTGTACTCTCTATGTGCTAGTTTGCTGCATTCACATATTATTTAATTAACCGTTTCGTCTTTTTCCCCACACATTCTACACTTGTTATTCTCTTGCCTCTTATCTATTTTTGCTTTTATTATTATTATTATTATTATTATTATTATTATTATTTTGGTATACGGTAATAATTATTATTATTCACTCATTTTGAGTTTTTCACATCAGCGTTGGTTGATCGTATTTCACTGGAGTCTGAGTGACAACAAGTCTCCTCATGTCTCCAGGACTCTTCTGAGTATTCTGGCAGATTGCAGCAGTGCAATATTATGGATGGTCTCAATTCTTCCTCTGATTTCCAGATTTTCCAGTCTTTTTTCCAAGCTTTTTGGGACTGTTTCAAGTGTACTAACCGCAATTGGTACCACTTTGACTTTTATATTCCATAGCCTTTTCAGTTTTCTGGCAAGGTCAAGCTATTTGTTCATCTTTTCGTTTTCCTTCATCTTCACCCTGTGATCTGCTAGAACTGCAAAATCCACCAGTTGACAAGTTTTTTTTTTTTGTTTTTTTGTTTTTTTTGTTAATCAACACTAGGTCTGGTCTTCTTGCTGGTATAAGGTGATCCGTTTATTATTATTATTATTATTATTATTATTATTATTATATTATTATTATTATAACTAATAATAATAATACTGTTTGTTTTTTTTGCTCTTTTGAACACATTACAATTGTTTATACGCATGCTTGTCTTTTCTTACTTATTTTTCCACGGCCATTGTTATTATTATTATTATTATTATTATTATTATTATTATTATTACTATTGTTGTTGCTGGGGTACACACAGCCATTATTATTATTATTATTATCATTATTATTATTGTTGTTGTTGTGGTACACACAGCCATTATTATTATTATTTGAGTTTTCACATCAGTGTTAGCTGATGGTCTTTCACTGGAGTCTGAGTGACAGCAAGTCTCCTCAGGTCTCCAGGACTCTTCTGAGTATTCTGGCAGATTGCAGCAGTGCAGTGTTCTGAATGGTTTGAATCCTTCCTCTGATATCCAAACTTTCCAAACCCTTTTCTTTTCCCTTTATTATTATTATTATTATTATTATTATTATTATTATTATTATTACTACTACTACTACTTCTACTCTTATCATTATTATTGTTGTTGTTTGCTTCTTGATCGATCGGAACCCAATATTTCTTCTCAATTGTGCATTCTCAATCTTTCATTTTGCCTTCCCTTATGAAGTGTGTTGAATACTCGCCTGCCTTTCTGTTGGCTGCCTTTTTTCCCCTCACCTATCCATTCTTTCTCACTTCGTCAGGAAGCTGTCGGCTGCGTCATTAGAATTCAATATGGCGATCTATCAATGCCTTGATGGATATTTGTCCATCGCTTTGATTCGGTTCTCTTATAATTGTGGGAATGCACGAAGTAAAAAAGAAAAAGAAAAAAAGAAAAAGTCGCAAAGATGATTTTACGAGCAAAAGAGAATCCCATCGACTTGTGTAACTAAGACGTAAGTGGCGAAATATCGATATCAGGTCAATTTTGAAGATATATATATATATATATATAATACTTTAAGGGTAATCATTATGATCACCTATATAGGTGGATACGAAGGAAAAGAGTGAAAAAAAAAATGTTACTTCTTTTAAGTCCCCATTATGTGACACCAGGCCCCAGACACTCGCCCAATAAAATAAGCGAGTGCCTAGGTCTGATCTGTCTGCACAAGGTAGGACGAAAAAAATTAATAATTACGGCCTCAAATTGAGGCCGTAATTATTAATTTTTTTCGTCCTACCTTGTGCAGACAGATCAGACCTAGGCACTCGCTTATTTTATTGGGCGAGTGTCTGGGGCCTGGTGTCACATAATGGGGACTTAAAAGAAGTAACATTTTTTTTTTTTCTTCTTTCCCTAAAAACCCCCCTCATATATATACCCATATGTATTTACAATTTGACTTTTAGTCGTCTCCGGCTGTAAAAACCTTGATGAGCAACCGGACGAAAGGGCCCTTGTTTTTATCAAATAAAACAATTTTTTTTTCACTCTTTTCCTTCGTATCCACCTATATAGGTGATCATAATGATTACCCTTAAAGTATTATTTAAATTTGCTTGTACCAGAAATTTATATATATATATATTATATATATATATATATATATATATATATATATATATATATATATATATGGGGGGTGTTGTGGAGTCCGAGTATGCTTCTTTGTTGGTATATCTGATGAGTCTAATTTTTCAGTGTATGTCTATTTTGCAGTGTTATATGCGCATATATGTGTCTATAATTTAATGGAATTTAATACGAAGCATGAGGGATGTGTGAAATAAATGATTAATTGATATATATATATATATATATATATATATATATATATATATATATATTAAATATTAAAATAGTAGGGCGGACTCGGCCCTTCAGCCTTGGGTAGGTAACCAGTCTAGGAGAGGGATAACTCTGAATTCAAAATTCCTGAGGTCGGTCGTTGATTGGGTTTGTGGCAACCCTTGATGCACCAATTCTTTCCTATCGACTGTGCCAAAAAGTGTGGATGGTCCAACACAAGCCTTCACCACTATAAACAAACCACTGTGTGGGTGTTCACTGTGTGTGTGAACCCTCATGCATCGAAAATCGACAAGAGAGTCCATAATATATATATATATATATATATATATATATATATATATATATATATATATATATATATATATATATATATATATATATAGTCTTTTGAACCACCCTCGTGTATATATATGTGTCTATAGTTTACCCCTATTATACGCTTCCCGTTCTCGGTTGAGCACTCTATTTAGAAGGTATATAATTGCAGATTCACCGTATTCGGCTCGGCCAAATCTCACTTTGT
>CM042157.1:16216088-16231088 GCA_023376005.1 Doryteuthis pealeii
TTTTAAAATATAACAAACACAGGATGTTATGATTAGGGGAAACAATTTTATGTGTCAATACTTAAGCATTTCAGTATATTGTACCATCTTCAGGACACTGTTAAGTAATGTTTATGTGAGGGACAAAATGAAAGATGTTAAGTGTATAGTGAATGTGTGAATATGATGTTATTAATCCTTATTTTTTATATGCGCGTTTGTTTACGAAAGCCAATGACGTGATCAATGCATGTGCAAAAATGGAAGGTGAAAATCATATGTGAATAGGCGGAGAACGAAAAGTTAACAAAGATATGATAACAAAGATAACAAATCATATATATATATATATATGTGTGTGTGTGTGTGTGTGTGTGTGTGTGTGTGTGTGTGTCCAAATTAGTAAACTGTACACAATGCTCTAAGAGAAACCAAACAATGGTTGGCAATGTAAGGGTTTAACTCACTTAAGTTTGAAGGGACTTTGTTACGATTTTATGGGCTATCCTTCAGGCTTCAAGCAAGACCGCTTGTTCCGCGGACATCCTTGGTAAAGAATCCTTTGGTTGTTCCTTTGTGCTCCTCAGTATTGCAAGTCATTCGTCAATGATTGCAAATAGACGTCTCTCAGTATCAGTGCTTAAGTAGTCAACCAGCCACGCATTCGGGCTGTTGATTGGCTGAGGTTTAAACCATGTGACCTCGCTTAGTCTATAAATTTAAGTGGTGTATTATAGCACACCTTATATACAAAAATAATCCTACCATTGCCACCATTTCGCAGCAAGATTTATCTCGTTGTGAAGAGATAAGTATTGGTGTTCAATTCACCAAACTAAGATGATGAGAAAAGGGTATCGTTCCACACGTGACCAACTATCACGAGATGAGAGAAGCGATGTCTCAAGAGATCAAAGAAGATACAGCTTCAAACCAAGATATGGTAATTCCTTTTTACTCAACAATAATACAATACGAAAATATGAATCGACTGTAAGGCAGCTTTTAATTGCATCTATCATAAGGATCCGATTAATGTAGCTTTCTATATTAATGTAAAACGGAAAAATGGCATATCGTAGCGACATTTTGTAAGCATAATAGTGTTAAAATGCTCTTAGAAAATTTTTGTAAGCGGAATAGTGTTAAAATTGTTGACTTATTTTGGTATATAAGGTGTGTGTTAGTTTCTAGCTTTTATTTATAGACTCGCCGAGAACCATGTGATCAAGATCTTGGCCAATCACTGGCAGTACTCTGCTGTTAATGCAATACTTAAACGGAGCACACTGACCATAATTACTTTGAACCTTCGTGGATGACTGATATAGGATTAAATCACTGGACCTTTAACAATACGCAGGATAGGACTTATTCGCAGGATAGGACTTATTCACTTACCAAAGGATTCCATAACTCAGGACTTACTTACTTTAAGCCCTTTTCAACTGGCCAAGGATGGCATTTAAAAACTTTACAAAAATGCTCTTAGAGAATAAAGTAGTTTCCAATACAGACCACAGCTTCATAGTAATGGTATTGAGGGTTTTATTTTTTTTATTAGCGTTCACTCTGATCATTATATGTTCTAAAAGAAGATAACTGGGGAAATACTAATCATATATACGTTCTTTTATCTACATTTATAATATAAATTCTGAAAATAAGGTGGGTCTGCACATTGAATTAAATGGCTTCGGACGACAGTCTTTAAGTAAGTAAATATAACTTTAATTGTATATTTTGTAATTCTGTACACTTAGAAAAATAGTGTTTAAATTAATGATAAGCAAATATAACAACTAAATATGATCCTTAAATATTGAAAATTACAAATTGATTTTAATTATCGATTTATCATTAATGATTGATTTTATTACGTTAAACATTGATTTTATGGATCTCGGAGATTAATTTTATTATGAAATTTACAGATCAATTTTATAATGAATATCTCAGATCGATGTTATAATGAATGTAACAGATCGATTTTTTAGTGAATATCTCAGATTGATTTAATTATAAAAGTCTCACATCGATTTTTTAAAAGTCAGAGTCTATTTTATCATGCATGTCAAAGATCGATTTCATTATGAAAGTCACATATTGATTTTATCATGAATGTCACATATTAATTTTATTATTTCATAGATCGATAAGATTCTGAATGTCACATATAAACGTCATTATGATCGATTTTATCATGATTATCAGAGATCAATTTTATAATGTACCATATCGATTTTATCATGAATGTCACAAGTAGATCTTATTATGAATGTCATAGATCGATTTTATTATAAATTATATATATATATATATATAATATATATATTATATATATATATATATATATATCGATTTCATTATTTGAAAGTTCAATTTCATTAAGAATGTCACATATATATTTTCTTATATCAAAAATCGGTTTTATTATGAATGTCAAATTGAATGAATTATCAATTTCCCTGCTTGATTTTATTCCCAATGACACATATAGATCTAATTATGCCAAACACAATTTTTATTATGAATGTCACATATCGATTTTATAATGTCAAAAGATATATTTTATTATGGATTACACTGATCGATTTCATTTTGATACAGATCAATCTTATTATGAATTTCGCATATCGATTTTATTATCAATATCATTTATCAATTTCAATTATGTCACAGATCGAATTTATCATAAATGTCACTGATCGGTTTAATTATGAATGCACAGATCAATTTTAATATTAATGTGAAAGATTGACTTAATTATGAGTGACACTAATAAATTGCATTATGAATGACACTGATAGATTTAATTTTGTTACAGATCAATTTTATTATGAATGTCACATATCGATTTTATTATGATTGTTACGCATCGATTTCACAGTTTGATTTTATAATAAATCTTATTGATCGGTTTAATCATGAATGTCAGGGATCTATTTTTATTATTAATGTCAAAGAGTGAATTAATTATGAATGTCCCATATCGATTTCATTATGTCACAGATCGATTTTAATATAAATCTAACTAATCGGTTGAATTGTGAATGTTACAGATCGATTTTATTATGAATGCCAAATATCGATTTTTATTATTAATGTCGCAGATTGATTTTTATTATCAATGTCACATATCGATTTTATCATCAATGTCACATATCGATTTTATAATGAATATCTCAGATTGATTCAATTATAAAAGTCTCACATCGATATTATTAAGTTAGAGTCTATTTTATCATGCATCTCAAAGATCGATTTCATTATGAAATCACATATTGATTTTATTATGAATGTCACAGGTATATATATATATATATATATATATATATATATATATATATATATATATATATATATCACAGATCGATTTTATTATAAATCTAACTGGTCGGTTTAATCCAGAATGGCACAGATCGATTTGATTATGAATGTCACAGATCGATTTTATTAGAATGTCACTGACCGAGTTTCTATATGTTAATCGGGACAACAATGAATTCCTGGATTTGAAAATAAATTGGGGACGTTCAATTCGATCTATTTTGGAATGAATAGAAGGTTTTTGCAGAATATCTGGAAATAAATCACAAGATAATTACATACAATTATCTATATTTTCTTTTTTAATTGTAAAAATCGATTAAGTAACGAAATTTAATTAATGCTGGAAAATTGCACCGAGGAAATGCAAAATAGGTGGAATAATATTCCGATAATCTCTTTGGTGATCTTCAAGTGTTTTTTTTAAAAAGCCAAGACATTGGGAAAAACAAAAAACAAAAAAAAAAAAACCAAAATAAAAACAAAACAAAGTCAATATCAATATCAATGGGGAAATGTTCGTTTCTATCAATCAAAAAAAAAGTCTAAAGAATTGATAACTGGCTAACGAACAACGTTGGAGAGTTCTCAATTCCAACTCGATCTTTATCGATATTAGTTTTATTTTCAAAGATAACGGTGTCAAGTTCACTTATTTCAGTGATTGAACGATACCGACAAGTTCAATAAACTGTCGCTTAACGTAAACACATACTCGGTAAACATTTCGGTAAAACGATTTACAGCGGTAAAAAAATTCGATTATCAAATGGTAATCAGTATGTTTTTCCTAGTTACGTTTTTGGATATATCAGATATTTTCTCGTTGTGTAATTTTGTATTTTGTAATTTTGTAATTTTGTATTAATTGTGTATTTTCTCGTCTGAGGAAATGAAGACAGCGAACCGAGTTCAAATCCTGCACGTGGCTGTTTTCATTTCACATTGTGCTACTACATTTATGAAAGGTATGAATCCAAAAATTCTCCATCCAGCTATGGTTTGATAGTAGGGTAAACTGGACTCTTAACCTTAGTATCGCAACCAGTCGATGAGAAGGAGAAAAACTAAATCCAAACCTATTAAACTTCGCTTAAGAAATTGACCGTTTGTCGCCTTCTGTTCGCGTTCGAAGACTATCAGTCTACCTAAGGCATCTCACTCGAGTGTGGTTCGTTCGTTTGGTTGGTTGGTTTGGTTTTCCGGCATGTGAACCCCTTGGGTTATTTTATGATGAATACTTCTATTGGTAATTTGGTATTAAAAAATGTTTAATGCCGACAAAGTTTTGAAATAATTTCATTTTTAATGGATAATACAATTTTGTTTATAAACTCATGTTTTCTATTTAACCCATAGTTTGGACCCTAACAGGTACTACCACTCCGGGTCAGAGTGGATCAGGGAGCAATGATGATGAAGGGGTGCTCCACATTCCCCAAACCTCAAAAACTGGAACCTCACCATGAGATAGAGTTTAACGTCATTCCCAGGACATGTAGACCCGCAGCCACCGCCTTCAAGCACCCATATGATAAAAAGGGGTTGGAGCTTGTCATAAAGGCAATAGGGTTAGGAAAATCATATAGGTGCTAGGGCTTGACGTGACCAGCCGATTGATCTAGCCCAAGATAGGGCCAAAGTGGAGTATTGCAAGTCATGGACTGCTCAGCACCCTGGGTTCTATCCTTAAGCATCACGGGTCGCCACTCACGGCAAACAGGTGGCCCCATTGGGGGAGTCTTACCCCTCTGCAGAGGTGCAGTCAGTGAATTCTAACGCCCCAGCCGACAGGGCGGTGCGGTTCGTTTTTGTATATATCATATATTTTCTCGTGGTGTAATGGTTATCATCGGAGGAAATAAAAACGGTGATTCGAGTTCTAATACTGGACGAAGCTGTTTTCATTTCACATCGAGCTAATAACTTTATGAAAGGTATGAATCCAACAATTCCCCTTCCAAATGGTTTAATAGTAGGGCAGACCGGATTCTTAACCTTGTTATGGCAACCAGTCGAGGAGAAAGAAATAACTGAATCCAAACCTATTAAACTTCGCTTTAAAAATTGACCTTGTGTCACCTTCTGTTCGCGTCGAAGACTATCAGCCTACCTAAAGCATCTCACAGTCGAATGTGGTTCGTCAGCTTCACGACCTTTGCAAAAGCATCCGGAGTTGCTGAAATGTGACTCACATTACCAAAATATATCAAAAGTTTTCACTCACCCACATCATCATCATCATCAGGTCACGCTGACTGAACACATTCACATGATTCTCTCTTGCAACCCGACCCTATCGTTCATCGCATCTGGTAGGTTTTCTATACGGCATTGGAAAACGGCACATTGATGTAGATCTTCGCTTGTCGGCTTACGCTGGAGTGCTCATGTGTATGTATCCACAGGAAGAAAATCACTTATAAGTTCGTTCTTGCTTCTCTAGCATTGTCCAGCGTGTCTCGTATTTGCTTTACTTAGATAGTTTGTGCTTTCTCGTGGAGTGCTGCTTCCAAGATTTGCTCCGGATAACACGCAGCATTCTTGTGTAGTTTTCTCTTTAGCTTTTTCTCCCAGGAACTCGTGTATTAATATATGGATAGCTGCTATCTTCTATAGCTGTTTGGTTTGGTTTGGTTTTTACGGCATATCAACCTCAGTGGGTCATTTAATGCCGATAAAGTTTTTAAATAAATCAATTCTTAATGGATAATACAATTTTGTTATAAATATATTTTTCTATTTAGCCTAGAGATGGGACCCTAACAGGTACTACCACTCCGGGTAAGAGTGGACCAGGGAGCAATGGTGATGAAGGGGTGCTCCACATTCCCCAAACCTCCAGAATTGGAACCTCACCATGAGATAGAGTTTAACGTCATTCCCAGGACATGTAGACCCTCAGTCACCGCCTTCTAGCACCAATATTCTATAGCTGTGTTTATATATTATCCATAGATGGAATAAATTCCGTTGCACTGGAGTTCAATTATAATTATCGCTTGTGGTACCCCATGAATAGTTCGAAAACAATTAACTTTGTAAACTACAAACTTGAAACTTATTCGAACTTTCTATCTGTATATTAATACTTGTGTTCTTTAATTGTACGACCGTTATCATTTTGTAATTCCCTCTGGTTAAATATGAGTCAGTTCAAAATCGGTTGAAATAATTCTCGCTTTATCTTATCATAAGATAAAACAGAAGTAGATTAATTAGAGAATAAAGAATGCATTTTCTTTCTAAGTTGGTCAGTAGGTATTTAACTAGCCCGTTCCCCTCGACAGGATGTGACACAAGCAACACTTAAGTTGGTCAGTATCATGAATAATAACAATTTTGTATTAGAGGCGAGAGGGTAGAAGAATTCTCGCTTTATCTTATCAGAAATATTTCCATATGATTGAATAGAAGTGGCTACCCGGTGTCGCCTGGGTAGAGGCGGGATTTTTTTAAAGTTAGTCTCGCAGATCCATTATTACTTATCGCGAGTGAGATCCTCGCTGGTTGCCCCATAAAAATCTCCACGGAAATATATAACAATATATTAAGAAATTTCCATTCAATGATTTACAATTTTAAAAAAAGATATAAATGATGCAATTGATTCAATCAATCAATATCATATTTCAAAGCGACAAAAAATAACATACAAAAAAAAAAGAAAAGAAAGATAAACAAAATAAACAAAATAACATGGAATTGACTTTCCCTTCTGTTACTTTTCAAATTTGAATCTTGAAATATCTTCCTAAATATAAATCAAATCTTAATTATTTTTGCTCAAAAGCCAAGCTCTCGTGATATTTTATGTGTATATATATTTACTTTGTCGTTAATTGTTTTATTTTCGAAGTTTCCTTCGGACATACATACATACAACTGACCTTTATATATGTATAGATAATCTTTCCTATATTGACAACGTTTTCTGTAGATGAAATATTACTAACTTGGTATCTGAATTGGTGCCAAAGTCTTATCATACAGTGTGGAGATGTTTCCGTCTTGTTTAAAACACATGTGCTCCGTAAGATGACTCCTCTTAGTAGAACAACTCTAATAATACGCTCTTGCAAATCCCGATCCTTTCTTTTTTTAATTCAATTAAGAAATTATTTAAGTGTTTTATATCTTGAACTGATAGTTTTTAGTGCAATAAACGTTTTAATCGTAAAAATTCAATTAGTTTTCCATTAAATCTTATTAATGGAACTTTTTCCTTTCAATTTTCTTTGACCTCGAAGAAAAATTTAGACGGTTTATGAATGAAAATGATTTTTCCTCGCTAAAGATTTGCAAATGGCCGAAGGTGAGACTAATTAAGAAAAAGAAAACAACTATTTGAATAACGTGAATATTAATTCAATCATTTGTCTATCATTGATTGATTAGCACTTTGGTCGCTTAAAGCCAATTATGCGTCTTCCCTTGAATGAAGAATAAATTCGCATTCGTTATTTCAGATTAAAACGAGGCGAAATGCACTACATAGTCACCATTAAATAATGGATGCCTACCAAAGTAACATAGTTCGATAGACATTTTCACCGATAGTATGACAAGAGAGGAGGCGGTTGAACGGATAAAGGCTCGGAGAATAGATTGAAACAAGTCTAGGAAAAGGAAAAACTCTGGTTTTAAATCTGTTGAACTCTGCTTTTGTCGCATCGTAGCTGTGCAGAGGGGATGTTATATAATATATATATATATATATATATATATATATATATATAGTTAAAAATTAATGTTAAAATGAATGAATGGATGAAATAAAAATGAATGAAATGAGGGGGATAAATGAAAAATCCTTTCCAAGAGACCTATTTCAAAAGTATTAAAACACTTTTTGAGAGTGGGGTCCCTGATAAAAAGTTTTTCTCATCTATTATTAGACTCCTTGAAGCATCAAGTTAATAAAATTATTCTATAAGTTATTAGAAAAGATAAAATCCGTCTCTCACCTTTGTAATATCTGTTGAGAATGGGTTTGAATTTTTATATGTATATATATCTAATCTTGTCTGGTTAACTTCCGGTGTATATTGCTACATTGTAACTATCTTGGATTCAAAATAAAAACGGTCAAATAGAAGAATTTATTTACTTAGCTTTTTTTTCAGTTGTAAAATAAAATGAAATATATTAGATTAATTAGATAGATCAGTAAATAAATAAAAAGATTCACTTTAATTATATATAAGAAAGATTGATGAATAATTTTTGAAAACTATATTTTATGAGTATTTCTAAATTTCAAATAGATTAAATATTATGAATTAAATATTAAATTACAAATACACACACACACACACACACACACACATATATATATATATATATATATATATTTGTGTGTGTTTGTGTGTTTAAGTGAGAAAAATGAAAGTAAATCCTACAAATATGTTGAAAGATAAATGGAAAGAAAATATTTTAATTTCACATGGTACTAATACCCTTGTTATAGGTATGAATCCAAGTCTCAATCCAGCTATGGGTAAATAGCAGGACATATCAAAAAAAAAATGCTGTCTTTTTTTTTTTTTTTTTGATTAATTCCACGTTTGACTAGCAGCGTTCTGTTTTTACTAACGGTCTTTTTCCCGTCTTATATTTTTGTTGTTTGACGCGACCCACGTGCGGTGATACATTATAAATGCAATGGGTCCTCATATTAGTTGAGGATGGGCCGAGTGTTGCTTTTTTAACCGTCAAGAGAATTGGGCCCCGAAACGGTTTGCACACTTCTCTTCTGATGAGCCTATTTCAGTGTTAATCGTTTGTTTTTTTTTCATTATAATCTTATTCATACTGTCGGATTAATTTCCATTTTATTTTCACATATATAAATATATATATATATATATTATATATATATATATATGTATCCGTAGATGGTTTACCAGGTAGGTTGGTATTAGGATGATTCTAAGTTGTAACTTTCTTCCAACAGTGGAATGTTAGAGTTGTTCATGTCTAAGTTGAGAGCTCGATGTTTAATATTATTGAGCAGAGCTAAATAATTGGGAAATAAGTAAGTAAATTAAAGTCGTCGGGGCGGCCTAATGTCGGTATCAGCCATGCAGGCGAGGGAGTATATCCCCTTTTCAATAGAGCTAGATCAAGGAGATTATTTTAGCGTCTGAGGTGGAGCGCCACACCTACCATCAACTCCTTTCTTTACCGCACATATCCCTGTGCTACTCATACGCTGAGTTGGCGAGGGCGGGTATCGAACTAGGAACCTTGTGGTTTCTAGCCGAACGCTCTACCACTATTTTGCGGTTATAGATCTATTTCTATAGAAATAGATCTACAATTGTAAAATGTCCAATTTTTAAGCCTTTTCCTTACCAAATATATATATTATGGGAGAATATGTGCTTAATTGAAGTCGTACCTAATTTTGAAAATTAATTACTTAATAATTAATGAATTAGGCGGGAATACCTATTCAAATGTAAGGCTAAACAAATCGAGAAAAATTAATCTCTGAATGTACATTTCGGCCTATTAGGCCTCATCAGCAGAGCTTTAGACATGAAGACCGCTTTGTGTGTGATTCGAGCCCTGACTGTCAAGCTGACAGGCGGGGACTGTAACCATTACACCAGCTGTTTTTTTCCCAGATTTTCGTTCGTTTTGAAGTAGGTTATATTCCACTTATGGTGACTTTTACTAGATATATATATATATATATATATATATATATATATATGCTGAATAGTTGTTCTTGGTCCGAACGAGAACTTTTCATCATCTCGTGTTATTTTGTACTATTCAATTATTGTTTCCAAATATCATGATTCTCGCTTACAGCAAACGAAATTCTTATCAACTGTAAAAAAAGGCGATTAGAAATAATATATTCACTTTTTACACTAACTTGAACCGTAAAAAAATCTCAGTTTCTGAATCGTTTAAAGTTGCCAAGTAAAATGTCTTCTTTTTTTCCTCGGCAGGTTAATCTGGTTATAGGTGCAAAGAGTGCAGCTCAGACTTGTCTTATAAAAAACAAGAAACATAGAGAAGAAGAAGAAGAAGAAGAAGAAGAAGAAGAAGAAGAAAGAAGAAGAAGAAGAGAAGAAGATGATGATGATGATGATGATGATGATGATGATGAGATAAAGAACAAGAATATATATTCTATAGGAAGTAAATCAAAATAGATGATAATAATAATAATAATATTAAGAAGAAGAAGAAGAAGAAGAAGAAGAAGAAGAAGAGAAGAAGGAAGAAGAAGAAGTAGTAGTAGTAGAAGAAGAAGATGATGATGGTGATGATGATGATGATGTATTAGTTTCACTCCTTTTGAGTTTTTCACATCAGCGTTAACATGGTATTTCACTGGACTCTGAGTGACAACAAGACCACTCAGGTCTCCAGGACTCTCCCGAGTATTCTAGCCGATTGCAGCAGTGCAGTAGTCTGTGTGGTCTCAATTCTTCCTCAGATTTCCAGATCCTACAGTCTTTTTTTCCAAGTTTATTGGCACCGTTCCAAGTGCTCCAGCTACAATTGGTATCACTTTCACTCACATATTCCACAGCTTTTTTAGTTCTCGGGCAAGTTCCAGGTATTCATCCATCTTTTCATTTTCCTTCATCTTCACTCTGTGATCTGCTGGAACCGCAAAGTCCACCAGTTTACACGTTCTCTTCTTTTTTGGTAATCAACACTAGTTCTGGTCTCCTGGCTGGGATAGAGTGATCTGTCTTTATCTCAAATTCCCAGAGAATGTTTCCCATTATTATTATTATTATTATTATTATTATTATTATTATTATTATTATAAGTAGTAGTTGTAGTAGTAGCAGCAGTATAAAGAGAAGAAATATTAGTTGTAGTAATAGAAGAAGAAGAAGAAGAAGAAGAAGAAGAAGAAGAAGAAGAAGAAGAAGAAGAAGAAGAAGAAGAAGAAGAAGAAGAAGAAGAAGAAGAAGAAGAAGAAGAAGAAGAAGAAGAAGAAGATAAATAAATGTGGATTTTATAACTATTTTTTTGTTATTAGCTTTCTGGAGTTCAAGTCGAGCAATGGCATCGAGCAAATTGATATTCTGATTTTGGTATTCGAGGGTCAATTTTTTTCCTCTGTGACAAATCTCACACTAATGAGATGTAACGAGATTAAACAAGCTCTAACAGATTTACGTCTGATGTTGCTTTCACTTTGATGACAATTTTCCTTCTTTTTTTTAAAAAGAAAAAATAAGAAAGCAAAATATATTACCAATGCTAGAAATATTTGTGTTGAATTCAATTTTTTTTTCCGCAACCTTTTCGAATTATTGTTTGTTTTTTGTTCTTTTTTTCTTTCTTTTTCTGTTGCTGTTCTTTCTATAACTCTGTTTTGAAAACGAGGTTAAAGAATTCGAAGATTATACAAAGCTGTTAACAATGTAGATTCGGGCTCTATTTGTCTGCAACCAAAACTACGTCCCTACCTACGTCACAATTACCAACATCGTCAATACATAGAATAAAGAACAAATAAAATCAATAAACGTTGTTTCTTTGAATTCAATTTATTCAGTTTATTTATTAAATGGAAAGGATTAAAACTCCTTTCCATTATAATAAATAACTATATATTATTTAAATAGATAAAGTATATAATAACTATAAAATTAATTTAAAAGACTGCATTACTTTAAATTGAAATGATTATTTGCTACAATTGTAATCAGTTTTTAAAGTTAATTTTTTACTCTATCACTTTATTCAGTTACAAGAAATTAACTAAGTTTACCTATGGGTAAAAAATAAAAAAAGTAGAGTTAGAAGAAAGAAGAAAGAAAGAAAGAAGAAAGGAAAGAAAGGAAAAAGAAAGAAAGAAGAAAGAACGAAAGAAAGAAGAAAGAAAGAAAGAAAGAAAGAAGAAAGAAAGAAAGAAAGGAAAAAAGAAATAAAGAGTGTAGAAATAAAAGAGTAGAATTAGTAAGAAATTAAGAAAAAAAGAAAGAAAGAAAGAAAGAAGAAAAGGAAAAGAAAGTAAAAGTGTAAAAAAAAAAAGTAGAGTTGGTAAGAAAGAAAGAAAGAAAGAAAGAAAGAAAGAAAGAAAGAAAAGAAAAAAGAAATAGTGTAAATAACAAAAGTGGAGTTTTAGTAAGAAAGAAAGAAAGAAAGAAAGAAAAAAGGAGAAAGAAAGAAAAAGAAAGTAAAAGTGTAAAAATAAAAAGTAGAGATGATAGAATAAGAAAGAAAGAAAGAAAAGAAAAGAAAAAGAAAGAAATAGTGTAAATAACAAAAGTGGAGTAAGAAAGAAAGAAAGAAAGAAAGAAAAAAAGGAAAAGAAAAGAAAAGAAAGTAAAAGTGTAAAAATAAAAAGTAGAGTTGGTAAGAATGAAAGAAAGAAAGAAAGAAAGAAAAGAAAAAGAAAGAAATAGTGTAAATAACAAAAATAGAGTTGATAAGAAAGAAAGAAAAAAAGAAAGAAAGAAAAAGAAAGAAATAGTGTAAAAATAAAAAAGTAGAGTTAGAAAGAAAGAAAGAAAGAAAGAAAGAAAGAAAGAATAATGAAAAGAAAAGAAAGAAAGATGTAAATAACAAAAGTAGAGTTGATAAGAAGAAAGAAAGAAAGAATGAGAGAAAGGAAAAAAGGAAAAAAGAAAGAAAAAGTGTAGAAATAAAAAACAGAAAGAAGAGTCAAACAAACAGAAAAACAAACAAACAAACAAATATAATTTTATAAAGTAAAGAAAATATAGTTGGTAAGAAAGAAACAAATAAACAAAGAGTGTTAAATTAAGAAAATATAGCTTGTATGAAAGACAGAAAAAACAAAAAGAAAGAATGTAAAAATTAAAAATGTATATTTGGTAAGAAAAAAGAAAAGAAAGAAACAATATAAAAAGAAACAAGGTTAAATGATACTTAATGGACATAAATTCCCCCATTGTATGTCACCCTGCCAAAAGAAAAAAAATACTAAAAATCAAGGAATTAACCGTATTTAATGAAATTTTCAGTGTTGATATATTAATAAATAAATAATATAATCCACCAGTTATTTTATTTGAAAACTCTTACATTTTTTCAGGCCAGTTAACTTTGAACCACGTATCATTGAGGCGTAACACAGATTCACAAACATACGTGGTTCAAAGTTAATTGAACTGGAAAAATGTAAATGTGTTTTTAAATAAGATGACTGGTGCATTATATCTCTTATTCATTAATGTATCAACACTAAAACTGTCATTAAATTTGGTTAATTCCTTGATGTTTGGTATTGTTTTCCTTCGGCGTGGTGACGTGCGATGGTGAAATTTTTGTCCGTTCAGTAGGATTAGCTAGAAACAATATAGTAGGTAAGTAAAACAGAAAAAAAAAGGATTGCTGAGGAACATGAAAGTAATTGTGATAAGAACTGAAGATGAATCCCTTGGAACTGTTTACAAGAGAATGAATGAACTAGAGATTTTTGGGAGGCTGGAGACCAACTTTAAGAAAGTCTAGAAAGGAACAAGTCATCTTGTCCCGATTACGCATTGGTCACACAAGACTAACGCACTCCTATATACTCAAACAAGAACAACAACCACAATGTGGAACATGCTAAACACCTTTGACAGTTAAACACTTATTCATGGAATGCTGGTTTTTTGCTAACATCAGAAACCGTTATTTTAAAGCAAACAATATGAAACTGTTTGAAAACGTCAACATGGAGGATATTATTTCCTTTTTGAGAGAAATACAATTATACCATAGAATATAGACATGAAACAAATCAATACCATACAACATAATCCCCAATAATGCTAACACATTGTTAAAACCAATTACTAAAATGTATAAATATAAATACACGGTGTGTATCACTTCCTAACCGTTAGGCATGACATAACCCCAGACGGGTTGATATGTTGATAAAATCAATAAACAAACAAACAAGATTGGAGAAATAATCGAGACCATTCGGACCACATCACTTTTAAAAGAGGATAGGATACTTTGTAGAGTCCTGTAGATCTGAGGGGACTTGTTGTCACTCAGATTCCAGTAAAATAAAAAAGAACAACAGTTAAAGCTGGTTTGAAAATTCATGAGGAGTAAAAAAATAATAACAGTAAATCACACTTTCTGACATTTTCCACAAATTTCAAGACTTTTATTGTAGCGTAGTTTTATAGAAGTGATTCTTGAATATATATTTTTTTTCATTTGAAAACAGCACGCACCACCACTTTACGTTTTGAAGATGCCGAGAGGAAGACGCTTCAACGAAGATGGCGAACAGTTTCGCTTATTATGATAAGAAAACCACGAGTGCTTCTGCACAAAAACTGAACAGAAACCGAACTGCCATTAGCACATCTTTTCAAGGAGAATCGACCAGGAAGGTCACCAAAAACTGACTGCTGCTGCTGCTGTTCTCTATTCTCGCGGGGGGGGGGTATCAAAAGGTGAATTTTCCTCCAGGGAACTTCGAAATAAACTTGATCTTAATATGACTGCAACGAGAGTTGAACAAGTTTCTCGGTGAAGAGTGCAGCCTTGTCGTTCGGTGCAGAAACGAAGGCTCTTGTTTTATAAGATGTTCATATAAAAAAGCAGGCGTCAAGTAGAACGAAGGATACCCCTCCATATATATATATATATATATATATATATATATATATATATATATATAAGTTGAAAATTAGAGTTGAGCAAGTTCTCGGTGAAGAGTGCAGCCTGTCT
>CM042157.1:16236088-16238588 GCA_023376005.1 Doryteuthis pealeii
ATTTTCTACTACAAGGAGTAAATACTGATACCACACTACCTAGGATTTTAAGGAATACTATAGACTTTCTGCTACAAGGAATATCTACTGTCTTGTGTCGTGTGTAAGGCGGCAAATTACTCACACACAAAGAGAAGTAGGATATAGGTAAAGTGAATAAGAGGCAAGTTAAATACTTTTTAAATAGCATATTTATTCGATCAAGAATTCATATATATACTAACTAACTTACTCCTCGCCACGTCTGTTTAACAGCTATTCATAAGACAGATTAAATGATATCCTCTATTCCTTTTTTTTCTTTTTTCTTTTTTTTCTTTTTCTTTTTAAAGATCTCTAATCAGGGTTGAGCCTATTCTAAGAGTGACCACCCAAAGCGGATTTAACAGGTTTGAATTTGAGCCCAGTCTGCCCCACTATTTTATCCATAGATGGAGGGAGAGTAGTTGTATTAATGTCTTTACCAAATTATTATATATATATGCTATGTGAACTGTAGATTCGTCCAGGATTTGAACTCAGGTCGACGAGTCCATTTCTTACGACTCTAACCATTATACCACGCACCTCCAATACCCAATGTGAGGTTTGCTTTCTTTGTTTAATGGCACATCAACGTTCGTGGGTTATTCAATACCAAAGCCAACCTTGGTGAAAAAACAGTAGTGGTACTATTTAACCCATAGATGGGGAATGCGGAGGTTCATACCTTTCCCAAGGATATTAGTCCGAAAGTGAACGTTATAGCGCAACTTGAGTTAGAACTCGCATACTACGATGCCTGTTAGTTTCTTTTCTATGAGTCAAATGTGATAATGTTTGATTTCTTTGTCTAATGGCATCTCAACCTTGGTGGGTTATTTAGAGCGAAAGCAATCCTTGCAGAATAAATAGAGGGTCGAAAAGAAACATCTGAATTTAGCCCCTTCACGTAAGTTTTTACCTAAAATGCCACCTAAAGCCCTAAGTGAAGAACAGTGTCAAGTAAAGAATGAAACCCTACGGAGGCAACTCACATGATAAAAACTAAAAGTGTTTCTCTAAGTAAAATATACATTAAAAACTTTTAAAGAATAATTATTTTTTAAGCTATGCAGTGATGTAGTTTTGGTTACAAACAAATAGAGACTTAATCTCTATTATTAATTGATTGGATAGAATATGTGAAACCATAAAACTGTGTGCAAACAAATGTTTATCATTAAATGGGAATAGTTGCTTTAAATCGTATAAATGCATAAATTATTTGTATTACTGTTGTGGGGTTTTAAGGGGTCAAATAAGAACAAAACGACGGGTAACAAATGTAGGAAAATGTATTAACAAAAGAGTAGACAATTACAGTACAGAGAAGTGGGAATTACGTCCGACAAATAGAGTTATGAGCTGACTCGCATTGGCTTACTCTAAACGCCATAATTGTCCCTGTTACTTATAGTAACCGTAGGCGCATTCCATTAGTCTATATGGTATAACACCTGTAACAATTACATAGGAAGAACTTCGGCAGTACATGTACTAAACTTGGAGCAATACAGAGAAGATTAGAATGGCCCTAGCACAAAGATGACATACAAATCTTTCAGGGGTTGGTTTAGCTCAGTCGGTAGAGCTTCCGGCTAGGAATTGCAATGTTCCTGGTTCGATATTGGCCCTTACCAAATCGGCATCTGAGTAGTATAGATTAGGTGCATTAAAGTGGGAAGCTGATAGTAGGTGTGGCGCTCCACCACATGCACAAAAACAATTTCTTTGTCAAGCGCTAGTGAAAAGGGGATAGACTCCCTTGTTGACTGGTGCCAACAATAGGCCAACCTGAACGATAGTTGGCTGAGTATCGTCTCCTCGTTCTGAATAAAGGCGAGAACAATTCACGACAAAGTAGGTATTTAGTTGGGGTAAGTATGTGTATGAAACGGAGCACCACACCTACCCTCAGCTCTCCATTTTACCGCACAGGTCCGGGTTGTGCTACCATGTGTTTAGTTGGCGAGAGAGTCGGTATCGAAACCTTGTGGATGCTCTACATACTGGCGAAAACGTTTTTTAAGCTGAAATATCATTATATACCCCTTCAGAATTATTTGCATGACTTTGTTTTTATTTGATTTTCAATCAAGCCTTCTGCTTTAGTCGTAAAATGTTAAATAGTATATATATATATATTATATATATTGCATATATATATATATATATATATATATATATAATATATATTATATATATATATATATATGAGTATAGATAAAAGGATATGAAAACACCACAAAATGCTGTTAAAGTGAAAACATTTTATAACAATTCATAGCTGATATTGAACAATATTTCGATTTCATGAAAATCATCTTCAGAGCTTGTTTATACTCCATATTGTTAAGAGCGGAGACAAAAGTTTTTGTTTTGAACTCATATGACTTTTGTCTCCGCTCTTAACGACACGGAATATAAACAAGCTCTGAAGATGATTTTCATGAAATCGAAATATTGTTCAATATCAGCT
>CM042157.1:16248588-16301088 GCA_023376005.1 Doryteuthis pealeii
TACGATTCTGGGTAATGTGACGTAAGCAGTGACGTAATCTTTGTTACAGACAAAAACCGGAAGCGAATCTCCATAGATTTTTGCTTCTTTTTCTATCTCTAATAGATTTCAATTTTCTTCCTCTGTTTTTTCCTTCCTTAATATAAGTTCAATTTTGTATTTTTCTTTCTTCTTCTTCAATTTTTTTCTCTGCTTTTCTTTCTTTTCTCTAGTCTAGTTTTTTTTTATCTTTCTCTTTTTACCTCGCCATCTTTATCGATTTCTATCTTTTATCTCTGTTAATTTTTCTCTTTTTAGTCCCAGTCAGGATTCTTTCACATACTTTTCACTCATTATGGTTTTATGGTTCTTTCTTTTACGTTCCTTATCAACCATTCATTCTCTTCTTTCTTTCTTTCTTTCTTTCATTCATTTATTGTTTCGTATCTCCCTTTATCCTCTCCTCTCTTCTCTTCTTTCTTTTTTCTTTCTTTCATTTCTTATCTCCCCTTCCTTTTCATTCATTCATTCTTTCTTTTTGTTCTTTCTCTTTTTTACATTTCTTATCTCATTTTTTCTTTTTTCTTTCTTTAATTTTTCTTCCTTATCTTTCCTTTCCTTAATTTTTTCTTTCTTTCATTTTCCTTTATCATCTCCCATTTCTTTCTGTCTTTTTTTCTATCTTTTTTTCTTTCTTTCTTCTCTTATCCATTTCTCGCTCCTTTATTTTTTGTCATTTTCTTCCCTTTTCATCACTTCCCCTCACTAATTTTTTTAATTTTCCCCTACCCCCACCCTTCCTACGAACCAACCACTTAATTCCCTTTCAATCCCAAAAACCTAACTAAAAGCAGCAGCAGAAAGCAGCAGCAGCAGCAGCAACAACAACAACAACAACAAAATCATAGAGCAAAAACTAAAGTAAAGAAAAAACCCATCAGCGTCTTCTTAACTTGCCTTTTCATTTAAATGGCTTAATTTCACACTGGCTGACTGGAGCAAACTACACAAATGGATAAAAAAGAACAAAAGAAAAAAAAAACAGAGCAAAAATAACAACAAAGAAAAGTGAGAGGACGTTTTTAAAATCAACCAAATAAAACAAAGATCAATAAAGACTGCTCCCCATTCTTCTACACAACCTCCCCCTATCCCAATGTTATTCACCTCAAACCCATAAACAAGGACGAGTTTACACTTCACTTGACAATAAGAAACCAAATAAACAAACACGTTTTTAGCTGTTCTTTTTTTAAAGCTTGAAGATTAACTTCCCCCAAAAGTTCAAACTTACTGGGGCAAGGAATACGATCACCCCTCCCCCAGCGTTAAAATATTTTGGTATGGTCCCAAAGTTCTGAGGAAACCAAAGCAAAACTATGTCACAAAACAAAGAATTTGTTGTAAAAAAATATAATGCCTTGTAAAAAAACGGAATTTGTTGTAGAGAATCTTATAATAATCACTAGCAAATATATGCACCCTCCGGGTGCAAGTATCTAAGTTTTAATGTAATAAAATATTGTATTAAATTAGAAAAACTAAATAAGAATACAGATGAAAAGATTTGAAACAGAGGGAGTATAATAAAAAATGGAACAACTGAAACTTACTCTTCCATCACTCTCGTCTTTCATTGTTATTTTTTCTAATTTAAGTATTTAGTTAAAAGAGGAAGTGAATGAATAAAATGACAGTTATTTTATCTTGTTAATGGATTTCATTTAAGATTCATTGAAGAGATTTTTGCTTATATTCATTAAAATAAAACCAAACAGTTAGAAATCAATAATACTAAGAACATATTTATTAAAATCAATTTTTTTATATTAATATGCAAATTAGCTTTCCCGTTTACACTGTAAACCGCAATTTTGTTGTATATATAATATGCATGTTGTCAGTATGGAGACATAGTTAACAGTATTAATAATGTAAGACAATTTTATTAATAATTGAGGTTTAGATAAAAATAAAATCATGGAGAATGTGATGTCAATAACTAAGAGAATTGTGACTTGAGTAGGAATATAGTTTCTGTTACAGACAGAAAAACACACAATCTCCATTATAATAAGATTATATCTACTAGCAAATATATGCACCCTCCGGGTGCAAGTATTTTAGTTAAATTTTATAATAAAATATCATATTAAATCAATAATACTAAGCATATATTTATTAAAATCAAATTTTTAAGATCAATATGCAAATTAGCCTTCCCATTCACACTGTAACCCGCCATTTTGTTGTATATATAAATACAATTGCATGTTGTTAGTATGTAGATATGGTCAACAGTCTTAATGATGAAAAACAATTTTATTAATAATTGAGGTTTAAATAAAAATAAAGTCATGGAGAATGTGATGTAAATAACAAAGGGAATTGTGACTTGTATAGTAATATAGTTTCGGTTACAGACAGAAAAACACACAATCTCCATTATAATAAGATTATTATAGATTGTATGTGTGTATATCTGTAACGAAAACTATACAACTACTCAAGTCACAATTCCCTTAGTTATTTACGTAACATTCTCTTTGATTTGATTTTTATTTAAATCTAAACCTCAATTATTAATGAAATTGTTTTACATTATTAATACTGTTAGCCTTATCTATATACTGATAACATGCAATTGTGTTTATATATACTACAAAATAGCGGTTTATATATATATATATATATATATATATATATATATATATATATATATATCAACCTGCCACGCATTAATACTCTAATAAACACACAATACCTTATATGTCAGCAACACGAACATCAAGCACAAAAATTCATATGCACATACGCGCGCAGATGTGATCATGACGTCGCGCTTTTTACGTGCGTTTATGTGTGCATGCATGCCAGCAGACGCACACGTACGAACAGAACAGGCGCATCCGACCTTATACATAACGCACGCAAACACGTAAGCAAACAAGTGACACGAGAATACAGTTAAACAAACGCACAATAAATCTGAGCATAATGTTATCATTTACAAAAAAATATTTCGATATATATATATATATATATATATATATATATATTTTATAAAAAAGGAAGGTCTGCAAAATGTATTTTGTTCTCAGAAAAAATTTTTTATTCTTTTTGTTTTACATGTGCAAAACGTGTTTCAGATCTTCTGGTATCTTCTTCAGGCTTTGGTTGACCAAAGCCTGAAGAAGATACCAGAAGATCTGAAACACGTGTTGCACATGTAAAACAAAAAGAATAAAAAATTTTTTCTGAGAACAAAATACATTTTGCGGACCTTCCTTTTTTATAAAATATTGAATTTTCTCCCGTTGGAACCAGAACAACACTTATATATATATATATATATATATATATATATATATATATATATAATCCAAAAGTCCAGAGAAGAAATCTTCCTTACGACATAGGAGTTTTTTTAAACAACCTGTCGCAGTTTGAGAGCTCAATGTGTGCTCTTATTGTTAGAGTCACAGAGCAAATTTATAAGTAAAGAAATAACAAAAGACTTAGAGGTTTTGCTTTATAGCCTATTTCAGGGAGCTTAGACAAAGTGTCTAATTCTCCCGGTTCATCAGATGCGAATGATGAATTCTTTATTACTTTTAAGGCATTTGAAAACAGATTTTTTTTGTTTATATTGTCCTGTTTGCTCAGCTGTAAGATATTTGGCTACTTGTCAGTAATTTGTTAGGAATTTCTGTTAAATCAATCTATTCCAGATTTTAGCCAAATGGGCAACCCCAGTTCATTTATTTATTAGTTTGTATATTTTTCATGTGTACCTATCAACCTTAATTTATTTTATTTTATTTTTTATTTTTTGTTTTATTTCATTTTATCTCTTCACTCCTTTTTTAAATATTTTTTTCCTTTCAAGGTCACTCAAATATACACATACATATATACATATATATAAAAATATATTATATATATATATGAAGATCCGAGAAAACCTGTTTTCTGTACTTAATAATTTAACTAATTCAAATTATATATTATTTCCTCTTTATTTGGAGGGTGGACCTGCATAAGTTATATTGCATTACGTTAAATTTAATTTAAGTTATGGAGCCTGGGTTTTTTCTATAAGATATCATCATTTATTTTTGTCTTATCGATTTCGAAGCACAAACTTCATCATCAGAGATTCGTATCAGATACGTACGATGAAGTTTATGCTTCGAAATCGATAAGACAAAAATAACATCTTTTTGTTTTTATTTTTCATACGCATTGTTTTTGCCTTCAGATTATTAATATATTATAATATAATATATATATATATATATATATATACATATATACATATATATATATATATATATATAGAGAGAGAGAGAGAGAGAGAGATAGAGAGAGCGTAGTCAACGATTCACTTAGCGCTAATACCCTTGGGACAAGTATGAATCCTACTCTCCCTCCAGCTATGGGTAAATAGTAGGGCAGACTGGGCTCTTTAACCTTGGTTAGGCAACCGGTCTAGGAGAAGGAAAACTCTGAAATCAAACCTGTTAAACTCCGCTTAAGAAATTGAACATTTAAATGTATCGCATCCTGCTCGTACGGAGGGGTTGATATAATATAATATATATATATATATATATATATATATATATATATGGGTCCAACACCTTTTCCCTTTGACATGGCAAGTCTTAAGTTCAAGTCGGTTTTGGAATGGCTGCACACAAAGCACAGGGACAAACTCTGTCCCAGAACCACAATTACCTAAAAGGTGACAAAAAAAAAAAAAAAAAAAAAAAAACAACCTATCAAATATCGGACATTTCTGCCAAAATAATAATTCAATGCCTGAAGAAGACAACAGATCAGAAACACGTGTTGCATTCATATGTAAGTTAATAAAATAAAAAAAATATATAATCCTTTTTGCAAACCTTCTTTATATATATATATATATATATATATATATATATATATATATAATATATATATATATATATATATATAACGAAATGTTAATAAATAGAGAAATACAAGTTTGAAAATTGCAAAAAAAGTGCTTACTACAGAACATGTTCAAAACCTAAAATATCAAAACTGTTATTCAGTTGAGTTCTTTACACGCAGGTCCATGTGAAATACACAATAACGAAACAGAAAAAAGGAGGGAAAAAGTTGTTAGGCAATCATAATTTAATATATGAAAATTCTATTACGAGGCGTTATATACGTGCGCGTCAAAGAAAGAAAGAAAGAAAGAAAGAAAGACTGTTATTTTTTTTTATTGATTTTTACGTTCTGCACAGTCGAAAATACCAAGCAATATTGGGGAAATATATAGCGAGGTCAATCCGGTCGGAATTGACACAACAGAAATCTGTTCATAGAAATTAATTCACGTTTTTTATTCAGACATAATCTGTAATTCTGATAACAAGCTCGAGGCACGGGGTCTTTGGTCACAATATCCCATTTAAACCATATGACCTTTAGGCACCCCTTTTGCGATCTCGTTTCATAAGGACATTTTTTTAATTTACACCGCCAAAATTCGGTTGCTTGTTAACAGATGATTTTATAGTTTTTTTTTTAATTATAAAACTAACCCCTAACCCTGTTCGTTACACGCAACATAACCCTAACCCCAAACCATAATCCTTAGCACTAACCCCTAACAAACAACCGGATTTTGGCGGTGTAAATGAAAAAATGTCCTTATGACACAAGATCAGCAAAGAGGTGCTTAAAGGTCATAGGGTCCTCCCATTTTATTATATCACCAAGTGAACTTAATTGATAATCGACTGGGTACGTTAAGCCCTAGCACCTATGGTCCTGTGTTGGTAATTATACCTGTTCTAAACAAAATGCCATTACTTTTTTATTTACCCTCGTATATATATATATATATATACGAGTGTATATATATATATATACGATGTATATAATATATATATATATATTATAATTGAGATTGTGTGTTTTTCTGTCTGTAACCGAAACTATATTACTACTCATGTCACAATTCCCTTAGTTATTTCACCTCACATTCTCCATGATTTTATTTAAACCTCAATTATATATATTATTAATAAAATTGCTTTATTAATACTGTTGATCATATTTACATGTTAATAACATGCAATTATATTTATATATACAACAAAATAGCGGTTTACAGTGAGAATGGGAAAGCTAATTTGCATATTGATATTAAAAATTTGATTTTAATAAATATGTGCTCAGTATTATTGATTTCTAATTGTTTGGTTTTATCTTAATGAATATGATCAAAGTTCTTGAGTGTAAATCTTAAAAGAAATCTATTAACAAGAAGAAATAACTGTGATTTTATTCTTTACTTCCTATTTTAACTAAATAGTTAAATGAGGAAAATTTAGCAATGAAATACGGGAGTGATGGAAAATTACGTTTCCGTTGTTCTATTTTCCGATTTTTCTGTTTTAAATCTTTTTATCTGCATTCTTATTTAGTTTTATTAGCTTTTCTAATTTAGGATATTATTCTAATACATTAAAACTTAATTTAGGATATTATTCTAATATATTAAAACTTAAATACTTGCACCCGGAGGGTGCATATATTTGCTAGTATATATAAAGAAATTTGAAAAAACAAGTGTTCCAAAAATAAGATGAATTCATTTATCGACGCTTAAACGTTTCGGTTTCTTTAAACCTTCATGAGGATGTATTATGGGGTGAAGAAATTGATGGATGTTTTATAGATGACAGGAGATAAAAAAAATCTTTATTGATACTTCCTGATGAAGGTTTAAAAAAACCGAAACGCTTAAACGTCGATAAATAAATTCATCTTATTTTTGGAACACTTGTTTTTTTTTCAAATTTCCTAATATTGTCGGATTTATTTCCATATTTACTCCCATATTTTATATATATATATATATATATATATATATATATATATATATATATATATATATATATAATGTTTTTTTAAAAGTTGGGCGTTATTACGAAGCATCTAAAAATAAATGAATGAACTCGATGTTATGGAGTATTGGATTCACTTATTTATTATTATTATTTTTTATCATAAATTTTCGGGTTCGTTAGATACCCTTTATCAAATGACTGTTGTTCCTGTTCAACGGATCTGCGGGGATTTGAGTTTTATTTATAATCCCCGCATAGTACAATAGCACTTCATTTTAACACCCCACCACACAACCTTACCCACCTCAAATGCATTATAATAGAACACGCATTTCCAACAACGCAATCTCGAAAACAAGCAGAAACTAAATGGATTCTAAAATTACAAACTCACGTGAGGGGACTGATCGCTGACATCGGAATACTCCGGTATTATAATTTTTTTACAGATGCTGCCGCTGTCAATAACAACAGAGACAAAAGATCCGTTGAACATGAACAACAGTCATCTGATAAAGGGTATCTAACGAACCCGAAAATTTATGATAACAAATAATAATAATAAATAAGTGAATCCAATACTCCATAACATCGAGTTCATTCATTTATTTTTTAGATGCTTCGTAATAACGCCCAACTTTTATAAAAAACATAAAAATATATACCGAAAGAAGCATACGGAGACCCCTAAAATACAATATATATATATATATATATATATATATATGTGTGTGTGTGTGTGTGTGTGTGTGTGGCGCCCCAAAAATGTGGATCCTTATGAAAAATGTAATCTTAACGGATATGCTTGACTCAATAGTACACAAGTCAACAACAGTCTCATTCTCTTTATTACTTTATCGTCAATTCTTCCCACGTTTATTCTGTATGTTGAAACGATATTCAACAAACCATCGTTCTTTTACAATAATGATGAGACAGTTGTATAGCAAGAGTTTGTGCCCGAGGCAGCCGATGAGTTTGTCGCATCCTCCCACCTGCTATTCAAAAGTGTCGCCCAGGGCGGACTCCCGCCACCCTCCTAGCTATACTACTGCCCCGGAGCAAAATCGGCGTGTTTCAATTTTTCTGGAGTGTTTCAATTTTATTTTTTGTTGTTATATTACAATATGAACGATATCTTATCATGGGCTGAAAAAATATTTGTGGTTATTTATTTTTTAATTGTTCTATGCAAGTTTAGACCCTTTTATCAAGATTTTTTAGATATTTTTTTTAAATAGTTGAGATGCCACACGACGGAGAATGAAGTAATAACATAACGTATCCATTGTTCGAATTAAAAAAATGTTTGTATTCAAGTGACTTAATCTGACCATTTTATTATTTCTGCTATCGATAACAGTTAGCACTTTACATTTTTAGTTTAATCTTAACAAAAATATTTGTTATATATATATATATATATTATATATATATATATATATATATATATATGTGTGTGTGTGTGTGTGTGTGTGTGTGTGTGTGAAAATGGAAAAGGAATTGAATCGACAATATGAGGAAAAATGAGTAAAGAAAAGAAATGTAGATGGATAAAATGAATTTAATCGATATCACATTAATCGATATCACTTACACATGTGTTTCGGTCAGTTTATGTGTATGAAAATATTTCGCACACATAGAAGAATCGACCTTCATCAGAGTGAACATTTATTTTGAATCTGAATATTTGAATTTTAAACTGACCGAAACACATGTGTAAGTGATATCGATTAATGTGATATCGATTAAATTCATTTTATCCATCTACATTTCTTTTCTTTACTCATTTTTCCTCATATTGTCGGATTCAATTCCTTTTCCATTTTCACACACACACACACACACACACACACACACATATATATATATATATATATATATATATATATATATGAGAAGAAAATATTTTAAAAATATAACAAACACAGGATGTTATGATTAGGGGAAACAATTTTATGTGTCAATACTTAAGCATTTCTGTATATTGTACCATCTTCAGGACACTGTTAAGTATTGTTTATGTGAGGGACAAAATGAAAATGTTAAGTAAATAACGAATGTGTAAATATGATGTTATTAACCGTTAATTTTTATATGCGCGTTTGTTTACGAAAGCCAATGACGTGATCAATGCATGTGCGAAAATGGAAGGTGAAGATCATAGGATGACGCATGCGTGAACGTGAATAGGCGGAGAACAAAAAGTTAACAAATATATGACGTATACCATATGATCATGATCATATGATCACGTCATTGGCTTTCGTAAACAAACGCGCGTATAAAAATAAGAATAGATTTTTAGAGGTTTTGATTTAAAAACCTAACCCCTAACCGTTAACCCCTAACAAAAAACCGGATATTGACGGTGCAAGTGAAAAACATGTCCTTCTGAATCGAGATCAAAAAGGGGTGCCTAAAGGTCATATGGTCAATTAATTCATTAGATTAAATACGCTTTTACCAAGAGCCGTTTGTCTTACATGTGTAGAAAGACCGGTTCCTCATAGTCTATGGTCATTAGAATGTGTACAAATGGGAATCTGACAAATGTACATTTAATGCAATGGATATCCAGTGTTTTTCTTGTACGTAAACAAGAAAAGTTAATTAAGAATGTAAATAAAATGTCTTTGCCTTTGGTCTTTAAGTGACATTCATCACGGATAATAAAACTCTACAAGAACGCATCACAATTACAGCGAATTCATAACCAACTTTAAACACCAGATAATTCAAGACTCCTCACAGGATGCCCCATATCAACATTGTATCACATCCTACCCCTCGCTAATGATTTAAGTAATATATATTTACCAACCTCTCCGCACGAGCAGGATGCGACGCAAAGACAATTTCTTAAGCGGAATTTAACGGGATTGAATTCAGAGTTTTCCTTCTAGATTGGTTACCTAGCTATGGTCCAAGAGCCAGGCTTGTCCTGCTATTTACCCATAGCTTGGGGGAGAATTGTATTCATACCTTTTCCAAGAGTATTAGCGCTATGTGAAAGGCCAACAGCTTCGACCTGGAATAGAACTCGGGCCGACGAGTCTATTTCCTACAACTCTAATTATTAGACCATGCGCCTTCTTTTAATTGGTTTAAGGGATATGGGGGCGTCCAAATATGGTGTAATGGTTAACAAGGAAGTCTCGGAGATCCATTACCACTGAAAAGCGAGACCGCTCCGTGCTCGTTGCCCCATTCTTGTGTCACATCCTAACGTGTGAGGTAAATAGGTTAGTACAACCTTGTATTACATCCTACACATGGCAGATGGGCTGGAAAAAATGAAGTATCCCATCGGGATGTAATGGTTTGCAGGCTCGTCTAGAAGATCAATTACTACTGAAAAGTGCGTTCAATGTTAGCAAGATGCACCATACTTGTGACCTCGTGTCATATCCTATCTGTGGCAAACGGGTTGGGTAAAATAGTGCAGTCCCTTGTGGTATTATGTTTAGCAAGCTAGTCTCGCAGATCTATTACTACTGAAAAGCGAATCGGCTTCTCGTTTGATCCCTCATAGTTGTGACACATCCGAATCCTCACGAACAGGCTGGGTAAATACCTTCTTGTGACCTTGTGTCACATCCTACATGTAACGAACAGGTTGGGTAATATGGGTCAACCTGCTGTGGTATTATGGTTAGGAAGCTTATCTCCCAGATCCATTACTACAGAAAAGTGAGTTTGATCCTCTATGGTTACCCCATACTTGTGACTTGTGTCACATCCTATCCGTGTTGAACGGGTTGGGTAAATACTATTCGCGACCTTGTCTTCCATTCTACATGGGGTATGGGTAATATGTGGCGGCCTATCGTGCTGTAATGGTTAACAAGCTAGTCTTACAGATCCATTACTACTGAAGAGTGGTTTCAATGGTTTCTGGATGCTTCATACTTGTAACCTTGTGTCACCTCCTACTCCTGGTTAACGAGTAGGGTAAATACCAACTCGCGACCCTGAGTTACATCCTACACATGGCAAACGGATTCGGTCGTATGGTGTGTACCTTTGGGGTGTATTGGTTAGCAAGCTATTTCGTAGATCCATTACTAGTGAAAAGCGAGTTCGATCCGCACTGGATACCCCATACTTCGACTTTATGTTACATACTGTGATAGAGAACACGAGTTGAGAGGCGGGCTAGGCTTTGCCTGGCGAGTGGGACTGGCCTGGGATCGAGCCCGCGTTCTTAGGGGTGCAAAAAGACGACACTTTGGCACGGGCACCGGAATCGAGATGCCACTGTCCCGTATGTGAACGCCAGATGCCCGGATGATAGCTGCGGGCATTCCGGCAACTGGGATTGAGTTGACAGTCCCATATGTGAAGCACAGACGCCCGGATGATAGAAGCAGGCCTGTGTATAAATAGAAGGAAACACCCAGAAGCGGGAATGAAAAACGTGTTTTGCTACGGTAGCTGCTAGAGGATTCGACGACGACGACGACGACGACGACGACGACGAAGAAGAAGAAGAAGAAGAAGAAGAAGAAGAAGAAGAAGAAGAAGTCAGTGTTTGCAAAGAGAAAGTTTAGCCTGCGAGAAGGCGTTGGACTCGCTTCTTTTTGGTCCCCCACCTCAACAAAAACATGTTCAGTTAAATCTTTATTTTCCCCTATTTTTTCCATAACATACTCGTGGCGAATGGGCTGGGTATATACCTACTTCAAGATTCTTCTGAATCATGTTTGTGTAAAGAGAGGAAAAATCAGTATACACTATTAAAGAAGAACACAGTTTCTATTGTTTAACGAAACGTGCCTCCAAAAAATACTGCTGTCTATACTATATATATATATATATATATATATATATATACACCCCGGGGCAAATATCTAGATTGTAGTAGATTGAATAAAGGCCTCGTTTCGAACTTCAAAGAATGGATAACCGATTCCATGAATTTGAATTGACCAGAATATACAACGAACATCAACTATGACTGATACATCTGTGTATTATAACACTTCTTAATCTACAAATACAATAATTAAGACTAATTCATCTGTGCATTATAATCATTCTTAATCTTCAACTACTGGTAATGATACGTGTGTATTATCATCATTATCATCATGTCACGCAAGCAGCACGGATATCCATGACTATCTCTCGCCAACATTCCCTATTACTCATGGCCCCTGGGAGGTCCTCCGTGCAGCATCCCAAGTCCTCGCATAGTTGGTCAATGTATGTCCTAGTGGGCGTCCTACGTTAGCATGTCCATGTGTTGGCTTCCACAGGAGAACGTCGCTTATGAGTTTGTCCTCGCTTCTCCAGCAGTGTCCTGCATGCCTAGTCCGTCTCACCCGGATGGTTTGTGAGATGGGCAGGTGACCATTACATCTACAAAAACTAGGACATAGATCTGTGTATTATAATCCTTCTTAATATACAACAACAATAACTAGTAATAATACATGTGTGTATTATAATCGTTCTTAATCTACAACTACAACAACTAGTAATAAAACGTGTGTATTAAAATCGTTCTTAATTTACAACTAAAAAGACTTGAACTTATAGATCTGTGTATTATAACCCTTCTTAATCTATAAGTACAACAACTAGTCCGCCCTGTCGGCTGGAGTGTTAGAATGCACCGACTGCACCTCTGCAGAGGGGTAAGACTCCCCAATGGGGCCACCTGTTGGCCGTGGGTGGCGACCCGTGATGCTTTAGGATAGAGCTCAGGTGGATGAGCAGTTCATGACATGCAATACTCCACTTTGGCCCTAGATGGGCGGTCGGAGAGGTCTCCTCCGATCAATCGGCTGGTCACATCAAGCCCTAGCACCTATATTATTTTCCCAACCCTATTGCCCTTATGGCAAGCCCCAGCCCCTTTTTATCTTATGGGTGCTAGAAGGCGGTGGCTGCGGGTCTACATGTCCTGGGAATGAGGTTAAACTCAATGTGATGGTGAGGTTCCAGTTTTGGAGGTTTGGGGAATGTGGAGCCCCTTCACCACCATTGCTCCCTGGTCCACTTTGACCCGGAGTGGTAGTACCTGTTAGGGTCCCATCTATGGGTTAAATAGAAAAATGTATTTATAAAAATAAAAAATTGTATTATCCATTTAGAATTGATTTATTTCAAAACTTTATCGGCATTAAATGACCCACTGAGGTTGATATGCCGTAAAACAAAACAAACGAAAACAACAACTAGTAATAATACATGGGTGTATTATAATCGTTCTTAATCTACAACTAAATAAACTATAACTAATATATGTGTATTATAATCCTTCTTAATCTCCATGTTTCGACATACAGACAACATCAAAATGAGGTAAAGGAACAGACACAATAAATCCATTGCAAGAGATCGATCAATCTGACATCAATTGAACAGAAGAAAGGAACATTTATGGACAAAACGTAGACATATTGCCAAAGGATTTGATTGAACAAAGACAGGAAGATGGACTATCAAAAAGTGTTTTTCATACCTGTTAAAACATTCACAAGCAAACCGATTGTTTGATGTAAACGTTCCTAGAGTCATGTTAGAGAAATCTCAGAAGTACTCTTCCAGATCAAATAGGTTTACTTATTGTTGTACCGGCCGTTCCTACAGTGGAGAACATGCACCGGTTCTCACTATAAATAGTGAGACACCGAGTGGAAAGGAGCACTGTTCCCGTTAACGACAAGCTAGTCGTACATGTACCATTAATTGTAAATACACTTGTCTTATTTTAGCCCATCTCGACTTGACTTCTTTTTACTGTTGGGACTAACATCACAACACTTATATAATCAACCGACTTTTGAATGATATATACTAAGCTAAGTTGAAGGCAATTCTTATGAAATGGTTATAGTCTTAGGAAATGGACACTGCAGCCCGAGTTCAAATCCTGAACGAAGTTGTTTGCATTTCACATATCGCTAATCCCTTAGGAAACATATGCATCCAGCTATTCTCTCAACAGCTATGAGTAAGTAGTAGGGCAGATTTGGCTTTTTAAAATACCCTACCTATGATGGGTATGTCCAAATCCTCATAAATTCGGGAGTATTATGCTGACAGGGTAGTCTTATACCACTAGCAGATGTTTATCTTCTTCCCGCCGCTGGTGAGTATAGTATTCTGTTAATGTTATAAAGATTCCATTTCATATCCAACTTCCGTTTGGTTATTTCTCATTTTGTAACGTGTTTTAGGTTACAACATTTTCTGGCTTAGGCTCATCGGGGTAAACCAATGTTCATCTTATTTATAAATATTTTGCTGAGTAAAACATCCTTCTCGGAACACATGACACATTCTTCTGTACATTTCACTTGAATTTCAACACCAGTCACCAAACCAGAGGATAGAGCTCTATTTAATCCTAGATTACTGTTTGATTTATCGCCATTTTGAATAAATTCAAAACAAATATTTTTTGCGAGCTTAAAACAATTTTCGCTTTAAAGCAATTCTAAACTTTGCAGAAATGATATTTGTGGAAAGAAATTAAACAAAAAATTATTTCGCTTTAAAAAAAAAATACCCCTTATTTATTGGATGACCCTCGTATACGGATAATAGATAGATAGATAGATGGATAGATTTCCCTTATTGGATTATCATCGTATATCGTAGGTAAAATTCAGAATGCTACACGCAAAACCTAAGAATTATATTATTGTTGGAGATAGATAGATAGATAGATAGATAGATAGAGACTAGTGAAAATAACTATCTAGATAAACAAACAAACCAAGAGACAGATAGTCACATCCCAGGATAGATAGATTGATAGATAGATAATGAATATATATATAATATATATATATATATATATATATATATATATATATATATATATATATAGATAGATAGATAGATAAATAGGCATAGATAGATAGATATAGTATATAGATAGATAGATAGATAGTAAATAGGCATAGATAGATAGATAGATAGATAGATAGATAATAGATAGATAGATAGATAGATAGATAGGATAGATAGATAGATAGTAAATAGGCATAGATAGATAGATAGATAGTAAATAGGCATAGATAGATAGATAGATAGATAGGATAGATAGATAGATAGATAGATAGATAGATAGATAGATAGTAATAGGCATAGATAGATAGATAGATAGATAGATAGATAGATAGATAGATAGATAGATAGATAGATAGATAGATAGATAGATAGATAGATAGATAGTAAATAGGCATAGATAGATAGATAGATAGATAGTAAATAGGCATAGATAGATAGATAGATAGATAGATAGTAAATAGGCATAGATAGATAGATAGATAGATAGCATAGATAGATAGATAGATAGATAGATATAATAGGCATAGATAGATAGATAGATAGATAGAAATAGGCATAGATAGATAGATAGATAGATAAATCCCCTTATTTATTGGATGATCATTGGCACTTTAGAACATTAATATTTTTCTTTTGACAAATAAATCCATTTGTAATTTTCCGGCATAGCCGTACATTAGCACTGATAGGGCTACAGTTTTGGAGAATTGTCGCTTTTAAGTGTTTTAAACATCTCAAGTTTGTAGGGAATATTCACATGGAGGAAAAAAGATTTCAATTTCTTTCTCTGTTACTCCCATACATAAAAAAAACCCGACAAAACGATCTAAAATAGATAAATGAATAAATGCAGTTTTAAGATGTTTTATACCAATACAGGTTTGCACAAAGTGTGTCATAAAATTATCGGGATTGAAGCTGTATTTACCAAGATAGAAATGAACAATGAAGGGAACGTTAATTTTTTTTTCAGAATACAAGGTGTGTCAAATATTACAAAAATTCTCGATACTTTTTGACATACCATGTATGCGGAAGGATTCAGTTTTAATACGGAGGTTATTCAATAAATAAGGTGAAATTTGCATAAGGAGTAGCCAATAGAACACCCTGTTAACAGTTCAAGGAAATCAACAGTGATGATATTTTCATGTGCCTGGAAACTTTTTATTTACCAGAAAGTGTCTCCACTCCATAGACTGTCTCTTCGTATTAGGCTCGATTTGTAAACTTTTTTTTACTTAAATATACTTTTTTTACAACCTCGGATCAAGCCTGGAACACTGTTTGATTTACTACCATTTTGAATAACATTAAAATAAATATTATTTAGATTAAAATAATGTTTGTTATAAAGCAATTCGAAACAATGCAGAATTTACATTCGTGTAAAAAAAAAAACTTAATAATATCTATTTTGCATTGTGAAAAGAATTCCTCTTATTTCTTGAATGATCATTGTATCCATTGTATAGACTCTCTCTGTCTCTGTCTCTGTCTGTCTGTCTGTCTGTCTCTCTCTCTCTCTCTCTCACACACGCACACGTGCATAGGAACACACACACACACACACACACACACACACACACATATATATATATATATATATGAGGTTAAGTAAACAAACAAATGTGTTTATTTTTTATATGGCTTTAAGCCGACAATTTTTGGAGGATATGTGCTTAATTGAAGTCATACCTAATTTTGAAAATTAATTAGTTAATAATTAATGAATTTAGGCGGGCATAAGTGTTTAGCCTTACATTTGAACATGTATGCCCGCCTAAATTCATTAATTATTAACTAATTAATTTTCAAAATTAGGTATGACTTCAATTAAGCACATATCCTCCAAATATATATATATATATATATATATATATATATATATACAGAAGGTGTGTCATAAAAGTATCGAGATTGAAGCTGTATTTACCAAGATAGAAATGGACAATGCATGAACGTTATTTTTTTTCAGAATACAAGGTGTGTCAAAAAGTACAAAACATCTCGATATTTTTTTGACACACCTTGCATATACATACATATGCACACCCACACACACCCACACACACTCACACACACACACACACACACATATATATATATTATATATATATATATATATATATATATTATATATATATATATATATGAAAGGTAAAATGGATATGAATCCGACAATATGTGTAGAAAGTTTTGTAGAAAAAACAAGATTTTTAAAGTTTTGCTGACAGAAATCTGTTTCGACCGTATGCGGTCTTTATCAAAGCAACATTGTAAACGGAAAGACAAAATAAATGTATCATTAATTACGAGGCACAGAACGCTCTCGATCAGTACCGGAATTTTCAAATATTTTTTAAAAATGCATATTATGTTAAAAATAAATAAATTTTATTTTAAAAAATTATAAGCATTTTTATCATTAAAAAAGCTCAAAAGAGTTTGCAGTAAAGGTGTATATGAATATTTTAATGATAAAAATTCTTATAATTTTTAAAAATAAAATTTATTTTATTTTTAACATAAAATACGCGTTTTTTAAACATTATTTGAAAATTCCGGTACTGATCGAGAGCGTTCTGTGCCTCGTAATTAATGATATATTTATTTTGTCTTTCCGTTTACAATGTTGCTTTGATAAAGACCGCATACGGTCGAAACAGATTCCTGTCAGCAAAACTTTAAACATCTTGTTTTTTCTACAAAACTTTCTGCATATATATATATATATATATATATATATATATATATATATATATATATATATATCTTGCTTTTTTAAAATTTCACATATATATTGGATGACCTTCGTTTATAGATAAATTGATAGATAGATAGATAGATAGATAGATAGACTCTCCGTATTAGATGATCATATGATATCATAGTTAAAGTTTATAAAGCTACTCGCAAAATCTAAAAATGAAATTATTGCTGTACGTGATTCTTTCGTAGCAGTCTTCCTGTTTTCGTTTTTTTTTCTCCTTTCGGTGGCTCTATCCTATGGTCTCCCAAAAGTGCCTGTCATATTCGTTAACCTCCCAGCAATGCCAATCAGATTACTTTATTTTTATCCACAGGGGCATGTTTGTTGTATTCCCGTACCTGTCAAGGCCAGTGTCTCTTCAAGGAAATTTAAAACCCGTCATTGTCAATTCAAACCAGTAAAAATAACATTACATACACATGCGGTCGTGAGAAACATACGGCGAGTGGATCAAATACGAAGTATGTCAAAAAAAGTTCCAGGTTGATCTCATTCTTCGATGTAAGAGGCATCGTCCATTGCGAGTCCTTGCCACAGGGCCAGACGATCAACCAGCATGTCTACAAAGATAAACTGCGGTGTTTGCTTCCTTCAGTGCGCGAGAAGAGGCAAGAGATGTGGCAGGATAACTAGTGGGTCCTTTACCATGACAACGTGCCTGTCCGCACTGTCCTGAGTATCCGAGAGTTCCTGGCCCTGAAGAACATCACTGAACTGGAGAATCCCCCCTACTCGCCCTACCTGACTGTGATTTTTCCTTTTCCCCGAGCTCGAGGATCATCAAGGGAACCCGTTTTGAGGATGTGCATGACATCAAAATGGCTGTGATGACAGAGCTACGAGAATCCCGGAAGAATCCTTCCAGGGATGCATGCAAGCGTGGTAGAAAAGGGAAGGAAAGTACATTGGACTCCAGGGGGATCACTTTGAAGGGGATGACTTGTAGTTTGTAGTTTGTATTTAAACATTTTTTATACCAGTCCTGGAAATTTTCTGGCATACCTCGTAGTGTTCCATTCGATATTACCGAGAGAGTAGACTACAATAGACACCTGGACATGGACAATTCAATGGAAGCCCGAGGAAGACCGGAAGGCGCAACGATCGATATATATTAACAAAGATATCTAATACTTGGAAACGAAAGAATTAATACATAATAGTCGGATGTATTATGAGCTGCAACCCAATATAGATTATTGGAGGTGCATGGTGTAATGGTTAGAGTCGTAGGAAATGGACTCGTCGATCAGAGTTCAAATCCTAGACGAGGCTTTTTGCATTTCACATAGCACTAATACCCTAGAGAAAGGTATGCATCCAACTAATCTCCCTCTAGCTATGGGTAAATAGTAGGACCGTGACTATGTAACCAGTCTAGGAGATAGAAAACTCAGAATTCCAACCTGCTAAACTCCGCTTAAGAAATTGACCTTGTGTCACATCCTGCTCGTACGGAGGGGTTAGTAGATATATGTACATAGAGTGTTGGATTGTGTGATGTACAGAAGGATTGAAATATACATTGATCATTGATTTATACCGGTATATTTTTATTTAGCTTTTCTTATGGAAACTGAGAGATAAAGAGTTTTTAACCCTCTCTCTTTCCATTCCACGTGTTGTCTTTTTGAGTCAAACTTGTCGTGGCAAACCCGTGTCTAGTCCATTTGCAAACTTTATTTTTTAGCTAGAATATTTTTTCCGTACACATCACACATTCTTCTGCAAATTACACATGGCTTGCACTTCTCAACCACCAAAATCTTAATGACAGATTTCTGTCTAAGCCTAGAGCATTCTTTGAGCTGCTGACATTTTTAATAGCTTCAAAACAAATATTTTTTGCGAGATTAAAATGATGTTTGCTATAAACTCATTTAAAACCAGGCTGAGTTTACATTTATGGAAAAATTCCCCATATGTACTGATTGACCTTTGCACTTCTTGATAATAAGAATTTGAAAATATTTAGTGTATCTCCTATGATAGTATTGTACTTGACAATAGAATTGACTAACGGTTTGCATTTTCCAATTCTAGTACAATAAGTAAGTAGTAAGTAAATAAAGTCGTCGAGTGGCCTAAAATCGGTATCAGCCAGACAGTGAGGGAGCCTATCCCCTTCTCACTAGCGCTAGACCAAGAAGATTTTTTTAGCGTCTGAGACAGAGTGGTCACACCTACCATCAGCTCCACACTTTACCGCACATATCCCTGTGCTATTCCTATCCCGAGTTAACGAGGGCCGGTATAGAACAATGAACATTTGGGGTTCCCAGCCGGACACTCTACGACTGAGTTAAACCGGCCCTTTATAGTACAAAAGTAGAATACTATTACAATTTATTCATTTCTCTACGGTGTTGGGTGGGGCAGTAGTATGCTAAATTATATTTGCCTGGATGATTCCAATAGGAGGGGTAGTGGATTAATCCCCATCACCCAGTTCAATTCTGATATTAAGACCAAAGAATGGAGTTGAAGATCAATGAACGATTCTTGATTTTCATAAGCAGCATTAAAATGCATACTTTTGGCAAAAGAATGCCTCACCTAGATAAACAATAATTTATTTTACGATTAAAATAAAACTTCCCGTATGACAATTGAGGTTTTTTTGTTATCTATTTTAGATCGACATGATGTTTATGGAAAAGACACTGTTGGAGAAGCAAGGAAGAAATCACAAGCGACATTCTCCTGTGAAAACCAGCACATGGACATACCAATGTAGGCCGCCCAGCAAGGACTTACATTGACCAGCCCTGTGGGGATACTGGATACTGCGCAGAGGATCTCTTGGGATAATGAATGATAGAGAATGTTGACGAGAATTTGTCATGGATATCCATTCTAATTGCACGATATAATAATGATAATGATGATACATGTCAGATTTTATTGAGCAAATCGCTAATTTCAAATCGACATTTAAATATGTCGGTCATATTAGGTGCATGTAATACGACGTCTTATACTGGAAGGATACAATGAATGATTTTATCCCAAGCACCCACTTTGGAAGAAGAAAGAAAGAAAGAGAAGAAGAAAGAGAAAGGAAAAGAAAGAAAAGAAAGAAAAGAAAAAATAGAGTGAATTAATGTAAAAGTTTAATGATTAGTAAAAGAAATGGAAATAAAATAGAAAATAGAAAAAAGTAAAAAAAAAAAAGAAATGGAAGTAATTAATGTAAAAGTATAAAAATGAGAATATGTAAATATAGATAAAAGAAAGGAAATAAAAGAAAACAAAAACTAGAAGTAATTAAAATAAGTGTACAAGAATTAGAATATGTAAGAAAAAAAGAAAATAAAGACAAAAAAAAGAAAAGAGAAACAGAAAGGAATTAATTATAAGATATAAGAATTAGAATAGAAAAGATAAGAGAAAGAAGCAAAAGAAAAAACGAAGAAAGAAGAAAAATTGAAAGTGAGTAATGTAAAAGTGTAAGAATTAGAATAGAAAGAAAAAAAAGAAGAAAAGAAAAGAAGGAAAAACTGGAAGTGAGTAATGTAAAAGTGTAAGAATTAGAATAGAAAAGAAAAAAAGAAAGAAAAGAAAAGAAAAAAGAAAAAAAAGAAGAAATGAAAAAGAAAAGAAAAAAATGTAATTAATTAATGTAAAATTATAAGAATTAGAATAGAAAAGAAAAAAGAAGGTGAGAAAAAGAAAGAGAAAAAGAAAAAAAAAGAAAGAAAAGAAAAAAAGAAAAATATGGAAGTAATTAATGTAAAAGTATATGAATTAGAATAGAAAAGAAAAAAGAAAGAAAGAAAAGAAAAAAGAGAAAAAGAAGAAAAGAAAAGAAAGAAAAGAGAGAAAAGAAAAAAATGAAATAAAACTGGAAGTGATTAATGTAACAGTATAAGAATTAGAATATATTAAAAAAGGAAAGAAAAAGAACAAAAATAAAAATAAATAAAATTTAAAAAAAGATAAAAATAAAGAAAGAAAAACTGAACGGTATTGATGTAAAAGTATTTAAAAAATTAAAGAGACAAAAAGAGAAAAGAGAAAAGAAAGAACCAAAAGAAGGAAAGAAAGAAAGAAAGAAAAAGAAAAAACGAAAAGAAAGAAAAGAAAAGTAAAAAGAAAAGAGAGAAAAACTTAAAATAATTAAAATAAAATAATAAGAATTTGAATATGTAAGATACGAAAGAAATAAAGAATGATAGAAAATAAATAAGACAGAAAGAAAAACGAAAAAATATAAAAGGTGGAATACTAGAAGTCAAAATTTAAAATTTATGAATGAAAATGAAAAAGAAAAGACAAAATACGATGGCGAGGGAAATTTTTAAAAAAGCAACGAAAAAAATAAGTTGAAAAATGTTGAATAAACAAGAAAAGAAAAAAAGTAAAAAAAAAAAAAAAGGAAATTAATAGAAAGAAAAAAAAACTTCCGAATGAAAGAAGAAAGGGCAAAAGAAAAAAAAGAACGAGTAAAGTAAGGAGAAGAAATAGTGAGAAAAAGACGAAATGGAGAATGTGGAAGAAAATCTTGTCAATTCAACAGTCCACATTTATAAATGTCATAAAATATAAAAGAAGGGGATGAAAAACTCGAGGTGATCTAAAAAAAACAATCACTAAAAAGTGAATGGAAGAAAGAAAACAAAATACAGTCAAAAAAGGAAGAAAATTGAAAATTGTCCACCAGCTCCTCTTTCTCTTTCTCTTTTTCTTCTTTTTCCTCTTCTTCCTCTTCTTTCACTTCCTCTTTCGTTCCCCGACACTCTGTTACTGAAGAACAAAAATGTAGTGCACTGTTCAGGCCAAAATCGGTCGCTTTTATAGTCAAATAAAAGTTGCAATGCACCATGGGTAGTCACCCATAATGCCTCGCAACCTCCATAAAAAGTCCATTCTGCCCCTCCAATTTCTTGACACTTCTTACTCAGAGTGGGTACAATGGCGTACCACATTCCTTCTTCCCCCAACCACATTCCTTTCCTTGCCAGGGACAGGTTTCGCAGGCCAGGCATCTAGGACGCTTTGAGTCAGGTAAGTTCGACTCGTTACTATAAAAATATAATGGGCATAGCCATCCCTCCGACGCAAGCTGCAAAGGATCGCATGTACGTGCACGAAAGTCTCGAACGTCACGAGGTGTAATTTAGATAAAAACTAGGCGAACTGTAATAAAACCTGGCAGTTGTTCACACTGAGACAGAACGAAGCGGGCGGTGGAAGGAGTAACAGTGTCAACGACGAAGAAAATAGTGTTTATTGTTCGTTTATCCAAGGATTTGAACCAGCGAGTTCGAGAATTCGAGAAAGAAACGGTGTTTACAGACAGTCTGTACCCTGTTAGGAGATTGTCCCAAACTTTTTGTGCGTTGGCTTTTCTTCAGAAAACAAAAGAAACAAGGGAAAGTGTGAGAACAAAAGAAAAAGAATTCGAACAACAGAAGAAAACGAAAGAAAAAAAGAAAGAGGGCAAAAGAAAGACATAAAGAAAAAGAAATCGAAAGAAAAAAAGAAAGAAAAGAAATATGATGAAAAAAGAAAGAAAAGAAATAGAATGAAAGAAAAAGAAAAAAGAAAAGGATAACGAGAGAGAGAAAAAATAAGAAAGAAAAGAAAGAGAGAATGAAAGGAAGAAAGAGAAAAGAAAAGAAAGAGAACAATGAAAGGAAGAGAAAAAATAGAGAGAAAGAAAATATAGGTACTTTCAGTAAAAATATATTGATTAAGCAAAGACGAAGAAAAAGAAAAAAGAAAGAAAAAGAACAAATGAACGAAAGAGAAAGAACGAATGAAAAAAGAATACAAAAAAAATAAGGAGAACGAACCAAAGAAAGAATAAGAACGAACGAAAGAGAAATGAGTACAAAAGAAAGAAAAAATAAGCATGAAAGAAAGAATGAGTTGAAAAGAAAGAAAGGATGGATACAAAAAAAGGAAAAATGAGTAGAAAAGAAAGAAAAATGGGTACAAAAGAAAGAAAGGAGGAGTACAAAGAATGAATGAAAGGAAAAGGGGCGTAAAAAGAAAGAAAGGGAAAATTATAAGAATAATTTATGATTATGAAAAAAAGAGAAGAAGAATGTGTATAAAACAAAAAAAGAAAGAATGAGTAAAAAATGAAAGAAAAGAATGAGTACAAAAAGGAGAATGAATGAAAAAGAAAGAATGAGTACAAACGAAGAAAGGAAGAATGAGTACAAAAGGGAGAATGATGAAAAAAAGAATGAGTAAACAAACGAAAGAAAGGAAGAATGAGTACAATGAAAGAAAGGGAAAAGTCATAAAGAAAATAATTTATTTAAATTGAAACTATATCAATTAACACAAAGAAAAAAAAGGCTAAAATAGATGAGAAGTGAAAGAAACGAGAAAAATAAATACGAAACAGAGGCTGTGTGTACAGCGATAATGGGAAGTCGAAATTCACAACATTTGAATGAAAAAAAAAAAATATACGTGGATTCAAAAGTGGAAGGAAATCTATAAAATGATCTCAAATAGAAAATTATGAATGAAAAAGATCAAAGAAAAACAAGAAATATTAGTTACAAAATTGAAAGCAAAATTGAATAACTACTTAAAAGAAAAAAAAAGAAAGAAAAGAAAAGAAAAATGGAACAAAATGACTAAAGGAAGAATTCATTTTCTGAACAATTTTCGAGAATAAAACTATCGCGAAAAATCAGGTTAAGAGAATTACCTGAAGAAGAAAGAATGTCTGACAGGAAAGTTAAAAGCAGAAACGTCAACAAACAAGAGAGGTTGTCAGAGTGAAAAAGCCTAAAAACGAAACGCTACTGCCGAAGCGAAGATGCATACGACAAATTGGCGACTTGAACCGACTTCCTGTCAGCGTACAATGTACAGGAAGTGAAATGTTACATTAAAGAATGGGTATCTGCACAGAACAGAGATCACTGGGTATTTTGTATGCAGGTATCGTCGATGTCAATTTTATTAATTTCATAATGGATGGAAGAGGGGGGAGGGATTAGCAAATGCAAATAACTAAAATAAAAATGTAAAATAAGAGAATAACTGCATGCATTTATTTTATTTCATTTAGCTTCTTTTTTATCTTATTTTGTCAGTGCACAATGAGAGTTTTAGGAGTTTTCATTATGTAAAGAGTAGTAATGGAGAAAAGGAGAAAAAGAAAAAAGAAAAGAAACAAGAGAAACAAATGTATGGGAAAATAGGCAGTAAAATGTTTAAATTACTACATTTCTATAAAAAAAAATGGCGTGTGACTTTTATTTCGCTGTGCTAAAATGCTATTAAAAGATTTCTTTTCTTTTTTTATAGTTATTTATTTTTTAACATTCTTTACTTCTTTTCTTTTATTTATTTATTTATTTTTGCATCTTCTTATTTCAAAATTTCAGTATTTACTGTGGAAATAGTATAATGTAAAGACTAGATATACGGCACTTAACTGAGGTTAAATACAGGCTGTCAATTATTTCCACGTTATTTGTCATAATTATTTAAGCAAGTTAAAAAAAATTATGTTTCCTTCCTTGATTTGCAGATTTTACATCTTGAAAAAAAAAGAAATTATTTCCTGACAGGTGTAATTGAAATGTACGACAAATTAATGGAATCTAACAGGCAAGTAAATAAATAGGAATATAACACACACACACACATATAATATATATATTTATATATATATATATATATATATATATATATATATATATAGAGCGTGAAAAGAGAGACAGAGAGAGTGAAGAGAGAGAGAGAGAGAGAGAAGAGAAAGAGAGAGAGAGATGGGGACAGACAGACAGAAAGAGAGAGAGAGGGGGATATAGAAGACAGATAGAAATAAAAGTAGACTATATATATATATTATATATAGGAGAGAGAGAGAGGAGAGGAGGAGAGGGAGAGAGAGAGGAGAGAGAGAGAGGGAGGAGGGGAGAGAGAGAGAGAGGGAGAGAGGAGAGGGAGAGAGGAGAGGGAGAGAGAGAGAGGAGGAGAGAGAGGGAGAGGGAGAGAGAGAGAGGAGGGAGGAGAGAGAGAGAGGAGGGGAGAGAAGAGAGAGAGGAGGGAGAGAGAGAGGAGGGAGAAGAAGAGAGAGAGAGGAGGGAGAAAGAGAGAGAGAGAGAGTGAGCGATGGATTGATAGATAGATAGTTATGTGCAGACTGAAGTAAATTATATAGATAGATAGGTAGATAGATATGTGTAGACTGAGACAGATAAATAAATACGCGTAGATTGCGATGAATAGACAGACAGACAGACAAACAACAGATAGATAGGGAGGTAGATAGATAGATAAAAATAGATAAATAGAAAAGATAGATAGATAGATAGAGAGAGAAGAGAGAGAGAGAGAGAGAGAGATGTGTAGACTGAGATATATAGAACGATAGATAAATAATGAAATCTGAAATATAGAAATGTATAAGCATTTAAAAAAGGAAATGTCAGTACATTATTGATGTGTATAGAAAAGAAAATGTCATCTCTTTTGTAAAGCTTTAAGAAGCACAAGTCGTCACAGTTCACATTTGAAATCGCTACTAATGTATATAATATAAATGACTGAAAGGCAGATGACGCTAGTGAATGACATTTACATTGGCAATAACAACCAACTCAGAATTCTTCAATCTTTTTTTGTTCTTTTACGAACAAAATCAAAAGTACAAGTGCATTTCTCTATGAACAAATACATACTCTACAAACCTTTTCAGAGATATTAAAAATATATTTGATATTATTAAATATAATGCGAGAGTGTAGAGGTGACCCCACACTCCCCCTGAGTTCCATAACTTGAGTCTCACCACCGGATTTATTATAGTGTAATACCCAGGATACACAGTGTTTTTCTTATTCCCTGCAGTGTATAAACTCGGCGTATACTAAGCCCCGCCGATAGGGTTTTTGGTTTTTAGATAGACATACCTGATACTATATATATATATATATATATATATACAATACATATAAATTGTTTTTTCTTTTGGCCAAATATTGTACCAATAGATTATTTTTGGTTGGTACGATTATCTTGGTCTTTTTTTTTCAAAATTTTTTTTCCCCAGGTGATGTTTGGTAGTATATTTTTACAATCAAACTATTTGCTGGGTTCTTTCTCACCGTGAGGATTTACCAACAAGTTTGGTATATTATATATATATACATTATATATATATGTATATATATATATTGTGTATGTGTTGTGTGTGTGTGTGTGTGTGTGTGTGTGTGTGTGTGTGTGTTTAAAAAGTATTGAGACCAAAGGTGTATTTATATTGTTTTCCTTTGTTTGAAGCACATCTGAAACTCGATAATTTTGGGGTTACCACCGTTTTTTAATGTTCCTTAAATAAGCCCAACGAAATGAATTTTTCATTTAGAAAACAAGAAAAGGTTGTCTGTGGCTAAGTCTGGTGAGTCTGGATAGTGCCTCTCTTGAACAATAAATGTTTCCCCAAACGCTACTGTTTTGGATTTGTCGTGACTGGCTTAATAATCTTTTTAAAATAAACGGAAGTAATAATATTAAGATAAACAAGAGTGTGAAAGTGGTTTGTTACGTGCCATGGACTGCTCATCCACCCAGCTTCCGTCTTTAAGCATCATAGGTCAACACTGGTTGCCATATTCTACAGACTCAGCCGACGGCGCGAGAATACAACTATTAGAGTCTATAGAAGGCTGTGCACGAAAAACACCAAAATTAGTTTTTTTTTTTCCAATCTGGCCAGGTGTAAAATATAGTGAGAGTGCTTTAACTAAAAAAAAGATAAAATGGTGATATTTTTTAAATCTCAGAAGAAGAAATATTGAGTGTAATTTATAATTCTTGGAATTCGGGTATCAGAGTTAACAAGAAATAATTGGAAAAAACACATGACATATTAAGGATAGGGGAAAGGTTTACTATAGCAAGATATGATTTATCGGAATAATTTACTTGCTAGATTGAATAAAAAAAATCCCTGAGATCTCCTTGTTTATCTGCCCTAGTTCTTCAGTCATTATTCATAGTAAAATAGATGATTCCATTCTCATTATTTTGGTAGAATATGAATGATTGAACCGAACATCTTTATTATTGTTACATACACAAATATAGATATTCCGATTACTAACTCAGCATTCAATTCGCGACAACGCAATAAGTGATATACTCGCCAACAAAATAAAATATAAGTTTTACGCTAACGGAATTTTACTCAATGGTGGCCTAAAACGAAGTGACCAAATTAACACGATTCTCATACGCGTAGCTAGATGAACTTCCGTTGGAAAACAAGAATTCCTAACATAAGAGAAATAAATTTGGTAAATAATTCCATTTTCATATCAATCCGAAGTTCGCGGGTGAATGAAAATGACTATCAGTTGATCCGATTTTTGGGTCGCGACATTCTATTTAAAGTGGCTTTGAAAAGCGATAGTCAGAGATAAGGGCGGCCTACCAGTCCACATCACAAGGAAGCCGGCGGCACAAATTCTACATCAGTCGACCGACCATATCTTCACTCACCTACCTAACTCATGACCTTACTGCCGACGCGAGCTCTTAAAGGGGCACCTCATACAACAACAAGACTACTAATTGATACACATACAACAACCGCTATCGGCTATTAAAAACACAAGATCTGCACACTAATCAACACCTAACACTACCCTGTTCATCTGCCCACTTTCACCTACACTACACTGATTCGACACGGACATTTCACTGATTTATTATTCACATTACAAACTATCACCAAAATATCCTTTAATTAATTTCTATTTTTTCGCTTTTCATGTTCCTTTTTCCAATACAGTTGTTGAAACTTAAAATCTGTCCGCCTGTCGGTTGTGGCGTTAGAATGCACGACTGCACCTCTGCAGAGGGGTAAGCTCCCCACTGGGGCACCTGTTGGCCGTGGGTGGCGACCCGTGATGCTTAAGGATAGAGCCCAGGTGGGATGAGCAGTTCATGACATGCAATACTCCAACTTTGGCCCTATTTGGCTAGACTGGCGGTCGGAGAGGCCCTTCCGATCAATCGGCTGGTACGTCAAGCCCTAGCACCTATATGATTTTCCCAACCCTATTTCTAATGGAGCCCAACCCTTTTTATCATTGGGTGCTAGAAGGCGGTGCTCTGCGGGTCTACATGTCCTGGGAATGACGTTAAACTCTATCTGGATGGTGAGGTTCAGTTTTGGAGGTTGGGAATGTGGAGCACCCTTCATCACATTTGCTCCTGGTCCACTTCTGACGGAGTGGTAGTACATGTTAGGGTCCATCTATGGGTTAAATAGAAAAATGATTGATTATAAAATTGTATTATCCATTAAGAATTGATTTATTTTCAAAACTTTATCGGCATTAAAATGACCACTGAGGTTGATATGCCGTAAACAAAACAACAAACCAAACCTTAAATTTGTGTTTGCTTTCTGTCTCATATAGCTTCATACTACCCTGTTTATAACATTATCTTCTAACATTAAACTAACGCTCGAAATATAATGAAACTAGAATCATCTTAAAGATTTATCTTGTAAATTAGGAGAATTGTTTTCCCAGGTGAAGAGCTTACTACGATTCTTATCGTTTTTTTTTACTCCAGCCAATCAGAGAATCGATGGGAATGAATCAATAAACAATAATTAACAACTAATTCAGATGATAAATATTGAGAATCAGAAAATATCGATTAGATCAGCGTAAATCATATCGATATTGATCTGTAATTTTTTCATAAATGAAATAGAATAATGCACTTATCTACAAATTCTATCTTGTTTCAGACAAATATCTAACACACACAAAGAATTCTCTCCAAACTTATCATTCTGATACTATCATGCACCTCATATTATATTATATATATATATATATATTATATATAATATATATATATACACACATTTTGAAACTCTTCACCTGATGAAGCATCGCATGAACCAATATGGTTGTGAATGTTCCTTTGTCACCTAATAAATAGATATCTAAACCTTATATATTTATCTATTATATATATATAGCAGTCTATTTTATATTGAGCATCTACTACAATAATACTGCCTTTGGTACACCATTCCAGCAAAAGCTGAAATAGTGCCATCTCACACCACAGTATATATATATTAATATATATATATATATATTATAATATATATTACGTGTGTGTGTGTGTGTGTGTGTGTTGTGTGTGTGTGCGTTGAAAATAGAGGAAGATGCTGATAAAAACACAAAAACTTAATTCAAATATTTCGCCTCTATACTATGCGAAGCTTTGTAAAAAAATTTCTGAAAAAAATGCATAACAGTGTATTTTAGTCTGAAAAGTTAATATTGGGGTGGCAAAAGATGAGGGGTTGGAGTGATAAATTTGAAGAAGAGAAAGGAAAGGAGGGATTTACTCAATCCTTTACTCCTCACAAACACACCAACACAACACACCACACACACACCCATACTATATATATTATAATTATGAGGAGGTATGGGATAAGTATTTCAACTATATATATTTATATATATATATATATATATATATATATATATATATATATATATATATACCAAGCGTGTTGGTAGAGCTTTGCGGAGAGAAAAAACAGGCAAGAAAGTTTGATTGTAAAAATATACTCAAACTAACCAGGAAGAAAACATTTTTGAAAAAAAGAAAGGACAGATATTGAACCAACAAAAAATAATCATATTGGTACAGTATTTGGCCAAGAAAAAACAATTTATATGTATATATATGTATATAAGATTATTCATATAACAACGCTAGGAGAATAAGCTAATATGTAAAAAGTGCTCGATACTAAGTAGAGCCAAATAAAAAAGATAATCTAATGAGTCAGACGAACCTACTATTAGTTTCGCATAAAGCTCGTCAGGGCTAAAATCTGACTCAGATTTTAGCCTGAAGAGCTTTATGCGAAACTAATAGTAATGTCCGTCTGACTCATTAGATTATCTTTGTTTATATATACTAGCAATATAATGCACCTCGGGTGCAGTATTTAAGTTTTAATGTAATAAATATTGTATTAAATTAGAAAGGCTAATGAACTAAATGGGAAATGAAGATAAAAAAGATTTGAACAGAGGGGGTATAATCGAAAAATAAAAACTGAAACTTACCTTCTTTCCATCACTCTGTCTTTGTCTTTTATTTTTTTTAATTTAAGTATTTACTTAAAGAGTAAGTAAAGAATAAATTACAGTTATTTTTTCTTGTTAATGGATTTCATTTAAGATTCATTGAAGGATTTTTGCTTATATTCATTAAATAAAAACAAAACAGTTAGAAATCAATAATACTAAGCACATATTATTAAACACATTTTAATAATCATATGCAAATTAGCTCTGGTTCACATTGTAAACTGGTTTTTGTTGTATATATAAATATAATTGCATGTTTTGTATGTAAGATATGGTCAACAGTAATATAATGTAAAACAATTTTATTAATAATTGAGGTTTAGATAAAAAATAAAATCATTGGAAAATGGATGTCAATAACTAAGGGAATTGTGATTGAGTAGTATATAGTTTCGGTTACAGACAAAAACAGACAATCTCCATTATAATAAGATATATTATATTATATATTATATATATATATATATATATATATATAGTAAATGTTCTTTGGTTGAGGCGGGGGGCAAAAAGAGTGATTCAGACGCCTTTATTCGCAGGTACAACACTGTCGTCGTCTACCGCAGTTGAAGGTCGCAACACTGTTATTGCAGTCACATATCTACTTATACTGCGTTTCCCTTATCATCCGGGCAATCAGTCGAACCTCGCACCGAGCACAGTCTCGTGCATTCGGATAGACGCGTGTAGGCACACATCCGAGCACCTGAATTGCATCTCGCGTCACAAGCGCGCTAAATTCATTTATTTACATTGAGGGCGGCGGTTCGACTCCGGCAGGCAAGACACTCTCACTCTTTTTCCAAATGAGTACGGGGGTACTCGTTCTCCGTACAAATGTGAAAAGGTTTTCATCTTAATTAATCGCGAGGGATTGGAAACTCGCTATTCAGTAGTAATAGTATTTCTAGATTAGCTTATTAACCATTAGACCAAATGGGCAACCTACCATTTTGTGGGTGGGGTATAGCGCATGCAGGGACATTTTTGAATTGAAGTTAGGCAAAAGCTAGGCCTTGAAAACAATGTAAACTTCGACATTTCAAACGTATATACGTGTAATGAACGATCACTTGTTTCTAGGTGAAATTGGTCTTGGAATGTCGTCTATTACACGAGTAATATACGATATTTTTTCCAGAACACAAGGTGTGTATAAAGTACGAGTTTTGAAGCTGTATTTACCAAGATAGAAGTTGACAACGAATAGAACGTTAAACTTTTTCAGAACACAAGGTGGTGTCATGAATGCGGAGTTTGAACTGTATTTACCAAGATAGAATGAACATGATGGCGTTAATTTTTTCCCAGACAAAGGTATGTCATAAAGGTGCGAGTTTGAAGCTGTATTTACCAAGATAGAAGTGAACAACGAATGGAACGTTAACTTTTTCCAGAACACAAGGTGTGTCATGAGAATGCGGAGTTTGAAACTATATTTACTCCAAGATAGAAATGAAAATGAATGGAACGTTATTTTTTCATAAATCAAAGTGTGTCAAATAGTGAAAAAATCTCGATACTTTTGACACACCTTGCATGTTTAATGAAAATGCATTGCCTAATGATTTTAAAATAGAAAATATTGTGAAAATGGGTAATTCTAATTTCCGTTGCTGTTTTTCCAAATAATCTTTTTTTGCTTTTTTTAAAGAATGGCTTTTGAAAATCGAGAATGCTCAAAAATTCATAGATACCCTATATAATTGCTTATTCCGTAAATATTCCATGTATTTCTTGGCTAATTTAGCTCAGTATCGAGTGAATATTTATATGAATGCCATATAATTCACACAGCTTTGGCCGCATAAATAAAACTGATTAATTTTGTTAAATGTTATTTTTTTTCTCGTCCAAGAGAAAGTTTTCTAAAATGGCCCGAGGACGTGAGAATAAAGTCAATTTGGATGTTGGAGAAGATAGGAAATCGCTTCTAGTTAAGACTGTAGGCGATGTCTCGTAGAAAAAATGGATCGACTTCGATTTCCTCAGGGGTGTGGTTAGGAATTATATAAAAAAAGAAGAAAACGGGGAAATAATAACGAAGCCAAGAAAATAATTAAAGAGGAAAAAACATTAGAAAGAAAGAAAAAAGAAATAAAGAAAGAAAAAAGTATAGAAGGAAAATAAGAAAGAAGAAAGAAAGACAGTACGAAAAAAATAAAAATAAAGGAAGTAAAGAATGAGTCGGTGAAAGTAAAAAAAGAAAAAAATAATGATAGAAAGAAGAATATTAAAAAGAAGATATTTAAAAAAAAGAAAAGAAAGAAAGAAAGACAGTACGAAAAAAATGGGAAGAATGAGTCAGTGAAAGTAAAAAAAGAAAAAAAATAATGATAGAAAGAAGAAGAATATTAAAAGAAAAAAAGAAGAAATATTTTTAAAAGAAAGAAAGAAAGAAAGAAAGAGTACGAAAAAAATGGAAGAATGAGTCAGAGAAAGTAAAAAAAAGAAAAATAATAATGATAGAAAGAAGAAGAATATTAAAAGAAAAAAAGAAGAAATATTTTTAAAGAAAGAAAAAAGAAAGAGATGAGACAAAAAGAAGTATAATAATATTGAAAAGAAAAGAAAACGAAGTAAGTGAAAAATGCGGAGAGTTAAGAAGAAAGACAAAAATAAATAAACTTAGCTATTGTAAAATAAGATTCACATTTGATAGAATAAGTAGAATGAAGAAGGAAACAGAAAAATGTTGAGTTAAAAGGAGAGAAAAATGAGAGTTAAAGAGTTAAAGAGATTTCTATGAGAGAAAGAAAGTATATATGGAAGCAAGTTGAGAAAAGAGCAAAAATGTTTTAAATCATAGCAAAATATTAACAATCATGATAAATAAAACGAAAAGTTCGAAAGGACACAGAACTATGATGGAAAGCCCTAAGACCTGACGTATTATTGATTAATTAAAAAAAAGAAGAAAAAAAAGAGAGAACTTGTCAACTGGAAGAATTTGCAGTTTCAGCAGATCACAGGGTAAAGAAGAAGGAAAACGAGAAGATAAACGAATACCTAGACCTTGCTAGAGAATTCAAACCTACTAAACACCACTTAAGAAATTGACCTTGTATCGCATCCTGCTCGTGCGGAGAGTTGGATATATATATATATATATATATATATATATTATATATATATATTATATATATATATATAATATAAGCCTGATAAATATACTGATATTTTAGTGATCGATTCTCACTAGGTGAGTATAATGGATTTGGTAAATCATTTACTTTTGTTTGCACATACTCATTATATTATTACAATTTATATATATAACAATAGTATAATACATACATACGGACACACATACACACCACACACACCACACACACACACACAATATATAATATATATATATATATATATATATATATTAATATATATATATCAAATAATAATAAAGTAAGCTTAATTAGTCAGAGAATATTTACCTAAGTTTCTCCTAGTCAGAATTATCTACCTAGCTTTCTCCTGATCAGAATTATCCTGATGATCCGTTAGGAGAAACCTTGGTAGATATTCTCTGACTCATTAGGTTTATTTATTATCATTATATATATATATATATATATATATATATATATATATATATATATATATATATATATATTTAAAAATTTAAATATTTACAGACGCTGCCACTGTCGATAACAACAGAGACAAATAAAACGTTAAACAGTAATAACATTTGACAAAGGGTATCTAACGAACCTGAAAATTTATGAGAAAAAAATAATTAAACAAATAAGTAAATCCAATACTCCATAATATCGAGTTCATTCATTTAACATTTTAATGCTTCACAATCCAATTTAAAAAAAAAACATTATTTGAGAAACGGAAAAAGCCACTATATAGATCATAGCATATATTATAGCCTATATATATATATATATATATATATATATATATTATGTATTATCTCAAATTTTTGTATTGAGCACTTTTGTATATTTAACTTAGGTAACTTTTACAGTATTTTTTCTCTTGACCATTTTTGCAATACCATCTGATTATTTTCAGGAGGTGCCGATGATTTGGTCTTTTCTTTCTTTATATATATTTTCTTCTCCGGGCAAAATTTTGTGTTGTGTAATTACAAACTATAAAGCCGGGAGGTTATTTTATACTGGCGGAGTTTAGAAATATCTCTCTATCTATCTATCTATCTCTCTATCTATCTATATATATATATATATATATATATATATATATATATATATATAATATAGTACTCGGAAATAAGTTGTGGCAAATACCTCAGCCAGTTTTTCGCCAGATATAATCACATCAATCCTGCAACTTGAAAGGACACAGAACAAATTTGCAGACAAAAAATGGCTGCGTTGTTCAACAAAATATGCCTTAAAGAAGAAATGCTGCCTAACTATATATATATATATATATATATATATATATATGTGTGTGTGTGTGGTGTGTGTGTGTGTGTGAAGAAAAGGAAGTGAATCCGACGGTATGTAATATATTAGGAAAGAATGAAAAAAAACAAAGGTTTAAATGAGTTAAGTGGTGAGTTTATTGGTCAACGCTGCAGTGTTTCGATCTATTAATTATATCATCTTCAGGGCATTTGTTGGTATATAGAAGGTAATAAGAATTTTTTATCACAGAATAACGAGAAAAGCGACTAGTAGTCTTTCTTATTCAGTCTGTTTAAAATTTGAGGTTTGAAATAGGATTAAAAAGATGGTGTAATATATATTATATATATATATATATATAATATATATATATATATATATAAAACAATTTGTGATGAAACAAAAGGAAAAACAGTGCCAATGCTTTTGTGATGAAACAAAGAAAATTACAGTGCTCAATGATTGCGGACCAAGCAAGAAACTACTGGGTAGTCTATAATAAACATTATCTTTAAAACTCAACAAATTATATATATATATATAATATATATATATATATATATATATATTACACCATCGTTCCAATCCTATGCTAAACTGAGTTGATTTTGATAATTCCAAGGACATCATCCAACCCAACGGGCAGTGCTTAGAGTATGCTGACTTATCTCGTGTAGAGTTGTAACCCCCCCCAAATGGATGTCATGAGTATGACACTACACTGCATATGATGATGAGGCCCCAATATTGAAGATCTGGGGAGAGTGAAACGGCCCTTTATTGCATTACTCCCAGGCTCACTCTGATCCGGAGTGGCAGTACCTGTTAGGATCCCATCTATGGGGTCAAATAGATCTGTTTAAAAAGTACTCGTATTCGATTGGACCGTTTTTTTTTGAAAAAAATGAATTAAAAGGCACTACAAAAAGTGTATATGAACGTAAAATGAGCGCGGTTTCCTAACCTCGAGGCATAAAATAGCCTTAGACGATTTGCCAGGACGTTAAAATGAATCAATCAAAGATATAATTGCATTATTATTAAGTTCCAGCAAACGTATTAAATTAAAGCGATGATTATAGCCCTTAGAAGTTTCCATAGTTTAATTTGGTTTCTTTGTTTAATTGCATATAAAATTTTGTGGGTTATTTAATGCCAAAGCCATCCTTGTAAAAGAACAGTAGTGCTTACTATTTAATTCATAGCTTGGAGAACGTGCGGGCTCATACCTTTCCCAAGGGTATTAGTCCAATAATTAATGTAATAGCACCACTGGATTTCGAACAGTAGTGGTACTATTTAACCCGTAGCTGGGGGCTGTCATGGTCATCAAAAGGCAATGGATCTGACTCTCATGAATATTAAAGGGTTGTTTGTTTGTTTGTTTGCTGGTTTATATTTTTTTATTACGAGTAAGCAAAAGATAAAAAGGATAAGCCATGCTGTGTTGTTTGCCGCGTATTTATCGTTATTGATCGTCGCATTCAGAGCTTTTTTTTCTCTCTTGTTTCGTAAACATCTTTCCCAGGGTATCCTATTTACATATTATTTCATCATAAGTTCGGTTAAACCCATACCCCACCCCACCCGCTTACCCGCGATTTTTGCTTATCAAAGCAAAATTCTTTGGCAGTCAAACCTAGCAGTAAACAATTAATCACTTTAACTAGTAATGATCCAAAACTGCAGTAGTAGTAGTAGTAGTAGTAGTAGTAATGGCGGAAAATATATGGGGTTTGATCAAAAAGTATCGAGACTGTAGTTTTGCTTTGCTTATTATGAGAAGAAAATATTTTTTTAAATATAACAAACACAGGATGTTATGATCAGGAAACAATTTTTTTTTGTGTCAATACTTAAGCATTTCGGTATATTGTACCATATTCAGGACACTGTTAAGTAATGTTTATGTGAGGGACAAAATGAAAGATGTTAAGTGTATAGTGAATGTGTGAATATGATGTTATTAACATCCTGTGTTTGTTATATTCTTAAAATATTTTCTTCTCATATTGTCGGATTAATTTCCTCACCGTATTTCCAGTATGTTGTTACATAACTCTGAATTCAAACCTGTTAAACTCTGCTTAAGAAATTAACCTTGTGTCACTGTTACATAATCTATGCGGTGGCATAAGATTATTGTCAATCCCCTGTAATTCTGAGGGGATGACCCTTTTCATACTTATGTAAGGTAGTATAGAGATATGGTGGCGATCAGTGCAGTTGATGGCCCTGAAAGTGAGTGACGGCGTTTGACCTCACTCTCACCTTGCCTTCCGGGGATAAATCGTGGGAACCGGAAGGCAAAGAAGAACCTGTTCCGGTTTAAGAATAGTAAGGAGCTTTAGTTTAGTTTTGCAGTGGACGTCAGACAGAGCAGTCGGCCATGATGCTCTGTCCAAACTGTAACTCTGCATACGCGCGCTATGTTATGTCTGGGTTGGGGATTTACCGAATAAAGTAACATTAAAAGAAAATCGAAGTCTTGTGTTTACTAAAAACTAACAATGACACAGGGCTTCTGATGAGGAGAAATCCCTAACAGAAACCAGACCCGAAGTCCCCAAGTCAACACCAGACGCTAGACCAGACCAAGATAGAACCAAAGCCGGCCAGAAGAATAGATGTCCAAGATATAAAAGCAAGTAAGAAGAAAAGAAGTAATGAAGGGTATACAACAGTCACATCCTACTCGTTAAACACACCTTGTAAGTCAATTTAATAATTTAACTTATACTACCAGCTAAGCTCGGTTCATTATTTCTCTGATTGACTACACAACTCGTATAAATTATTGACAGTGGTAAGCAACAAACAATGGTCGTTACAAAGACGAGATTGACTTTTAAGGCCGACATTTAGAAGAAGGAAAAGCCATATGCTAAATCATCTCCATCAACGACGTCTGCCATTGGCACGAAGTAGCATTTACGATTAATGCAATATTGAATCGAAATTTAGGTTGCTTTTAGGTAATGCGTAAGAAAGAGAGAGAGAGGGGTGGGAGGAGAGAGATGCTAGTGAAATAGAGTTATAAGAATTACGTCTATCGACGCGACACACGCATCAGTCGCTCCGGAGCTATTCAAAGTTCGATCTTGATTGCAATATGGCGAATGGTGAAGCTGTCAATAAGCGATGGATTTCGATCAGCAGATCTATAGATGTATCGATCGGAAAGAAGCCGGAGAGTCTATCAAAGAGATGGACAGAAAGCCGATTAATTTCGATTGATTTCTTAATCAACATCTTATCATCGAATGCGTGGAACTCATCCGTAACATGGCGAATTTGAAACAAGCTGGAACGTGTCTAGTTAAAAAAAAAGTATCTATTGATGAAGACATTTTTAAGATGGCGGATAATGTATTTTAGCGCGATCTGTTATTATCATCATCAAGGCATGTTAACAGCACGAATTTCCTTGACTCACTTTCTCCCGCCCTGTCGGATGGGGCTTTAGAATACACCGACTGCACCTCTGCATAGGTTTAAGATCTCCCTCATAATGGAGCCGCCTGTTGACGTGGGATTGTGACCCGTGATGTCTAGGGATGGGATCCTGGTGGCTGAAACCCTCCATCTTGGCCCTTACTTCGGCTAGACGGGCGGTCAGAAAGGCCCCCTCCAATCAATCGGTTAGTTACATCAAACACCCCACCTTGGCCCTTACTCCGGCTAGACGGGCGGTTAGAAAGGCCCCCTCCAATCAATCGGTTAGTTACATCAAACACTCCACCTTGGCCCTTACTTCGGCTAGACGGGCGGTTAGAGAGGCCCCCTCCAATCAATCGGCTAGTCACATCAAGCCCTAGCACCTATATGATTTTCTCAACCTTATTGCCCTTATAGCAAGCCCCGACCCTTTTTATCAAGTGAGTGCTAGAAGGCGGTGGCTGAGGGCCTTCATGACCTGGGTATGACGTTAAACTAGCTGATGGTGAGGTTCCAGGTCTGGGGAATGTGGAGCACCGCTTCATCACCATTACTCCCAGGTCCACTCTGACCTGGAGTGGTATTACTGTTAGGGTCCCATCTATGGGTTAAATAGAAAATTTGTTTACAAAAAAAATGAGTTTAATTTTTTTTTCTTGCAAACTATCGCTACGAATCTTTCAAAATTTTACCGGCATAAAATGACCCACCGTGGTTGATATGCCGTTAAACAAAAACAAATAAACAAACAAACTCTTTCTCCCTATCTGTCTTTATCGGTAATCCATCTCTAAACTGTATCCAGTGTCCGCTGATGAATGTAATTTTTTTTCTCCAGATCAGCCAACACTGGTGTGTGCATGTGTAGGAGTCAATAGATGAACGTCGCTTATGAGTTCATCCTTTCTTCTCCAACGGTGTCCAGCATGTGTTATTTTCATAGTTTATTTTGAAATCGGAAATACGTGGCCTTACAGCTGCTGTGTTGTGGAGTGGTTCTTTTTAGGATTTTATTTTTTTCAAAAACAGCACACAGCATCCTTGAGTAGTTCTCATCTAGCTTTTCATCGTTTTTTCCACACCATCAGAATTATAGACATCGTTATAGAAATAAACATTTATATATATATAAATATATAGGTATGTGTGTGAGCAAGTGTGCGCGTGCGTGTGTCTGTGTGAGTATAATGTTATTAAAAAAAAGAAGTCTAGTCTTCTTTTCGTATCTAGCGGCTTCTGTTTATATCTTATTATAATGGAGATTGTGGGTTTGTCTGTCTGTAACCGAAACTATATGACTACTCATATCACTATTCCCTTAGTTATTGACATCACATTTTCCATGATTGTATTTTTATTTAAACCTCAATTATTATAAAATTGTTTTACATTATTAATACTGTTAACTATGTCTACATACTGACAACATGCAATTATATTTATATATACAAAAAAATAGTGGTTTACAGTGTGAACGGGAAGGCTAATTTGCATATTGATATTAAAAATGTGATTTTATTAAATATGTGCTTAGTATTATTGATTTCTAACTGTTTGGTTTTATTTTAATGAATATAAGCAAAAATCTCTTCAATGAATCTTAAATGAAATCCATTAACAAGAAAAAATAACTGTCATTTTATTATTTACTTCCTCTTTTAACTAAATACTTAAATTATAAAAAATAACAATGAAAGACGAGAGTGATGGAAGAGTAAGTTTCAGTTGTTCCATTTTTTATTATACTGCCTCTGTTTCAAATCTTTTATTATACCCCCTCTGTTTCAAATCTTTTTATCTGTATTCTTATTTAGTTTCATTAGCCTTTCTAATTTAATACAATATTTTATTACATTAAAACTTAAATACTTGCACCCGGAGGGTGCATATATTTGCTAGTTCACATAATATTATTTGAATATCAACTGAAGCCGCCGCCTGCTAAAAGCAGAGGCTTGCAGAATTCTATTTACTAATAATTTCTTTTTTAAACAGACGTAGGTCCCCGACGATGGTTTATTAAACAAACCGAAATGCTGTAGCATCGGCTTAATAAACATCACCCGTCAATGAAGTTGTCTTTTTTTTTTTCATTTTGATGAGGGTCTTAGTGTCATGAGTATAACGTTAAACTACACCTAATTGTGAAGTTCCAATTCTTGAGCTCTGGGGAGTGTGGAGTACTCCTTCATCGCAATTACTCCCAGGTCCACTCTGACACAAACTGGTAGTATCTGTTAGGGTCCCATTTAATATGTTAGATAAAAAAAAGGAATTTAAAAAAACTGTTTAAAAAATGAGTTTGAAAAAAGAAAATAAATACCTTACAAGAATAGATAAAACAAAACGTTTTTTGGCATAAAATAACCCAACAAGGGTTGACATGCCAAAAATCGAGTTTAAAAATGTGTTTAAAAAACTGAGTTTGAAAAAAATAAATATCTAACAAGAATGAATAAAACAAAACGTTTTTGGCATAAAATAACCCAACAAGGGTTGAAATACCGAAAAATCCAACGAAGTAACCATCAAATATAAGAGCCATTTCTCTGTTAGAGTTTCTGGTTTATTCAACTATCGTTGCCAAAGTTCGAACAAGAAAAGACTTTCTTTTTTATACGAATAAGTGCATCAATTAGATCAATACTTAAAGATGGCACAACATCTCTTAACAGATATCTATGATACAGACGCATTTGTTGGTCTTCGCCTTAATAAATATATTTCTAGTTGTATATCCGCAAAATCTGAAATAGGATCCACAGACAGCAGACATATTGAGAAGGTGATTGACTTAAAACATTGCATGAACATGAACTCAGGAAAAGATTTCTTGGTATGGAATCTACTGACCATCTTGTCTGTGTATCCCCTTTCCCTGTGTAAAAGCCAGTGACAGCAGCATGTGTCATGCAGGACCCAATTTTCAGCATTTTTTTTTTGGGGGGGGGGCTGAGCCTTATGCTTTTTCGTAATCTGAACATTAGCTTCATAAATGAGAGTAACCTCCCCTAGTTTATTTCACTTTGAGGAAGTCATATGTTTTGGTCGGCCATTTTCATTTCACCGTAAATCTACACTGAAAATACGAATTTGTTCGAATCAATACAACTGCATGTTTTAATACGAAAATATAAAATGTGTTCTTAATAACTATTAAGTTCATTTCAAATAATGCGCAAGCACAATTAAGAACACATTTTATGATATTTTCGTGTTGAAACATACAGTTGTATTGATTCGAACAAATTCGTATTTTCAGTGTAGATTTACGGTGAAATGAAAATCGCCGACCAAAACATATGGCTTCCTCAAAGTGAAATAAACAAGGGGTGTTACTCTCATTTATGTAGTTAATGTTCAGATTACCTGCTTTTTTATGGTAGTGTTATTATGGACACTACTTTAAAGAAGGGAATATGACAAGAGAAGAATGTATAGTACATCATTAGTTAAAAAGATATGAATGCACATTAAAATGCACAATAGATAAAATTCAATTTGTTGGTTTATATTTTGAGATTATAAAAACAACATTTTTCATTTCTTTTAAATATCATATAGATGCTAGGGCTTGACGTGACCAGCCGATTGATCTTAGGGGGTTCGCCGACCTTCCATCTATTTTAAATAAGAGCTAAAGTGGAGTGTTATATGTCATGGACTGTCCAGTTACCAGGATTCCGACCTTAAAAACCACGGGTTGACGCCCACAGGTGGCCCCATTGGGGAAATTTTACCGCTCTGCAGAGGTTCAGTCAGATAGTCTACAGTCCCAACCGACAGAACAGGAAAGGTTTGGTTTGTTTTGTTTTACGGCATATCAACCTCAGTGGGTTATTTAATGCCGATAAAGTTTTGAAATAAATCAATTCTTAATGGATAATACAATTTTGTTTATTAACTCTTTTTCTATTTAACCCATAGATGGGGGACAGGAAAATATCGAGAGATTACAATAGACAACACAATGGTTGTGAACCACTGAACTACAAAGATGGTTTTGGCATTAAATAACCTATGAAGGTTGATATGCCATTAAGAAAGGAAAACAAACCGAATTAAAGTCGGAGATAATACGTAAGAACAATGATTTGGGAAAAAATCAATGCAAGATAATGCCAATTGTTCATGTAAAAAATCAAATCAATGAGATCGATTGAAAATCAAATTTAATGACGACAACTGTGCATGTTCAATCTATCTACAGCTAAATATACCCATCCCCAATCCGCATCTTCTCTTATACTGAATCGCCTTTGCAATGTGCGTGTCTCAGATCCAAAACCGATTTAATGTTAAGGAAACAATGGCTGACTGAATAAGGAATCGTCTGCTTACTGCGCATGCCTAGGAAACGAATGAATGAAACTTTTCTTTTTCTTTTTCTTTTCTTTTCTTTTTTTTTTTTTTCTTTTTTTTTCGGAAATGTCAAACTTCAAAGAAATTGGATGAATTGAAATATTTAATGTAGTCTACATCCACCTGCTGACAATTTCATCAGGTCAGTTTGACATTTTAGTCTCCCTCCGCATCTTTGAAATTGAAAAACAAAGCGAAGAAGAAGAAGAACAACAAGAAGAAGAAGAAGAAGAAGAAGAAGAACAAGAAGAAGAAGGAAGAAAAACAGGTCAGCAGGTGAATATCGACCGATATGCGATACTTGGGAATTATTCCCAGCCAGAAACGGTAGTTACGGTGTTTTCGGGGGCTGACTCAAACAGTGCGCACACAGACGTTACCCCTTGTTGTGGGACGTGATGTGAAGATTTTGAATGGTCTTCAAAACTGAAGAAAACGTATTTGTGATTTGCTCGAAACATCAATTCATAACGATCGTTAGATCACATAATGTACATTAACATTCAAACAGGTATGGGTCTCCGTGGCGTATTGGGTAACGTGCAGGACTACAACAGTCGCGCTGTTACGTTCATTTTAGGGCTAATACCATGTGGAGGCGCGTGGCGTAAAGCTTAGTGTCGTAGAAAATGGACTCGTCGACCCGAGTTCAAATCCTAGACAAAACTTAAGCAGAGTTTAACAGGTTTGAATTCAGAGTTACATAACAACATACATATATTAAAGAGCTCATTTTAACCTACTATTTACCCTTTGAGCGTTTCTTTACAGAGGTATGACGTGTTTTTAGAAGCTCCGTAAAACGGATTTTTCTAACCTATTTTTAACAGTTTTTTTTAACGTAATTTCATTTTTCTAACCGATTTTTAAGTTCTTTTTTTTAACGTAATTTCATCCTTATTTATTTTAATTTTGATCTTTTAATCTAAACATTGGTAGTAAATGTAACAATATCGATTTGTTGTAATTTGATATATTGTAACATTCATGAAATATAATTTTAATGTATAATTTTAATACTTCAATGTATTAACCAGTCTAGGAGAAGGAAAACTCCGTATTTGAAAAACCTGAACTGAGTCGTTGATTGGGGTTGTGGCATTCCTTGTGCACCAATTATTTTCCTATCGACACTGCCAAAACGTGAGGATGGTTCAACACAAGCATTCACCACTATAAACAAAACACTGTAGATGTTGTTAATTGGATGAACCCTCATGCGTCGAAATCGACGAGAGTGTCTATTCTTTTTCAATACCATTGGGATAGGTATGTATTTAGTTAACCCCTTCGCCACGTGTAGAATGTGATACAATGTCACAAGTATGGAGCATACAGTGAGAATCGAACTCACTCTTTATTAGTAATAGAGACTAGATTGTTAACCAGTGCACCACGATGGGACGCCCTACTCTTGAGAAAAGTATGAACCGCCCTAAAATAGTACGACTACTGTTCTTCTACAAGGATGGCTTTGGAATTAAATAACCCTTGAACATTTATGCGGCATTAGACAAAGAAACCAAACCAAACATTCAAACATGATAACTACCAGGACATATATTAATAACCAGGCCTTCGAGGCAGGGGTTCGGTGGCTTCACCCACTGAACTATTAATGTAAATTTCTTGTTTAAATTAACTCAACAAAAAAGACTTGTTTTCTTCTGAAGCTTTATTTCAACAACCCAGCACATTTTCATCCACCGCGAGAGGAGATCGACTCAGAGCGAGCGACCTAGAGGTCGGCTCACAGGATTCTTTGTCGCATCTCATCTAAAACTATATTTCAAGGGGTCAAGTAAAAAGGTTATTACCCGTCAATAACTGTCGAGTAACTTTCCACTGGACTCCGTCATTTTGAACCTAACGGATCTTAATTCAAATATTCTTACTACAGGTACTTACATAAATCATAAGCTGCTTATGAATTATGTAACATTTACAGTTGCACCTTTTCAAGGAAAGCAATAATGATGGGCATTTTCATGTCCCAGCAGTTTGACAGGCTTTGATGACCTTCTTACTGAGCGCTGCACCCGGGACTTTCTTTTTACCGGAGACTCAATGTATTTCCACTCCATGGACTGTTTTTTCAACTCAGGCTCGTAGTGGCAAACTCATACTTAGCGCAGTTGTAAACTTTTCTTTTGCTAAAATATACTTCGTACAAATCACACATTATTGAGTAAATTTCACGTTGTTTGCACTTATCACTTGATGACAGACCTCTATTCAAGCTTGAAGCCCATAGTTTGATTTAGCGTCATTTTAAATAGCCTCAAAACAAATATTTTTGTGATATCAAAACGATGTTTGCTTCCTGAAGATTCGCTACTGCGTGAAACTATAGTCGAAGGATTTTAATCCATTCGGTTTTAAAACACACACACACACATATATATATATATATATATATATATATATATATATATTATATATATATATATATACATATATATATATATATTATGTATATATATATAAACGGTCAGGATAGTCTAAAGCTAAAAGGTAAAGAGTGCTCAATACCTAAGTAGAGCAAATAATAAAGTTAAACCTATGTAGTAAATATTGGAGGAGAAATATGGACAAAGGAACAAAACTCAGACATATTGTTCATATGTATCCTCCTATCTTTACTACATTCTCCTATCCCCCTATCCTCATATATATATATATATATATATATATATATATATTATATCATTGGCAATTCAGTCTCGAAAGACTATGATAAAAGTTTTTGTGTGCCCCTGAAGTTGCAGCGCCTCCTGTGACTATGAAGTCCTATGTTTGAGAAACATTCTCAACCACATATTTTGCATTTGTAGGTTGTCCCTGTAGATGATGATGTCCCGATGCTTTGTTGCCGTTGCTTTCTTATGGACCTCTTAGCTTCATGGTATTGTATCAGGGTGACTTCTGATATGTACAGTCCTCTATGGAGATTCTGCCACCACCGAGGGCGGTCTTGAGCCAAATTTTGCCCGCTGGAAGGGACAATGCCAAAGCACCTGAGATCATTTTTGCAGGTTGATATGCCGTAAAACATATATATATATATATATATAATATATATATATATATATATAAATGAGAGGTATCCCAAACTTGGTAGTAAGGGATGATTCTATAAGTGATTTCTAAGATACACTGTATTATTATTGTATGATCCAGTATGTATAAATACAGTGAATCTTTAAATCACTAAAAAGAGCTCAATGTATAATAAACTTTTTAGATTATATACAGAGCAATATTTATCTTAGAAAGGAAGGAAAAACTCAATATAACAAACTATTATATATATATATATATATATATATATATAATATATATATATATATATATATATATATATATATATATATATATATAGATATAGTGAAAATATCAATACAAGAGGACATTTCTATTCGTCCAGCCTTTGAACTGTTAAAGGTTGACAATAGCTGTCAGGTGTACACGTAGCGCTTTTGTGTGATTGGCTCGGAATAAAGAAAGATTTTTTGTCTGTTATTTACTCAGTATTGACACATTCGCCTCAGGTTACATACAGTACCTGCTGTTACTACGCGATCACCCATTGATGGTCCCAGCAGTCTAATTGCTGCTTAATTTCAGTGATCTGGTGGATAACTGTGTTCTGACCCTAAGCCAGAAGGACAGATTTCATGCTTTGCCTTTTAACACTAGATCAAAACGAAAGAAAAGAATGTAGTTAAAACAAAAATCTTGTTGGTTGGTTGGTTGGTTTGGACGGCACAACCCATGTTGGATTATTTTAGGATGAAACCAATTTTTGTAAGCAACTACAGTAGTACCTTGATTTACGAGTCTCCCAATTTACGAGTTTGTCAACCTGTCATTCTGTTGATTATTGCTTTGATTTGCGAGCTAAAATTTGAGGGGGTTATTTCCTACAACTCCAACCTAAAAAAAGCCACCCTGTCCGTGGGGCTTTATAATGCACCGACTGCACCTCTGCAGAGGGGTAAGACTCCTCCAATGGGGCCACCTGTTGGCCGTGGGTGGCGACCTGTGATGCTTAAGGATAGAACCCAGGTGGATGTGCAGTTCATGACTTGCAATACTCCACTTGGGCCCTATCTTGGGCTAGACGGGCGGTCGGAGAGGCCCCCTTCGATCAATCGGCTGGTCACGTCAAGCCCTAGCACCTATATGATTTTCCCAACCCTATTGCCCTTATGGCAAGCCCCAACCCCTTTTTATCATATGGATGCTAGAAGGCGGTGGCTGCGGGTCTACATGTCCTGGGTATAATGTTAAACTCTATCTGATGGTGAGGTTCCAGTTTTGGAGGTTTGGGGAATGTGGAGCACACCTTCATCATCATTGCTCCCTGGTCCACTCTGACCCGGAGTGGTAGTACCTGTTAGGGTCCCATCTATGGGTCAAATAGAAAAATGTATTTATAAAAACATTGTATTATCTATTAAGAATTGATTTATTTCAAAACTTTATCGGCATTAAATGACCCACTGAGGTTGATATGCCGTAAAACAAAACAAACAAAAACCAATACTGTATTACCTTGATTTACGAGTGTCCCAATTTACGAGTTTTCCAAGATAAAATCTGTCATTCTGTTGATTATTGCTTTGATTTGCGAGCTAAAATTTGAGGGGGTTATATCCTACAACTCCAACCTAAAAAAGGGGAACCACTCTGATTGACTGATAAATTATTCATTTATTTATTGATCTACTAGGAAAAAAGAAGACGGGGTTAGGGTTAGAATTTAGGGTTAGCTTAATGGGAAAATAATGGATAGATTAATTAACAGATAAAATTCATTCAGAGTGGTTCCCCTTTTTTAGGTTGGAGTTATAGGAAATAACCTTTGAGGGAGTTTCAGATACGCTTATGTTCCCCAAAAACATTTTCGTTTCCACATTTATTTTCGGTTGCCTAATTTATTTCGTTGTTTTGCAATACAGTAGTACCTTGACTTACGAGTGTCTTAACGTACAAGTTTTCCTAGATACGAGCTGCCACTTAGTCGATGTTTTACTTTGTGTTGAGTGCTAAAATCTAAGGAACTAGGGAGCTTCAGATACGCTTATGTTAATAAGTTCACTAAAAACATTTAAGTCTCCAAATTTATTACGCAAAAGAAAATTATCATCAATAACGAAAACAACATTAAAGCATATTGCAGCACATAATTCGGTTATTTCAACATAACCAAAGGGGAACCACTCTTGACTTGGAAAATTATTAATTTATTTTCCCATTAAACGAACCCTAACCCTAACCCTAAACCCTAACTCTAACACCGTTTTCTTTTTTCCTAGTAAATCAATAAACAAATAATTTATCAGTCAAGAGTGGTTTCCCTTTGTTTATGTTGGACTTATAGGAAATAACCCATAATTCATTATATTCTATTTTATAATGCTTTGATACAATACAGAGTGTCCCAACTTAGGAGTTTTCCAAGTTACGAGCAGTCACCTGGTCGATTTTTGTTGCTTTGTTTTGCGAGCTAAGATTTGAGGTACGAGTGAGCTTCAGATACACTTTATGTTAATAAGTTCACTAAAAACATTTAACTTTCCAAATCTAAAATCAATAGATTCCTTCATACAAAATGGCGACAACACTTGAATAATAACATCCACAATAAACTCTTCCTAATCAAACCCACTTTGGGAGGCTGAAGACCAACTTTAAGAAGTCTAGAAAGGAACAAGTCATTGTGTCCCGATTACGCATTGGTCATACAAGACTAGCGCACTTCTGTATACTCAAACAAGAACAACAACCACAATGTGGAACATGTCAAACACCTTTGACAGTTAAACACTTATTCATGGAATGCAGGTTTTTTGCTCACATCAGAAACCGATATTTTAAAGCAAACAATATGAAAGATCTGTTTGAAAATGTCAACATGGAGGATATTCTTTCTTTTTTGAGAGAAATAAAATTATACCATAGAATATAGATATGAAACTAATCAATACCATACAACATAATCCCCAATGGTGCTAAAACATTGTTAAAACCAATTACTAAAAAGTCTAAATATAAATACACGATATGTATTACTTCCTAACCGTTAGGCATGACATAACCCCAGACGGGTTGATATGCCGTTAAAATCAACAAACAAACAAACAAAAAAAAACAAACAAACCAATTCTATTACACCAAAGAAAATTGTCACCAATAAAAAAAAACATTAAAGCATATTACAGCACATAATTCACTACATTCTATTTCTTTTTATGTTTTTATACAATACAGACCTATTTTTCTTATTTAAAAAGGCGTTACAACAATAGGGTGTTTTTGGAGGGTCGAAACGGATGAATATAGAGACTAAGGTAGGTATTTATTCAACCCGTTCACCACAGGTCGGATGTGATACAAGGTAACAACTATGGGGCATCCAACTAGGATCGAAATCGCTATTCATTAGTAATAGATCTGCGAGACTAGTTTGCTAACCATTACACCACAATGAGGACTATGGTGTCATTTTGTCAGGGCAGGGTGTTTTATCGTTGATATTAAATGGCTGAATACTTTCCGGACAGACAATTGTACAGAGACACAGTTATACGGCTGCGTGTAGTTAGTGTTGTTTTGTTTTTTTACAGAACACGTGATTAATTGGAGGAAGTGCTGTGAATTTTGTAACAGATCAGAGCTCTTCATTTCTCCTTAAAAAGAAATGTAGAAAAGAAGAAGAAAAAAAGATCCCCTTTTTGTGGTCGTATCTTTCGGTCCAGTTGAGTTTTAAACTGATCCAATTATTCACTGACATGATATGAATAAATTAGGTTTTTTTTCTTTCTTTCTTTCTTTCTTTCTTTCTTTCTATCTTTTCCCTTGACATTTTTATTGTCTTCTTAATTTCTTTTTCTTTTCTACATGTCACTTTCTTTTTTCTTTCTTTTCTTTTTCTTTCTTTCTTTCTTCTTTCTTTCATTCTTTCTTTCTTTCTTTCTTCTTTTCCCTTAACATTTTATTGTTTCTTGCTTCTTTTTCTTTTCTATCTGTCGCCTTCTTTCATCTTTCCTTCTTTCTTTCTTTTCTTCTTTCTTTCTTTTTCTTTCTTTACTTTCTTTCTTTCTTTTCTTTCATCCTTTCTTTTCCCTTAATATTTTTATTGTTTTTTGCTTTCTTTTTCTTTTCTACATGTCGCTTTCTTTTTCCTTCTATCTTTCCTTTTTTTCTTTCTTTATTTCTTCTTCTTTCTTTTCCCTTCACATTTTTATTGTTTTCTTGCTTTTTTTCTACATGTCACTGTCTTTCTTTTTTTTTCTTTCTTTCTTTTCTTTCTTTCTTTCTTTCGTTCTTTTTCTTTCTTTTTTTCTTTCTTTCTTCATTATTTTTTTCTTTCTTTTCATCCTTTCTTTTCCCTTAACATTTTTATTGTTTTTTTGCGTTCTTTTTTCTTTTCTACATGTCGCTTTCTTTTTTCCTTCTATCTTTCCTTTTCTTCTTCTTTCTTTCTTTCTTTCTTTCCCTTAACATTTTTTCTTGCTTTTTTTTTTCTACATGTCACTTCTTTTTCTTTCTTTTCTTTTCCTTCTTTCTTTCTTTCTTTCTTTTCCCTTAACATTTTTATTGTTATTGTTTTCTTTTTCTTTTCTATCTGTCGCCTTCTTTATCTTTCTTTCTTTTTTTTTCCTTTCTTTCTTTTTCTTTCTTTCCTCTTAACATTTCTATTGTCTACTTTCTTTTTTTTTCCACGTTTTGCTTTTATCTGTAATCGTCGATTTCTTTATCTTTCTTTCGTTCTTTCTTCTTTCGTTCTTTTTTCCAGATATCTTTTTTTTATTTCTCTTAACGCGAATTACAAAATTCTCTATCTTTTTTTTTTTTTCTTTCTTTTCTGTCTTTCCTCATAAACTTTTCTCGTCTTTTTCTTTCTTTCTACGTTTCTTTTCTTTCTTTCTTTCTTTCTTTCTTTCTTTCTTTCTTTCTTTCTTTCTTTGCTTGCTTTCTTTCTTTCTTGCTTGCTTTCTTTCTACTTATTTCCTCAGTCGTTTCTTTCTTTCTTTTTATTTTTTTTTTGTGTTTGATCTTTTATTTTATTTTTTCTGTGGTTGCTCCCCGTGGCGTAGTGGGTATTATGTTGGACTCCAGTATCCTAGTAATTGAATTCGAATTCCAGTCTGCCTATAAAGTTTACATTCTGGCTTGGGAAATTTACCCGCCAGTTATGGGTTAAATAGTACCAATATCATTCTTATACAAGGATTGTTTTGACATTAAATAACCCACGCATTCGATTTTGAAATCAGGCCGACACCGTGGGCAAATTAAAAACATTCCAGACCAAATCCGAACCCGCAATCCTGATGTCTTGGATTCCAACTTTTAATTACTGCCATTGTCTGCGGCAATTTTTTTATCTGATTTTTTTAGACGAATCTTTTTGTACGATAACAATTTTTTATAACTCTGAAATAGATTTGAGAATGATTGAAATTAAGTGCGAAATCCATCGAAAGTCATCCATAAAATAAAAAAATAATTGTTTGTATGGAAAGTAAGGAGCTGCGTATATGAAATTATCTTTAAACTATATATACGTAGATAAGGGACCATATGATCTTTAGGCACCCCTTTTGCGATCTCGATTCGTGGGGACATCCATCGAAAATCACCCATAAAATAAAAATAATTGTTTGTATGGAAAGTAAGGAGCTGCGTAGATGAAATTATCTTTAAACTATATATACGTAGATAAGGGACCATATGATCTTTAGGCACCCCTTTTGCGATCTCGATTCGTGGGGACATTTTTTCCATTTACAGCGTCAAAATCCGGTTGTTTCTTATGGGATAGGGTTAGGGGTTAGGGTTAGGGTTAGGGGTTAGATTTTGGGGTTAGTTTTAAATTTTAATCTAAAAATCGTCTGTTAACAATTAACCGGATTTTGACGATGTAAGTGTTTTTTCAAATGTCCCTACGAATCGAGATCACAAAAGGGGTGCCTAAAGGTCATGTGGTCCTAGATAAGATATTTATTTTTTAACTTTTTACATCTCAGTCAACACCGGGCAGCAATTACAATCACTGCTTTATGACATTTTTTTGCACTTTTTATTTCCGATTTCATTAATTTTTCCTAAAAAAACTAGACTTTTTCATTGATATAGTTATTCAGACTCTTATCTTTATAGAAAAAAAGAAAAAAATTTTTTCTGACGCGTCATTTTTTTTTATCTCATAAAATAAAATAAGGGGGGGGGAATAGACCTCGTAAAAACATATTTCCCCTAATATATTTTAGAAAAAACTATTTCAGATGTATTTACATCCAATCGTAAACATTTATGGAAATTTTCATGAAAATCAGATTATTAATTGATTTTTCATAGAATTTTTTAAAAATCCTCTTATCGTAACTTGTTTTTAGCTACGTTAAATTTCAGTTGATTTAACAGTGCAAAAATGAAAACATTGTTTTTCAATCATAATTTTCATTATTTCCGTATGCTGAAAAATTTTTTAAAAAATCATCAGGAGTTTATTTTAGGTTTTTTCTTTAAAATGGAAAAAAAATTTTCAAGAAAATATTAAATTTTTTGTAAGTTTCATTGTGTTAAATATAGGGGGGGGGGCGTAAATTTCACAGGGTCAAATTGGTGGTACCTAAATCAATGAATTGTTATATGAAAATAGTTGATTTAGTAAAACATCTTTTGTTTTTGTTTTTTCATTTGTTTCGTTTTTTTTTTTT
>CM042157.1:16303588-16308588 GCA_023376005.1 Doryteuthis pealeii
TCTATCTTTTAACGGTTTATTTATTTCCGTCTCTCCATCATATATATTTTGCTCTTGAAGAAGACCGCTAAAGGTTGAAACAGATTCTGTTGTTACATAATAATTGGATCCCTAATGCTTTTATAAGGTATTGTAGAAATCATAATGGCGATTAGTACAGCTGATGGCCTTGAGAGTGAGTGACAGCGTTTGACCTCACTCTGACCTTGCTTTCCGGGGATAAACCGTGAGAACCGGAACCCCGATAGAAGGCCCTTCCGGTTTAAGGATATAGTAAGTAACTCAGTCAGTTAGCAGGTAGGAGCTCGAGGTGTAAGTCGCATTTCTATGCGCATCCTGTCATCTGCGCAGATTGTCTGGTTTGGGGATTTACAAATAAAGTAACATCAACGTAAATCGAAGTCTTGTGTTTATTACCTAAAAACTAACAATAACACAGGGCTTCTGATAAGGAGTGATCCCTAACAGAAACCAGACCCGGAATCCTCAATAAAAGACCAGACCTTTAGAAGAGACCAGACCTTTAGAAGAGACCAGACCTTAGAAGATATTCCAGACCAAGAAGATAGAACCAAAGCCGACCAGAAGAAGATACGACCAGAGTAAGAAGTAAGAAGGGTATACAACGTTATATAGATTCGGTACGGTGAAAACCCCATTATATAACACTGTCAGCGATTATCAACATCATTTGTTTTTTCAAAAACATGTTTAATTCATACTGTCGGATTCACTTCCATTTACTTACATATATATATATATATATATATATATATATATATATATATATATATATATATATATATATATATATATAAGTGCATCTAAGTATTCTAATGGTGACTACTATGGCACCAAAATTAATATAATTTTTTATTGCAGCTTGTAAACTTTCTTTGGCCAATGGTTTGTTAACATCGATATTGGATAACTGGAAAATTCTGATTTATTTGGACTTTTAATGCAGAAGGTATCAAACAAGACACGAACTTTCTAATAGTCAAACAATGAACAAGCCCACTTTTATCTAATTTTGTCCCGCCATTTTTGATTACTTGAAAAAGTGGCAAGAAGAACCTGCGTATAAATGCCGGTTCTTTAGGTGCGTTAAAAAGTTAAGGACAAGTAATCATGACATGTACTTAATTCGAATAATTAGTTTATATTCGTGTATATTGAATTAGGGGCGCCACTGACATATCCTTTGAACATGTCGTCCATTATATTCAGTTTTATTAAGTCACGTTTAATGTATTACGCTAAGCAGTGGGCATGAGAGATTAGATGAAAGATTCCAACTACCCACATAACAACTCCGACGTCAGTGAGAATACTATGGAGGGTGCTGGAGATTTGAGATTTGATATTTGCTCGATTGCAAGCGACATTTTTCAGGTATATTGTGTGACGATTATAGTTGTATGAATTTGACTATATATAGGAAAGTTTAGCTGGGTCGGTAGAGCGTCCGATTACAAACCACATTGTTCCTGGTTCGATCCAGGCCCTCGCCAGCTCAGCGTATCAGTAGCACAGGAATCTATGCCGTAAAAAGAGGAGTAATCAATTTACAAGACTGTTATTTTCTTGATCAAGATTTATTTCTGCCCATGTTCTTCTTCGCCGCGCAGGAGAATCAACCTCAGCAGAGCACGTCTACTCTGCTTCAATTCTCTGGCTGTATCTAAGATAGTCACGTGTTTTTCGTGACGTGTTCTCTAGGGGATTTATCAACAGTTCTGGTATTTTTCTTCAACGGAAATCCACCTGCCTACGCTTTCAACTCCAACGAACCTATTTCAAACTAACTACAGGGTCAACAACCCATGACACCGCATAACTAGATGGTATCTGCACAGGAATGCTGCGAGCAGTTCTGAACAAGTCATGGAAGCAGCACCCCACAAAGAAGCAACTATACGGTCACCTGCCCCCCATCTCACAAACCATCCGGGTGAGACGGACTAGGCATGCAGCACACTGCTGGAGAAGCGGGGATTAGCTCATAAGCGACGTTCTCCTGTGGAAGCCAACACATAGACATGCTAACGTAGGACGCCCGCTAAGGACCTACATTGACCAACTATGTGAGGACTCGGGATGCTGCAAAGAGGACCTTCCAGGGGCCATGCGTAATAGGGAAGGTTGGCGAAAGATTGTCATTGATATCCGTGTTGTGCGCATGACATGACGATGATGAGGATAATCTGAATACAAATGGGAATTTACAGTAAATTTATGTTAGATTTAAATAACTTATTAATCACTACAATAACAATTGCGATCAGCTCTTACGGCACAATATCTACTCTAGAGAAATTTGAAAATCCAATTACGCGCGAGAGTAAATCTATATTATAATGATCCCATTAGGCAGCCAAAATTATCACATGGTAGTAAGAACTTTGCTCACATAATAGTATTAAAACGATCTTAAACTATAAACCCGATATATAACTTAATACAAATGCAGTGGGCGGCAAATCGTGGTGTAATGGTTATCAAGCTAGTCTCGCAGTTCCATTACAAACGAAAAGCGAATTCTATCCCCACCGGATGCCCCATACTGTGTAGCGTAATTTTTAGGGTCTATCTGGAATTTGGGATTAAAAATAAAATTGTATTCGGATTTCCAGAGAAAGAGGAAGAAGAAATGAGAACAAAGGTTAAAATTTCGAAGAGTAAACACTAAGCAGGGTGCTAGTAGTTTGACCGAAGAATGACCCCGGAAATAGAATTAGAAATAAAAACGGAAGTTCCTTGTTTTGACTGGAAACGGATGTGACGCAGGGACGAGAAACGGAAGAAGAAAATCAGTCTCAGACGTTGGTCCCGGTTCCTCGTGTGGGTGTGGGACAGCGATACAGAGCACGATACTATGAACATAGAATAATTTGACGATATATCTGTCTTTCCTTCTCTCTGAAAAAGAGCCCATGAGCCTAGAAATAAATACACAGACCCTTGTAACTATACAACTTGCGTGTACGTTGTTTCTGACCTAACGGCTACTAATAACGACGACTACTGCTACAATTTGAATTGGCCTTTGCGACATACCTCGTTTTGATACATATATCGTAATGGAGTTATGCTACAACTTTCAAGATTGTTTCACATCTAACCGTGGCGAACATGCTGAATAAATATCTACTAATGTAGTAGTTACGTTCTTTCGCACCTCGATCATTATAAATTCTTCATGGCGATAAATTTTAACCCTTGCCTACCAAATGTTCCCCAACTGAATAACTGCACAAGCTGAAAACCATGCCCTGTATATTTTGTATTCAAGAACATTACTGCTACAGTTACTGCTGCGGCATTCATCCTGGGCTGGTTGAACCGGGTCCACCCAACGAAATCACCGCATCCCAAATGAATGCAGACCATGCGTTGCGTTCCAACGCAGTTGAGGTTATGTGTGTCATCCATTCGCAGTTCCAACGACGAACTCCATAAAAGCCAGGGCCCGGGATCAACTTGATATCTTGCTTGATTGTTTTGAACCATGTTTACAGTTGACCCCCTTGGTTTTTCTTCCATCCTTGAGGTCGTACTCGGTCAATGGATTCACGGATGATGACCGAGCATGACCGAGCCAGCGAAGAACATTAAAAATAACATTATACTTAAAACTTGTGGTTGGTTGGTTGGTTGGAATCTTTCCATCTGTGAAAGACGATGGCGTAGTGTCCAAAATGTTGTTTTTTTAACTACGTAGCCTACGTGTTGATATGGAGGTGTGCTGTTGACAAAGCAGGAAATCCCCACTCTCCACACTGCCGCTGTGATCCAAAGGAAAGGTTAGAAAATAATGCAATTTGGCAACGGCAGTGTAGCAAAAGTTGCTGTGTAGCAATGAGGTTTAGCGTTACTCCATCTTGAGGACTCCGGCTCCAAGATTTGTGTTCGGAATTTACTCCCCTGGCATTTCCTCATGTAATGGTTTTATAATAAACTCTTCCATGTCGTCGATGGGTTGACGACTAGGACCAAGGAGCCGCATCTAACCAGTTTGGGGTCTAACCAATTTGCGGTTTTATGTGAAGTAAGTATGCCAATCTTGCTACTGTCGGTGTGGATGGTCGTTTGCTCCCCTAAAGCTCAACCGCTCTTTTCCAGACCCTGTTCTTTTTTTGTGATGCTGGTGTTTACTCGGCCTCCACACCAGATAACCGGGACATAGATTTTAAGAGTGCCAGTTTCGTTGCTCGTTAATTTTAACTTAGTATAAGTCCACATGTACACTACAGTATGATTAAAGGTTCATTAAAGACAAGTACTGACAAATCTCTTTGTACAGGTCTTCCAATTCTATACGGTACGTAAGGTTTGGTTTATTTGTTTAATGGCATATCAACCTCCGTGTTTATTGTTGTATTATCGTTGCCGGAAGAGGAAGCTTCCGACAAAAAGACAAAGATAAAGATAAAAAATATATATTTAAAAAAAGGGAAAACGGAAGAGAGGTTTTCCGGTCAAGGAAGCAGGGAGAAGATAAATAAATATATAACAAATATCCGTTTTCAGATCAAAAGATAAAAACACGTAGGCATATTAGCGGATGTAAAGACCAGATTAAAAGATAGATACGTAGGCGGTTCATCAATATAAAGGCCTAGAGGATCGAGCCGAAAGACAGAGAGACCCCAACCAGCAGCCAAGAAGACAGTCTCCCGTCAGCCCTCGGGCATTTCCACTGTGAACACTCATCGCTGCTTCGCCAGTCACCCGGCATTTTCATTGTGAAGCTCTACGCCTTTACCACCCACACACCGAAGAAAATAAAGACGGGTCCTATTTTGTATATACGTATCTGTTGTTTATTGATGTCCACAAGCCGGTAGTAGTCGGCTATACAACATTATCTAATGCCAAACCCATCCTTCTAGAAGGACAGGAGTGATATCATTTAACACATAGCTATAGAATTGAGAGAATTCATATCTTTCCCAAGGGTATTAGTCCAAAAGTGAGCGTAATTGCACAACTAGATA
>CM042157.1:16311088-16329887 GCA_023376005.1 Doryteuthis pealeii
TGGACACATGGCCTAGTGGATAAGGTAGTTAGGTTAAGAGTTCTAAGTGACAGTTATCTCTGGATCCCGAGTTCAATTCTGAGTAGAGGCAGTTAGAAAAATAATTAACACAACTCCTACCCCAGCTATGGTTAGCGGAATGAGAACAGGATACCCCTGTGGACTAAATAAAGGGTTAGGTTCAAAGTTCCGTGATGGCTCCCGAGTTCGAAAAGAAGGTTCCCGAGTCCGACAAGAAATACCTGAAGAAGGCCGGAGGGCATATCGGCCGAAACGTTGTACAAATAACAATGAAGATGGGGACAATAGTCCGAATAATGCAGATAATACTAATGAACGAGGCTGTTTGCATTTCACATAGCGCTAATACCATTATATATATATATATATATATGTGTGTGTGTGTGTGGAGAGAGAGAGTTTGTGCATATTTTATGTATAATAGTTATAAATTTATTTGTCATATACATTTTAAATAGAAAAAATGATGAATACTTCCCTGTCATTACTCAGTAGTAAATAATCCACGAGGCTAACTAACTATTAGACCATGGTAGGGTACCCAAGGAGGGATATTGTTGAGTAGTACATATGCTAACAATAACATGAAATAACTATTTTTTTTATTAAAATCAAAAACTATTTTAGTATAAAACCGTACCTTTCGTTTTTTATCGGCTACTGATTTTGTTTACTGACAATCGGTGAAAAGCAAAATTCAGTTCCTTTCAAAACTGATCTGGGCTGGGGTTCCTGTTGGTGACTTTGTCCCTTACTTTTTAACTCTCCTTACTGGTTCCTTCATCTAACTCGGTCGCCATCTTCTCTTCTTAATCTGTTTCCTCGGGCTGATTCTTCTGGGGGTTGCTTTTCCGTGTTGGGCTGGTCATTCTTTTTTAAATTAATCAATTAACAAGACTTTGTTGTTTTATGATAAAGCTTTATTTTCAAACCCAGCCCATATTCCTCCGCCGTTCCCGCAAAAAAAGAAAAATTGTCGAGGGGAGCCTCGCGGAGCCTACCTGGATTCTATTTAAACCCAGACTTTTTCATTTTCAAGCAGAAAGATTTTGCCTGCCTAAAAGAATCCTTGTCACATGTTTTAAGAACTTTTAATGCAGAAGGTACGAACTATCTCTCTCTCTCTCTCTCTCTCTCTCTCTCTCTCTCTCTCTCTCTCTCTCTCTCTCTCTCTCTCTCTCTCTCTCTCTCTCTCTCTCTCTTTAAATGATTATCGCTTTAAGAGACAAACTAAATATCAGTACAACTATTGCCTGACTAATGATTATTGTGACCTAAAAACTTTACACTTTCTTTCTCACTTTGTGAATAGTGAAATATCAGCTTACATTTTACATTGAACTTTAAAAAAATAACTTTTGTCTGAACCTCGCCCAGTATTCAATGCTGCCTTTTTGTATACATTTTGTTAATACAATTTTGTTTGTTTAATCAAGAGTTTTGTCTTCTATGCCATGTGCTTGATTGTTTCATGGTCTTTTTTTAAATGTTTGAACACTTTTATTAAATATTGACATCAAATAGCCATACTAAACACCATAAATGTATAAAATATTCTAACTACAGGTACGTACATAAATCATAAGTTGCTTATGAAATTATGTAACAAATGCTGCTGAAGATGATTTTTGACACAAGATTGTAGTTTTTTTTTCTATCCGGTTATTCCATATTTATAAAGAAAAATAGCTATTGTTTAAAACATGGATCTTGATATTAGCAAGCAGTAAATTCAAAGATTGTCATCGAAATGAATAATCCATAAATCTAAAACAGATATTCTACCAAAATAAACCCAGAAAAACTACTTATTATTGGATCCGTTTTTACTTATCTCCATCTATCTTCATTTTTTTTTATTTAACTTTTTCTTTTGTTTTATTTTGTTCCGTTACTAATAATACTGATTGTCTGTCACTAACTGACTTGATCCAACACTTCTTCCTTCACGTTGTCGTCTTGATTTTTGCTTGGATGACTTGTATTGTTTTTTTTTGGATTTTTGTCTTGTAAGAAAACCCGCTCAAAGTTTGGCACCAGAAAATTTATGCTTACTTTGCAGTAATTAAAATGCCTATGCTTCAACGAGAAATGGATTGTGAGAATATTTTTCTCCTTTAACAAGGGTTGATTGATTAGTAAGGTCTCATAATCGAGATACAAACTTATTCTTTTAGTATATCCAGACTAAGAATAGGACACTCATACATTACCCATTCATACCTCCTCAAAAAAGAAGCAGCCCCATATTGCATACCATGCCAAAAACCCTACACAATCAAACACATTTTAACAGAATGTAGCAACCTAAAACAAATACGAAAAAAATACTACCAAACAACAAATCTAAAACAGATATTCTACCAAATAAACCCAGAAAAAACTACTTGGATACATAAAAGAGGCACACATCTACAACAAAATCTAAAAATCTTCCCAAAAAATGAAAACACAAAAATATATGTTAACAAAAACATCTAAAAGTTTCATTCACAAAAGAAAATATGTCAAAGAAAAAAAACCTTTAGAAAATTAAACATTATCACCAATTCATTTCAAAAACGTAATCAGCATTAAATGACCCATTGAGGTTGATATGCCGTAAAACAAGAACAAATCAATTGAAATCAAAAATCTAGTGCAAATCATATAAGTGAAATACGTTGTTTTCTTTTCTTTTTTTTTTTCAAGATATTACGTGATTGGGATAATGACCCTGTTTTTTGGTTTTTAATTTAGCTCAGAAAATAAATAAGAATCACCTCCAAATAATTTGCCAGTGTATCTACATACTTGCCATACATGCAGTATAAAACGTTTTTAAAAAATACAACAAACTTTAATTTAAAACTATGAAACGTGTTTCTCGGAAAATAGGAACGTGATGGAGAAAAATGATTTTCTTTTTTAATTCAGCGATCAAAATTAAATGGAATTGATCCGAAATAATCAATATAACTTGTCATATATTATATATATATATATATATATTATATATATATATATATATATATATATATAGTATATTAAGAAATTGAAAAAAACACAGGTTTCAATAAGTTGAGTGGTAAGTTTATTGGCAGACGCTGCAGTGTTTCGATCTATTAATTAGATCATCTTCAGGGCATCTAATTAATAGATCAAACACTACAGCGTCGGCCAATAAACTTACCACTCAACTTATTGAAACCTGTGTTTTTTTCAATTTTCTTAATATACTACATACCGTCGGATTCACTTCCATCTCTTCATATATATATATATATATATATATATATATATATATATATAAGGCGTGTCAAAAAAGTATCGAGATTTTTTGTACTTTTTGACACACCTTGTATTCTTAAAAAATCAACGCTCCATTCATGGTTCTATTTCTATTTTGGTAAATACAGCTTCAATCTCGATACATTTTTAACACAGCTTATATATATATATATATATATATATATATATATATATATATAAGTGGATGATATCAAATGCTACTTTGATAAGATTCAACCACATTTAAGAACTCAAATATACTTATAAAGATTTGCGTATGTATCGATCTATCGATATCAGTCTAGACTGGTCGCCTAACCAAGATTCAAGAGCTCAGTCTGCCCTTTTACTTATCCATAGCTGGAGGGAGAATAGTTAGATTCATACCTTTCCCAAGTGTATTAGCGCTATGGTAAATGCAAACAGCTAAGTCCATGACTTGAACCCATCTCGCCGAGTCCATTTTCTACAACGGTAAACATTACACCACACGCCTCTAGTGACTAACATAGATCATTCACCTCTGAGATTTAAAGAAAAGTAGATATTTTATTCTGATTCTGTTGTTTGGGACAACTATTATTTTTTTTTTAAATGGCTACCTTTTAATCATATTCAGCGTTTTTCGAACGAGATCCGAACAAAACAGAATCTACAACAATACTACCTTCCAAGTTCGCTGATAATATGAACAATCAAATATCAGCGAACACCCCGCTTGCCATGGGGATTCCCCATCTTTCAAACAGTCTCCTCAAGTCTGAAGAAAATTCTTTGTTTTCAACTCGGTTGCTTCTTTAGAAACAGATTCGTTTTGAAATGCACTTGGCAAACCTATTTATACGTACTCTTCCGCACGCCCTATCTGTCTGTCTGTCTGTCTGTCTCCCCGTCTGTCTGTCTGTCTCCCCTCTGTATGTAAACATATCTGTCATGGTACCTCACGTAGCGTAATGGTTAGCAACTTAGATTCGTAGACTATTGTTAATGAGTTCGTTTCTCATTTGGGCATCCATACTTCGGTCTTGTGCCACACCTAAGCTAAGCTAAGTAAATAACTATATTTTCCAGGGCGTCCCGGCGTAACGTAGTTTAGCGAGCTATGTTCGCAAACCATCTCTAGTGAGTTCGATCCCCACCGGATGATCTCAACTTCTGACATTGGTACAAATTGAACTAAAAGATGGCCTGTAGTTTTCAGCCTTTTCTTTTTTAGTGTCCTCTTCCCATTATTTTTTTTTCTTTTGATATATTTGATTTTCTTTTATATTCCTTCATTCAGTCTCACTTTCAGGTCTCTTTCTTTCTTCCTCTCATAGCAAATATGCTCTTTTTCTCTTTCATTCTTTCATTGCAACTACACACATGTTCTTTCTTCCTTCCTTCGTTTCATTCCGTTACAGAAATCCTGATTTTTTCTTTCTCTAAACAGTCTTTTATTTTTCTTTCTTTATTCATTATTTTTTTTATTTACCATTCATAAATATTTACCCCCCCACACACACTTTCTGTCTCAATCTTTTTCTCTTGTGACGAATTAAACTCTCTGTCTATTTCTCTCTCTCTCTCTCTCTCTCTCTCTCTCTCTCTATATATATATATATATATATATATATATATATAGTACCACGTTTAAAGCTGTATTTACCAAGATAGAAATGAAAATAAATGGAACGTTAATTTTTTCTGAATACATGGTGTGTTAAAATAGTAAAATATTTCGATACTTTTTTGACGCACCTCGTGTATAATATATATATTATATATATATATATATATATATATATATATATCTTTTTTATTTTATGTGAATGTAATTTTGACACATGCACTTGCCACGCGTGAAACTATTTGACGTTTATCATTGGAAGATCCATCTGGTAAGCGAGGTCGGATATATCAAAGGGAAAATTAAGAATATGGAGGCAAAGGGGAAAATTGTCAAAATTGAATGCACAAATGATAAAGAAAAAGAAATATAAAAGGGAAGAAGATAACAAATACGGTACAATCAGAAGAAAAAGGAAAAGAGCGAAGAAAAGAGAAGAAAGAGAAGAGAAAAGAAGAACAGAATAGAACTGTTCTGAAAGAAAGAAATAAAGAAATAAGAAGATTCTAAGAGAAAGAAAGATAGAAATAACATATTTGCTCTGAAGGAAAGAAAGAAAGAAAAGAAAGAAAGAAAGAAAGAAAGAAAGAGAGAAGATGCGGCTAGTGGCTCTAAGAAAAAGAAAGACATCACATATTTGCTCTGAAAAAAAAAAAGAAAGAAAGAAAGAAAAAAAGAAGGTAGTTGCTCTAAGAGAAAAAAGATAGAAAGAACATATTTGCTCTGAAAGAAAGAAGAAAGATAGGGCATGCATCTGGGAGAAAGAAAGAAAGCAAGGAAGAAGAAGAAAGAAGTGTGTTGTTTCTCTCAGAGAAAGAAAAAAGAAAGAAAGAACAGATTTGCACAGAAAGAAAGAAAGAAAGAAGAAGAAAGAAAGAACATGCGTGTCATTTTTTAAGAAAGAAAGAAACACACAGAAACAAAAACAAAGAATGATAGAAAAGACCTGGAGTTATTCTGAAAGATAGAAATTACAAACAAAAAAAAGATTGGAAAAAAAATGACGTTCCCAAAAAAAAAAAAATAACAGAAAAGAGAGAAAGAACAGAACTATGATTATTCTCAAAGAAAAGAAAAAAAGAAAGGAAAAAAAAGATAGAAAGAAGAAACCTGGAGTTGATTTCAAAGTAAATAAAGAAAAAAGGAAGAAAAGCAATAAATGTAAGACTAGCCGTTTTGTGAAAAGAATAACATAACATTGAAAAAACGAAAGGAAAGTACAAAGAAGTAAAGTCTTAATTTATATTCCTCCTAGGAAAGAAGAAAAAGCAAGCAAGAAAGAAAAACAGACCTATAGTAATGGCAGAGAGAGAGAGAGAGAGAGAGAGAGAGAGAGAGAGAGAGAGAGAGTGTGTGTTGTGTGTGTGTGGTGTGTGTGTGTGTGTGTGTGAGAGAGAGTGTGTGTGTGGTGTGTGTGTGTGTATGTGAGAGTGTGTGTGTACGTGAGAAGAGAAAGAGAGAGATTGCGTGTGTGTGTGTGTGTGTGTGTGTGTGTGTGAGAGAGAGAGAGAGAGAGAGAGAGAGAGAGAGACGTGTTTTCGAATAATAGAGAGAACAAATAAAAGGTGCGAAATCGTTCGTGTAATTGACGTCATTATGAATTGTTGGGGCGGTGTGGCGGGAGGGAGATGCTGGTTAAGTTCGTAAAATGGAAGGATCTTTTCGTTCTTCTTACGCTGATGAATGAATGAAACCTCCCTCCCTCCATCACCTTCTCCCCCCACCACCTTCCCCGCCCTCTCCTTCTCAGTTGTTTTCCCGCGGCTGCGGCTGCTGCTGCTACTATTGCTACTCGTCACACCAGCTACAACAACAACAACAGCAGTAGATCCAATACAGAAGAACAAATATAAATCAATCAAAAATACATAACAGAAAAAAACCGTAAGACAATAAAAGGAAAAAGAAAGAGAAAAAAAACCTGACTATTATAAAAAATGGCGAACACATATTGGTAAGAGGTAAAATAAATACAAAGGTGAACGTAAAACGAAGCAAAACATTTTTTTACAACTTATTTTGAAAAAAAAAGAAAGTGAAAAAAAGAAAAAAAAACAAAAGGATTTAATGGCTAAAAGTATCGTTAAAATAAAAAAAAAAAATAATGACAGGTTTGCGAAATATAATGCTGGTACATGTTTGTTGTTTGTCAGAAATATTTGTTTAAAATAGGGACTGGTAGATTTATATGGGGGTAAAAATAATTCTTAAACAAAAAAAAAAAAAAAAAAAGAGAACAAAAATAAAAAAAAAAAAAAAGCTTTAAAAAGAATGAGCGCCTTTTTTTGTTTGTTTTTTTAAAGAGACTATTTCTATCTGAAACGCCGAAAGTAAAACATTGGTACGTGAAAAAAAAGCCGTAAATTAAAACGAACAGTAAAGCTGTTGTGCAGATTGTTGGCAACGTCTGTCTCCACGTGCATCTTATCTGCTGAGTTTGAAGTAAATTAGTCAAGATTTATCAGGTTGGATCAATTGTACGCTGCTTCTACCAACTACATCAAAGAATACAACAAGGACTCAATACAACAGACACACACATCAATTTATGTAGGGTCCGGCAGAATCATCTCTCACGTTTTGAACTTAAATAAGAAAAGCAACATAGATCACATTCAGATTATTATATATATATATATATATATATATATATATATGGTTTCGTCCGGCCGTATTTATTTATTTATTTATCAATTTTATTCGCTTTGCTAACTCCCTTTTCCCTAATCTCAACTATCTACCCAGAAGCTGAATGGGTGACCCAACGGTCACGTTTTGTCTAGTATATATATATATATATATATATATATAGGAGGATATGTGCTTAATTGAAGTCATACCTAATTTTGAAAATTAATTAGTTGATATTTAATGAAATTTAATTTATTAACTAATTATTTTCTAATTATGTATGACTTCAATTAAGCACATATCCTCCAAAATTGTCGGCTAAAAAAGGCATATATAAAAAATAAAAACATCGTTTTGTTTACTTACTTTCATAATATATATATATATATATATATAATATAATATATATATATATATATGATAAGTTGTAAACCACGGTATGTTTTGGAATGGCTTTTTTTTGCCGACAATTTTTGGGAGAATATGTGCTTAATTGGAGTCGTACCTAATTTTGAAAATTAATTAATTAATAATGAATTAGGCGGGAATGCCTATTTTAAAATGTATGGCTAAACAAATCGAGAAAAATCAATCTCTGTATGTACATTTCGGCCTATTAGGCCTCATCAGCAGAGCTAATAGATAGGAAGGCCGCCCTGTGCGTGATTTGAAACCGGCTGCCAAGCTGACAGGCCGATATCACAACCCCTACAAACGGACTTCTAGATTTACGATTTGTTTAGAGTAGAGTTAATATTCCTCTTCAGTGACTTTTATTACCACGGATATGATATAGTTGTAATCACGGTATGTTTGGAATGGCTTTTTTTGCACGATGTTTGTCTATTAGAAGATACTATATGATTAAAAAACCTTTCTTGCCATTGGGTTTAAAAGCAGTGTAATCGCCAATACACCAAGGGACAAAACGCCTTGAATAACGAGAAAAAAAAAACTTTAATTCAGGTATAGGATAGAGAAATGAGCTCTCTCTCTCTCTCTCTCTCTCTCTCTCTATATATATATATATATATATATATATATATATATATATATATATTATATATATATATTATTTTCATCACTTTTTAAAGTTCTCAAAACCTCAACCTGAATTTCCACGGCGGCTCCTCTAATGTTTGCCCTCTTGTTCTGCAACAATTTCACAACATAAAACTTTTCGATTTCTCAGTCATTTGTGGCCTACCTTTAAAGACTTTGGCCTTCGGGGTATCAAAGACTTTGGCCTCGGGGTATCCTCTGGGAAATAATACACAAAGCAGGATTAATCCGGTGAGCAACCGGACACGAAATGTCTACACAGAGTTTTAGATGGTTTTCCATCCACAAACGCATAATCACTATTCACAAGGTGCCACTGAAATTGTATGACTTTTGTTAGTGAAAAACACTCGTCCCACCCAATCAACGCCACTAGCGCCTGCGTAGTACCAATTTTAAATCTCAGAGGTTTTTTCTGTCGGACTTGTATATAAAAACACAATGCGATTTAATCACGCACATAATAATGTTACATAATCTATGCGGTTGCATAAGATTATTGTCGGTCCCCTGTAATTCTGAGGGGATGGCCCTTTTCATACCATGGCCGGGTCTTTCAATGGAAAAATTACTGAAGCCCGCCAAAATACGTGCAGTCACGTGGGACCTGGTTCGGTCCCCAGTTTTGCAGTTTGAACATCAGGCAGTGAAGATGTAAACTATGACTCACTCTGCATACGCACGTTGAATGTTAGTTAGCAGATGTCTGGTTGGATATTTAACAATAAAATAAGAATCAAAAGTAAATCGAAGTCTTTGTGTTTATTACCTCTTAAAAACTAACAATGAACAGGACTTCTGATAAGGAGAAATCCCTAACAGAAAACCAGAGACCGAAGTCCCCAAAAGAAAGTCCAGACCTTAGAAGATGCCAGACCAAGTCAAGATGATAGAAGAAATACAAAGACAGATCAGAAATACTAAAGACGGCCAAGAAATAGAATTAAGAAAAGAGGTATGCAACATTATAATTATTTTTAGTGCCAGTGAAGAAAGTTATAGTAAACGGGACGCGGCTTTGTTCAGATGATATGAGCACGCCGCCCTATATAATCGTAAGGTTTGTGTTCGATACCGGCCTAGCCAACTCAGCCACATGTGTAGCACAGTGTTTGGGTAATCTGATCTGTATTTGATATTTCTTCTATCATCTTGACTTGGTCTGGCATCTTCTAAGGTCTGGACTTTCTTGGGACTTCGGGTCTGGTTTTTTTCTGTAGGGATTCTCCTTATCAGAAGTCCTGTGTCATTGTTAGTTTTTAGGTAATAAACACAAGACTTCGATTTACTTTTGATCTTATTTTATTGTTAAATAAATCCACACCAGACATCTGCTAACTACATAACGTGCGTATGCAGAGTGAGTCATAGTTTACATCTTCACTGCCTGATGTTCAACTGCAAACTGGGGACCGAACAGGTCCCACGTGACTGCACGTATTTTGGCGGGCTTCAGTAATTTTCCATTGAAAGACCCGGCCATGGTATGAAAAAGGGCCATCCCCTCAGAATTACAGGGGACCGACAATAATCTTATGCAACCGCATAGATTATGTAACATTATTATGTGCGTGATTAAATCGCATTGTGTTTTTATATACAAGGTCCGACAGAAAAAACTCTGAGATTTAAGAATTGGGTACTACGCAGGCGCTAGTGGCGTTGATTGGGTGGGACGAGTGTTTTTCACTAACAAAGTCATACAATTTCAGTTGGCACCTTGTGGAATAGTGATTAAATGCGTTTGTGATGGGAAAACCATCTAAACTCTGTGTAGAAACATTTCGTGTCCGGTTTGCTCACCGGATTAATCCTGCTTTGTGATTTATTTCCCCAGAAGGATACCCCGAAGGCCAAAGTCTTTGATACCCGAAGGCCAAAGTCTTTAAAGGTAGGCCACAAATGACTGAGAAATCGAAAAGTTTTTATTGTTGTGAAAATTGTTGCAGAACAAGAGGCAAACATTAGAGGAAGCGCCGTGGAAATTCAGGTTGAGGTTTTGAAGAACTTTAAAAAAAGTGATGAGAAAATGAAATATATATATATATATATATATATATATGTATATATATATTATATATATATATATATAGAGAGAGAGAGAGAAAGAGAGAGAAGGAGAGCTCATTTCTCTATCTATACCTGAATTAAAGTTTTTTTTTTCTCGTTATTCAAGGCGTTTTTGTCCTGGTGATGAGCGATTACACTGCTTTTAAACCAATGGCAAGAAAGGTGTTTTAATCATATAGTATCTTCTAATAGACAAACATCGTGCAAAAAAAGCCATTCCAAACATACCGTGATTACAACTTATCATATCGTCGTGTAATAAAAGTCACTGAAGAGGAATATTAAACCTACTCTAAACAAATCGTAAAATCTAGGAAGTCCGTTTTGTGTACGGGGTTGTGATATCGGCTGTCAGCTTGGCAGTCCGGTTTCAAATCACGCACAGGGCGGCCTTCCTATCTATAGCTCTGCTGATGAGGCCTAATAGGCCGAAATGTACATACAGAGATTGATTTTTCTCGATTTGTTTAGCCATACATTTTAAAATAGGCATTCCCGCCTAATTCATTATTAATTAATTAATTTTCAAAATTAGGTACGACTCCAATTAAGCACATATTCTCCCAAAAATTGTCGGCAAAAAAAGCCATTCCAAACATACCGTGTTTACAACTTATCATATATATATATATATATATATATATATATATATATATATATATATATATGAAAGTAAGTAAACAAACGATGTTTTATTTTTTATATGGCCTTTTTAGCGCCGACAATTTTTGGAGGATATGTGCTTAATTGAAGTCATACCTAATTTAGAAAAAATTAGTTAATAAATTAAATTCATTAATATCAACTAATTAATTTTCAAAATTAGGTATGACTTCAATTAAGCACATATCCTCCTATATATATATATATATATATATATATACTAGACAAAACGTGACCCGTTGGGTCACCCATTCAGCTCTGGGTAGATAGTTGAGATTAGGGAAAAGGGAGTTAGCAAAGCGAATAAAATTGATAAATAAATAAATAAATACGGCCGGACGAACCATATAATATATATATATAATATATAATATATATATATATAATCTTGAATGTGATCTATGTTGCTTTTCTTATTTAAGTTCAAAACGTGAGAGATGATTCTGCCGGACCCTACATAAATTGATGTGTGGTGTCTGTTGTATTGAGTCCTTGTTGTATTCTTTGATGTAGTTGGTAGAAGCAGCGTACAATTGATCCAACCTGATAAATCTTGACTAATTTACTTCAAACTCAGCAGATAAGATGCACGTGGAGACAGACGTTGCCAACAATCTGCACAACAGCTTTACTGTTCGTTTTTAATTTACGGCTTTATTTTCACGTACCAATGTTTTACTTTCGGCGTTTCAGATAGAAATAGTCTTCTTAAAAAACAAACAAAAAAAGGCGCTCATTCTTTTTAAAGCTTTTTTTTTTTTGTTTTTATTTTTATTTTTTTGTTTTGTTCTCTTTTTTTTTTTTTTTTTTTTTTGTTTAAGAATTATTTTTTACCCCATATAAATCTACCAGTCCCTATTTTAAACAAATATTCTGACAAACAACAAACATGTACGCAGCATTATATTTCGCAAACCTGTCATTATTTTTTTATTCTTTATTTTAACGGATACTTTTAGGTTCCATTAAATCCTTTTGTTTTTTGTTTTTTTTTCTTTTTTTCACTTTCTTTTTTTTTCAAATAAGTTGTAAAAAATGTTTTGCTTCGTTTTACGTTCACCTTTGTATTTATTTTACCTCTTACCAATATGTGTTCGCCATTTTTTATTCTCTTTCTGGAATAGTCAGGGTTTTTTTTTTGTTTCTTTCTTTTTGTCCTTTTTATTGTCTTTACGTGTTTTTTTTCTGTTATGTATTTTTGATTGATTTATTTTATTTGTTCTTCTGTATTGGATCTACTGCTGTTGTTGTTGTTGTGCTGGTGTGACGAGTAGCAATAGTAGCAGCAGCAGCCGCAGCCGCGGGAAAACAACTGAGAAGGAGAGGCGGGGAAGGTGGTGGGGGAGAAGGTGATGGAGGGAGGGGAGGTTTCATTCATTCATCAGCGTAAGAAGAACGAAAAGATCCTTCCATTTTACGAACTTAACCAGCATCTCCTCCCGCCACACCGCCCCAACAATTCATAATGACGTCATTACACGAACGATTTCGCACCTTTTATTTGTTCTCTCTATTATTCGAAACACGTCTCTCTCTCTCTCTCTCTCTCTCTCTCTCTCACACACACACACACACACACACACACACACGCAATCTCTCTCTTCTCTCTCTCTCACGTACACACACACTCTCACATACACACACAACACACACACACTCTCTCTCACACACACACACACACACACACACACACACACACACACTCTCTCTCTCCTCTCCTCTCTCTCTCTCTCTTCTCTCTCTCTCTCTCTCTGCCATTACTATAGGTCTGTTTTTCTTTCTTGCTTGCTTTTTCTTCTTTCCTAGGAGGGAATATAAATTAAGACTTTACTTCTTTGTACTTTCCTTTCGTTTTTCAATGTTATGTTATTCTTTTCACAAAACGGCTAGTCTTACATTTATTGCTTTTCTTCCTTTTTTTCTTTATTTACTTTGAAATCAACTCCAGGTTTCTTCTTTCTATCTTTCTTTTTCCTTTCTTTTTTCTCTTTTTCTTTGAGAATAATCATAGTTCTGTTCTTTCTCTCTTTCTGTTATTTTTTTTTCTTTCTTTGGGAACGTCATTTTTTTTCCAATCTTTTTTTGTTTGTAATTTCTATCTTTCAGAATAACTCCAGGTCTTTTCTATCATTCTTTGTTTTTGTTTCTGTTGTGTTTTCTTCTTTCTTAAAAAATGACACGCATGTTCTTTCTTTCTTTCTTCTTCTTTCTTTCTTTCTGTGCAAAATCTGTTCTTTCTTTCTTTTTTCTTTCTCTGAGAGAAACAAACACACATTCTTTCTTTCTTTCTTCCTTGCTTTCTTTCTTTCTCCCAGATGCATGCCCTATCTTTCTTCTTTCTTTCAGAGCAAATATGTTCTTTCTATCTTTTTTCTCTTAGAGCAACTACCTTCTTTTTTTTCTTTCTTTCATTCTTTCTTTTTTTTTTTCAGAGCAAAATATGTGATGTCTTTCTTTTTCTTAGAGCACTAGCCGCATCCTTCTTCTTTCTTTCTTTCTTTCTTTCTTTCTTTCTTTCTTTCTTTCCTTCAGAGCAAATATGTTATTTCTATCTTTCTTTCTCTTAGAATCTTCTTTATTTCTTTATTTCTTTCTTTCAGAACAGTTCTATTCTGTTCTTTCTTCTCTCTTTCTTTCTCTCTTTCTTTCGCTCTTTTCCTTTTTCTTCTGATTGTACCGTATTTGTTATCTTCTTCCCTTTTATATTTCTTTTTCTTTATCATTTGTGCATTCAATTTTGACAATTTTCCCCTTTGCCTCCATATTCTTAATTTTCCCTTTGATATATCCGACCTCGCTTACCAGATGGATCTTCCAATGATAAACGTCAAATAGTTTCACGCGTGGCAAGTGCATGTGTCAAAATTACATTCACATAAAATAAAAAAGATAATATATATAATATATATATATATATATATATATATATATATATATACAAGGTGCGTCAAAAAAGTATCGAAATATTTTACTATTTTAACACACCATGTATTCAGAAAATTAACGTTCATTTATTTTTCATTTCTATCTTGGTAAATACAGCTTTAAACGTGGTACTATATATATATATATATATATATATATATATATATAGAGAGAGAGAAGAGAGAGAGAGAGAGAGAGAGAAATAGACAGAGAGTTTAATTCGTCACAAAGAGAAAAAGATTGAGACAGAAAGTGTGTGTGGGGGGGTAATATATATAATGAATGGTAAATAAAAAAATGAATAAAAAGAAAAAGAAAAAAAAGACTGTTAGAGAAAGAAAAATCAGGATTTCTGTAACGGAATGAAACGAAGGAAGGAAGAAAGAACATGTGTGTAGTTGCAATGAAAGAATGAAGAGAAAAAGAGCATATTTGCTATGAGAGGAAGAAAGAAAAGAGACTGAAAAGTGAGACTGAATGAAGGAATATAAAAGAAAATCAAAATATATCAAAAAAAAAAATAATGGGAAGAGGACACTAAAAAAAGAAAAGGCTGAAAACTACAGGCCATCTTTTAGTTCAATTTGTACCAATGTCAGAAGTTGAGAATCATCCGGTGGGGATCGAACTCACTAGAGATGGTTTGCGAACATAGCTCGCTAAACCTACGTTACGCGGGACGCCTGGAAAATATAGTTTTTATTTACTTAGCTTAGCTTAGGTGTGGCACAAGACCGAAGTATGGATGCCCAAATGAGAAACGAACTCATTAACAATAGTCTACGAATCTAAGTTGCTAACCATTACGCTACGTGAGGTACCATGACAGATATGTTTACATACAGAGGGGGAGACAGACAGACAGACGGGGAGACAGACAGACAGACAGACAGATAGGGCGTGCGGAAGAGTACGTATAAATAGGTTTGCCAAGTGCATTTCAAAACGAATCTGTTTCTAAAGAAGCAACCGAGTTGAAAACAAAGAATTTTTCTTCAGACTTGAGGAGACTGTTTGAAAGATGGGGAATCCCCATGGCAAGCGGGGTGTTCGCTGATATTTGATTGTTCATATTATCAGCGAACTTGGAAGGTAGTATTGTTGTAGATTCTGTTTTGTTCGGATCTCGTTTCGAAAAACGCCTGAATATGATTAAAAGGTAGCCATTTTAAAAAAAAATAATAGTTTGTCCAAAACAACAGAATCAGAATAAAAATATCTACTTTTCTTTAAATCTCAGAGGTGAATGATCTATGTTAGTCACTAGAGGCGTGGTGGTGTAATGTTTACCGTTGTAGAAAATGGACTCGCGAGATGGGTTCCAAGTCATGGACTTAGCTGTTTGCATTTACCATAGCGCTAATACACTTGGGAAAGGTATGAATCTAACTATTCTCCCTCCAGCTATGGATAAGTAAAAGGGCAGACTGAAGCTCTTGAATCTTGGTTAGGCGACCAGTCTAGACTGATATCGATAGATCGATACATACGCCAAATCTTTATAAGTATATTTGAGTTCTTAAATGTGGTTGAATCTTATCAAAGTAGCATTTGATATCATCCACTTTATATAATATATATATATATATATTTATAATATATATATATATATAGCTGTGTTAAAAATGTATCGAGATTGAAGCTGTATTTACCAAAATAGAAATAGAACCATGAATGGAGCGTTGATTTTTTTTAAGATACAAGGTGTGTCAAAAAGTACAAAAATCTCGATACTTTTTTGACACGCCTTTATATATATATATATATATATATAATATATATATATATATATATATATATAATGAAGAGATGGAAGTGAATCCGACGGTATGTAGTATATTAAGAAAATTGAAAAAAACACAGGTTTCAATAAGTTGAGTGGTAAGTTTATTGGCCGACGCTGTAGTGTTTTGATCTATTAATTAGATGCCCTGAAGATGATCTAATTAATAGATCGAAACACTGCAGCGTCTGCCAATAAACTTACCACTCAACTTATTGAAACCTGTGTTTTTTTCAATTTTCTTAATATACTATATATATATATATATATATATATATAGTATATATATAATATATATATATATATATATATATTGACAAGTTATATTGATTATTTCGGATCAATTCCATTTAATTTTGATCGCTGAATTAAAAAGAAAATCATTTTTCTCCATCACGTTCCTTTTCCGAGAAAACACGTTTCATAGTTTTAAATTAAAGTTTGTTGTATTTTTAAAAACGTTTTATACTGCATGTATGGCAAGTATGTAGATACACCTGGCAAATTATTTGGAGTGATTCTTATTTATTTTCTGAGCTAAATTAAAAACCAAAAAAAAACAGGGTCATATCCCATCACGTAATATATTGAAAAAAAAAAAGAAAGAAAAACAACGTATTTCACTTATATGATTTGCACTAGATTTTTGAATTTCAATTGATTTGTTTTGTTTTACGGCATATCAACCTCAATGGGTCATTTAATGCTGATTACGTTTTTTTTGAATGAAATTGGGTTATAATGTTATATTTTCTAAAAAGTTTTTTTTTCTTTGACATATTTTTCTTTTGTAATGAACTTTTAGATGTTTTTGTTCCACATATATTTTTGTGTTTTCATTTTTTGGAAGATTTTTAGATTTTTTGTTGTAGATGTGTGCCTCTTTTATGTATTCCAAGTAGTTTTTCTTTCTGGAGGTTTAATTTGGTAATACCTGCTTTTAGACTTTGGTTGTTGTAGTATTTTTTATCGTATTTGTTTTAGGTTTGCCCTACATTCTTGTATACAAAAATGGTGTATTGATATGCTGTGGGTTTTTGGCATGGTTAATGCAAATATGGGGCTAGCTTCTTTTTTTGAGGAGTTATGAATGGGTAATGTATGAGTGTCCATATTCTTAGTCTGGATATACTAAAAGATAAGTTTTGTATACTCGATATGAGACCTTTTACTAAATCAATCAACCTCTTGTTTAAAGGAGAAAATAATTCCTCACAATCCATTTCTCGTTGAAGCATAGGCCATTTTAATTACTGCAAAGTAAAAGCATAAATTTTCTGGTGCCAAACTATTGAAGCGGGTTTTTCTTAAAAGATCAAATCCAAAAAAAACAATACAAGTCAATCCAGCAAAAATCAAGAAACGAACACGTGAAGGAAGAAGTGTTGGAGTCAGAGTCAGTTAGTGCAAGAAACAAATCGTATTTTATATAGTAACGGGAACAAAAATAAAACAAAAAGAAAAAGTTAAATAAAAAATGAAGACTAGATGGAGATAAGTAAAAATCGGATCCAATAAATATAGTAGTTTTTCTGGGTTTATTTGGTAGAATATCTGTTTTTAGATTTAATGGAATTAAATTCATTTCGATGACAATTATTTGAATTTACTGCTTGCCTAATATCAAGATCCATTTTTAAACAATAGGCTATTTTTCTTTATAAATATGATAACCGGATAGAAAAAAAAAAAACTACAATCTTGTGTCAAAATCATTCTTCAGCAGCATTGTTGTTTACATAAATTTTCATAAGCAACTTTATGATTTATCGTACGTTACTGTATTAGAATATTTTATATACATTTTATGGTGTTTAGTTATGGGGGCTATTTGATGTCAATATTTAATAAAAGTGGTTCCAAAAATTTAAAAAAGACCAATGAAACAATCAAGCACAATGGGCATAGAAGACAAACTCTTGATTAAACAAACAAAATTGCTATTTAACAAAATGTAGTACAAAAAGGCCAGCAATTGATACTGGGCGAGACGGTTCAGACAAAAGTTATTTTTTTAAAGTTAATGTAAAAAATGTAAAGCTGATATTTCACCTATTCACAAAAGTGAGAAAGAAAAGTGTACAAGTTTTTTAAGGTCACAATAATCATTAGTCAGGCAATAGTTGTAACTGAATATTTAGTCTTGTTCTCTTAAAGGATAATCATTTCAAAGAGAGAGAGGCGAGAGAGAGAGAGAGAGAGAGAGAGAGAGAGAGGAGAGAGAGAGAGAGAGAAAGAGAGAGAGAGAGAAGGAGAGAGAGAGAGATAGTTCGTAACCTTCTGCATTAAAAAGTCTCCTTAAACATGTGACAAGGATTCTTTTAGGCGAGGCAAAAATCTTTCGCTGCTTGAAAATGAAAAAAGTCTGGTTTAAAATAGAAATTCCAGGTAAGGCTCCGCGAGGCTCCCCTCGAGCAAGTTTTTTCTTTTTTTTTTGCGGGAACGGCGGAGGAAATATCTGGGCTGGGTTTGAAAAATAAAGCCTTTTATCATACACAAACAAGTCTTGTTAAATTGGATTAAGTTTTAAAAAAGAATGACCAGCCCAACACGGAAAAGCAACCCCCAGAAGAATCAGCCCGAGGACAACAGTATTAAGAAGAGAAGATGGCGACCGAGTTTAGAATGAGAGGAACAGATAAGGAGAGTTAAAAGTAAGGAACAAAGTCACCAACAGGAACCCCGCAGCCCAGATCAAGTTTTGCGAAAGGAATGAAATTTTGCTTTTCACCGTATTGTCAGTAAACCAAATAATCAAGTAGCTC
>CM042157.1:16329987-16379987 GCA_023376005.1 Doryteuthis pealeii
TCGCGTAACAACGTTTTTTGTCTGGACCTCAGGAACTTGTTCGGACTCGGCGAAACCTTCTTTTTCGACCTCGGAGGCTCATGGAACGCAGACGCATAACCATCAACTGAACGGAGGCCGGACGACTTACCACGCGAAAAACTCGAACATTTTCAAACACCGGCTTACCTTCAGCTTACTTAATAAAAACATACGTATGCCGCGCCCCCGTCGAAAGTATTCTAAAGAATTATCAAGTTACTCTCTCTAAAAAACCTCCTGAAGATCGGGATTTACTCCCGAAAACTATTAGAGAAACAACAGGTAGTATAAAACGATATTCTTTAACAACCTATTTCCCAATTGCTTTTCCATTTTGCCGTTCCTATAATTTTCTATTTACAGTAGTCACTAATGGCTTCAACAAAGTATTTTAAAAAAAAAAGAGCTTACATATTATATATAATATTATATATATATAATATTATATATAGGAAATAAACATTTAGGAAGAAAAATCTGATCAAAATGGTGAGTAAATGTTGAGGAAACATGTAACATAAGTGCAATTTCCAATCAAAAGGGGGAAAATATCACTAATGTTTAACGCTTTGTGTTTTATCTACTGTGGTTCCTCAACATTATATATAATTATATATATATTAATATATATATATATAAAGAATGGAAAGGAGTAAACCTACTCGAGTTTATCGGATTGATTCTCAGACGTTACTTTAATTAATCGAGTTTACGATTAATCTTAGGGTGTTATAAAACATGCCCGTTTGGAATGGACTTAACCTTTAGCATTCATCATAAATGTTCAAAAGTTAAGTTCCCATTCCAACGGCAATGTTTATAACACCTAAGAATTAATTCGTAAACTCGATAATTTAAAGTAGTACTTCTCCGAAGAATCAATCGATTTGAAACTCAGAGTAGGTTATCCTTTCCATTCTTAAAATAATAGACTTTATGCTTCATCATTTGTACTTGAGCACTTGGCTTTTGTTTTTTCTAAACCTTAACCTCTGGTATTGTTGCGTTTCCACGATGCGTTCTGTATACCACACGGTAAGTTAACTGATACATATATATATATATATATATAATATACTATATACTACTATATATATATAGTTCGCGTATATTTGATCTGATTTCTTTTCTAAGACGATAACTGTTACGCTAAGTCTCACTTACATTCTTCATGTTCTCATTACCGATGCTAGGTTGGAGACCATTTTTGTGAGTTCGCCTTCCCGCAGGTTGCTTTATTTGTCTAGCCTTGTGCCATAATTGGTAAATCACCTTATATATCTCGGGGTTTCCTTTTTCCTTTTTCTAAATGTTCTCTGTTACTGTTTTTTTGGCGGCTTCGAGCATGAAGCTCCCTGTGTCTCCCTTGATTCTTTTTTTCAAAGCTACGCCCGTCGTTTCTGAAGAGAAGAGATTTCAGACAGTGGACGTGATTAAGGAGAATGGATGGCAATTTCGAAAGAAGAAATTGCGCAGACCTTTTGAGACAGGGTGCTTTGCAAAGGGGAACGACAAGTGCCATTATCCGGGATAGGCTTTTCTTCATCTTTTCTTCTTTAGTATTCTGTCCTTATGCCTGTTCTTCGCTCAATATAAACATAACAAAAAACGTGTGGATATGATGATGCTAATATTTCTTCTAGCAAATATGTTGTATCAGCAATAAATTTCTCTTTATTTCTATTATGTTTATATATCTTTTCTTATAAAGAGATTTTCTTAAAACTCAATTGGACAAGTCTTTATCGAGAAACTGCATATGGAATCTATGAAATATTGGGGATGTTGATATTATTCTTAGAAGATACAACATGGCCCCGTCGGGAAGAAGTGAATTAGTGAAAAGTGATATTTCCGTTCTGATTTTTATTTGATATTTATATCTTTTAAGAATAATCGTACAATCGCGCTTGGTGTAATGGTTACAGTCGTAGGAAAAGGATTTGTCGGCTCGGTGTTTCAAATCAAGGGACGAGGCTATTTCTCTCGAATGTTTGAGAAAAACACAATATGAGTCTAGGTAAAAAATAATACATAAGTTAATAGGGTAGATATTCTAGCCAAAACAAGACATTAGATTTTATAGTTCCCAAAATTCACACCTCATTGTCGTTAATTGACACATGGCCCCTAGTGGATTAAGGTAGTTAGGTAAGAGAGTTCTAAGTGACAGTTTATCTCTGGATCCCGAGTTCTCAATTCTGAGTAGAGGCAGTTACGAAAATAATTAACACAACTCCTAACCCCAGCTATGGTTAGCGGAATGAGAACAGGATACCCCTGTGGAGACTAAATAAAGGGTTAGCGTTCAAAGTTCCGTGATGGCTCCCGGTTTCGAAAAGAAGGTTCCCCGAGTCACGACAAGAAATACCTGAAGAAGGCCGAGAGCTGCGGATATCGGCCGAAACGTTGTACAAATAACATGAAGATGGGGGACCGAAATAAGTGCAAGGGATAATACTAATGAACGAGGCTGTTTCGCATTTCACAATAGCGCATAATACCCATTATATACTATATATATTATATTATATGTGTGTGTGTGATGTGTGAGAGAGAGAGAGTTTGTGCATATTTTATGTTAATAGTTATAAATTTGTCATTACATTTTAAATAGAAAAAAATGATGAATACTTCCTGTCATTACTCAGTAGTAAATAATCCACGAGCTAACTAACTATTAGACCATGGTTAGGGTACCCAAGAGGGATATTGTTGAGTAGTACATATGCTAACAATAACATGAAATAACTATTTTTTTTATTAAAATCAAAAACTATTTTTAGTATAAACCGTACCTTTCGTTTTTTATCGGCTACTGATTTTGTTACTGACAATCGGTGAAAAGCAAAATTCAGTTCCTTTCAAAACTGATCTGGGCTGGGGTTCCTGTTGGTGACTTGGTCCCTTACTTTTTAACTCTCCTTACTGGTTCCTTCATCTAACTCGGTCGCCATCTTCTCTTCTTAATCTGTTTCCCGGGATGATTCTTCTGGGGGTTGCTTTTCCGTGTTGGGCTGGTCATTCTTTTTTAAATTAAATCAATTAACAAGACTTTGTTGTTTTATGATAAAGCTTTATTTTCAAACCCAGCCATATTCTCCGCCGTTCCCGCAAAAAAAAAAAATTGTCGAGGGGAGCCTCGCGGAGCCTACCTGGATTCTATTTAAACCCAGACTTTTTCATTTTCAAGCAGAAAGATTTTGCCTGCCTAAAAGAATCCTTGTCACATGTTTTAAGAACTTTTAATGCAGAAGGTACGAACTATCTCTCTCTCTCTCTCTCTCTCTCTCTCTCTCTCTCTCTCTCTCTCTCTCTCTCCTCTCTCTCTCTCTCTCTCTCTCTCTCTCTCTTTAAATGATTATCGCAGAGACAAACTAAATATCAGTACAACTATTGCCTGACTAATGATTATTGTGACCTAAAAACTTTACACTTTCTTTCTCACTTTGTGAATAGTGAAATATCAGCTTACATTTTACATTGAACTTTAAAAAAATAACTTTTGTCTGAACCTCGCCCAGTATTCAATGCTGCCTTTTTGTATACATTTTGTTAATACAATTTTGTTTGTTTAATCAAGAGTTTTGTCTTCTATGCCATGTGCTTGATTGTTTCATGGTCTTTTTTAAATGTTTGAACACTTTTATTAAATATTGACATCAAATAGCCCATACTAAACACCATAAATGTATAAAATATTCTAACTACAGGTACGTACATAAATCATAAGTTGCTTATGAAATTATGTAACAAATGCTGCTGAAGATGATTTTGACACAAGATTGTAGTTTTTTTTTTCTATCCGGTTATTCCATATTTATAAAGAAAATAGCTGTTGTTTAAAACATGGATCTTGATATTAGCAAGCAGTAAATTCAAAGATTGTCATCGAAATGAATAATCCATAAATCTAAAACAGATATTCTACCAAATAAACCCAGAAAAACTACTTATTATTGGATCCGTTTTACTTATCTCCATCTATCTTCATTTTTTTTTATTTAACTTTTTCTTTTTGTTTTATTTTGTTCCGTTACTAATAATACTGATTGTCTGTCACTAACTGACTTGATCCAACACTTCTTCCTTCACGTTGTCGTCTTGATTTTTGCTTGGATGACTTGTATTGTTTTTTTTGGATTTTTTGTCTTGTAAGAAAACCCGCTCAAAGTTTGGCACCAGAAAATTTATGCTTACTTTGCAGTAATTAAAATGCCTATGCTTCAACGAGAAATGGATTGTGAGAATATTTTTCTCCTTTAAAAGGGTTGATTGATTAGTAAGGTCTCATAATCGAGATACAAACTTATTCTTTTAGTATATCCAGACTAAGAATAGGACACTCATACATTACCCATTCATACCTCCTCAAAAAAGAAGCAGCCCCATATTGCATACCATGCCAAAAACCCTACACAATCAAACACATTTTAACAGAATGTAGCAACCTAAAACAAATACGAAAAAATACTACCAAACAACAAATCTAAAACAGATATTCTACCAAATAAACCCAGAAAAAACTACTTGGATACATAAAAGAGGCACACATCTACAACAAAATCTAAAAATCTTCCCAAAAAATGATGAAACACAAAAATATATGTTAACAAAAATCTAAAAAGTTTCATTCACAAAAGAAAATATGTCAAAGAAAAAAAAACCTTTAGAAAATTAAACATTATCACCAATTCATTTCAAAAACGTAATCAGCATTAAATGACCCATTGAGGTTGATATGCCGTAAAACAAGAACAAATCAATTGAAATCAAAAATCTAGTGCAAATCATATAAGTGAAATACGTTGTTCTTTTCTTTTTTTTTTTCAAGATATTACGTGATTGGGATAATGACCCTGTTTTTGGTTTTTAATTTAGCTCAGAAAATAAATAAGAATCACCTCCAAATAATTTGCCAGTGTATCTACATACTTGCCATACATGCAGTATAAAACGTTTTTAAAAAATACAACAAACTTTAATTTAAAACTATGAAACGTGTTTCTCGGAAAATAGGAACGTGATGGGAGAAAAATGATTTTCTTTTTTTAATTCAGCGATCAAAATTAAATGGAATTGATCCGAAATAATCAATATACTTGTCAATATATATATATATATATATATATATATATATATATATATATATATAATATATATATAGCTATATTAAGAAAATTGAAAAAAACACAGGTTTCAATAAGTTGAGTGGTAAGTTTATTGGCAGACGCTGCAGTGTTTCGATCTATTAATTAGATCATCTTCAGGGGCATCTAATTAATAGATCAAAACACTACAGCGTCGGCCAATAAACTTACCACTCAACTTATTGAAACCTGTGTTTTTTTCAATTTTCTTAATATACTACATACCGTCGGATTCACTTCCATCTCTTCATATATATATATATATATATATATATATATATATATATATATATATAAGGCGTGTCAAAAAAGTATCGAGATTTTTTGTACTTTTTGACACACCTTGTATTCTTAAAAAAATCAACGCTCCATTCATGGTTCTATTTCTATTTTGGTAAATACAGCTTCAATCTCGATACATTTTTAACACAGCTTTATATATATATATTATATATATATATATATATATATATAAGTGGATGAATCAAATGCTACTTTGATAAGATTCAACCACATTTAAGAACTCAAATATACTTATAAAGATTTGCGTATGTATCGATCTATCGATATCAGTCTAGACTGGTCGCCTAACCAAGATTCAAGAGCTCAGTCTGCCCTTTTACTTATCCATAGCTGGAGGGAGAATAGTTAGATTCATACCTTTCCCAAGTGTATTAGCGCTATGGTAAATGCAAACAGCTAGTCCATGACTTGAACCCATCTCGCCGAGTCCATTTTCTACAACGGTAAACATTACACACACACGCCTCTAGTGACTAACAATAGATCATTCACCTCTGAGATTTAAAGAAAAGTAGATATTTTATTCTGATTCTGTTTTGGGACAACTATTATTTTTTTTTAAATGGCTACCTTTTAATCATATTCAGCGTTTTTTCGAACGAGATCCGAACAAAACAGAATCTACAACAATACTACCTTCCAAGTTCGCTGATAATATGAACAATCAAATATCAGCGAACACCCCCGCTTGCCATGGGGATTCCCCATCTTTCAAACAGTCTCCTCAAGTCTGAAGAAAATTCTTTGTTTTCAACTCGGTTGCTTCTTTAGAAACAGATTCGTTTTGAAATGCACTTGGCAAACCTATTTATACGTACTCTTCCGCACGCCCTATCTGTCTGTCTGTCTGTCTGTCTGTCTGTCTCTTCCCTCTGTATGTAAACATATCTGTCATGGTACCTCACGTAGCGTAATGGTTAGCAACTTAGATTCGTAGACTATTGTTAATGAGTTCGTTTCTCATTTGGGCATCCATACTTCGGTCTTGTGCCACACCTAAGCTAAGCTAAGTAAATAACTATATTTCCAGGGCGTCCCGGCGTAACGTAGTTTAGCGAGCTATGTTCGCAAACCATCTCTAGTGAGTTCGATCCCCACCGGATGATCTCAACTTCTGACATTGGTACAAATTGAACTAAAAGATGGCCTGTAGTTTTCAGCCTTTTCTTTTTTAGTGTCCTCTTCCCATTATTTTTTTTTCTTTGATATATTTGATTTTCTTTTATATTCCTTCATTCAGTCTCACTTTCAGGTCTCTTTCTTTCTTCCTCTCATAGCAAATATGCTCTTTTTTTCTCTTCATTCTTTCATTGCAACTACACACATGTTCTTTCTTCCTTCCTTCGTTTCATTCCGTTACAGAAATCCTGATTTTTCTTTCTCTAACAGTCTTTTATTTTTCTTCTTTATTCATTATTTTTTTTATTTACCATTCATAATATATTTTACCCCCCCCACACACACTTTCTGTCTCAATCTTTTTCTCTTGTGACGAATTAAACTCTCTGTCTATTTCTCTCTCTCTCTCTCTCTCTCTCTCTCTCTCTATATATATATATATATATATATATATATATATATATAGTACCAACGTTTAAAGCTGTATTTACCAAGATAGAAATGAAAAATAAATGGAACGTTAATTTTTTTCTGAATACATGGTGTGTTAAAATAGTAAAATATTTCGATACTTTTTTTGACGCACCTCGTGTATATATATATATATATATATATATATATATATATATATATATATAATATCTTTTTTATTTTATGTGAATGTAATTTTGACACATGCACTTGCCACGCGTGAAACTATTTGACGTTTATCATTGGAAGATCCATCTGGTAAGCGAGGTCGGAATATATCAAAAGGGAAAATTAAGATATGGAGGCAAAGGGGAAAATTGTCAAAATTGAATGCACAAATGATAAAGAAAAAGAAATATAAAAAGGGAAGAAAGATAACAAATACGGTACAATCAGAAGAAAAAGGAAAAGAGCGAAAGAAAGAGAGAAAGAAAGAGAGAAAGAAAGAACAGAATAGAACTGTTCTGAAAGAAAGAAATAAAGAAATAAAGAAGATTCTAAGAGAAAGAAAGATAGAAATAACATATTTGCTCTGAAGGAAAGAAAAGAAAGAAAGAAAGAAAGAAAGAAAGAAAGAAAGAGAGAAGATGCGGCTAGTGGCTCTAAGAAAAGAAAGACATCACATATTGCTCTGAAAAAAAAAAGAAAGAATGAAAGAAAGAAAAAAAGAAGGTAGTTGCTCTAAGAGAAAAAAGATAGAAAGAACATATTTGCTCTGAAAGAAAGAAGAAAGATAGGGCATGCATCTGGGAGAAAGAAAGAAAGCAAGGAAGAAAGAAAAGAAAGAATGTGTGTTGTTTCTCTCAGAGAAAGAAAAAAGAAAGAAAGAACAGATTTGCACAGAAAGAAAGAAAGAAAGAAAGAAAGAAAGAAAGAACATGCGTGTCATTTTTTTAAGAAAGAAAGAAAACACAACAGAAACAAAAACAAAGAATGATAGAAAAGACCTGGAGTTATTCTGAAAGATAGAAATTACAAACAAAAAAAGATTGGAAAAAAAATGACGTTCCCAAAGAAAGAAAAAAAAATAACAGAAAGAGAGAAAGAACAGAACTATGATTATTCTCAAAGAAAAAGAGAAAAAAGAAAGGAAAAAGAAAGATAGAAAGAAGAAACCTGGAGTTGATTTCAAAGTAAATAAAGAAAAAAAGGAAGAAAGCCAATAAATGTAAGACTAGCCGTTTTGTGAAAAAGAATAACATAACATTGAAAAACGAAGGAAAGTACAAAGAAGTAAAGTCTTAATTTATATTCCCTCCTAGGAAAGAAGAAAAAGCAAGCAAGAAGAAAAACAGACCTATAGTAATGGCAGAGAGAGAGAGAGAGAGAGAGAGAGAGAGAGAGAGAGAGAGAGAGAGAGTGTGTGTGTGTGTGTGTGTGTGTGTGTGTGTGTGTGTGAGAGAGAGTGGTGTGTGTGTGTGTGTGTGTGTGTATGTGAGAGTGTGTGTGTACGTGAGAGAGAGAAAGAGGAGATTGCGTGTGTGTGTGTGTGTGTGTTGTGTTGTGTGTGAGAGAGAGAGAGAGAGAGAGAGAGAGAGAGAGACGTGTTTTCGAATAATAGAGAGAAACAAATAAAAGGTGCGAAATCGTTCGTGTAATTGACGTCATTATGAATTGTTGGGGCGGTGTGGCGGGAGGAGATGCTGGTTAAGTTCGTAAAATGGAAGGATCTTTTCGTTCTTCTTACGCTGATGAATGAATGAAAACCTCCCTCCCCTCCATCACCTTCTCCCCCACCACCTTCCCCGCCTCTCCTTCTCAGTTGTTTTCCCGCGGCTGCGGCTGCTGCTGCTACTATTGCTACTCGTCACACACCAGCTACAACAACAACAACAGCAGTAGATCCAATACAGAAGAACAAATAAAATAAATCAATCAAAAATACATAACAGAAAAAAACACGTAAAGACAATAAAAAGGACAAAAAGAAAGAGAACAAAAAAAAACCCTGACTATTCCAGAAAGAGAATAAAAAATGGCGAACACATATTGGTAAGAGGTAAAATAAATACAAAGGTGAACGTAAACGAAGCAAAACATTTTTTTACAACTTATTTTGAAAAAAAAAGAAGTGAAAAAAAGAAAAAAAACAAAAAAACAAAAAGATTTAATGGAACCTAAAAGTATCCGTTAAAAATAAAGAATAAAAAAATAATGACAGGTTTGCGAAATATAATGCTGGTACATGTTTGTTGTTTGTCAGAATATTTGTTTAAAATAGGGACTGGTAGATTTATATGGGGTAAAAAATAATTCTTAAACAAAAAAAAAAAAAAAAAAAGAGAACAAAACAAAAAATAAAAATAAAAACAAAAAAAAAAAGCTTTAAAAAGAATGAGCGCCTTTTTTGTTTGTTTTTTTAAAGAAGACTATTTCTATCTGAAACGCCGAAAGTAAAACATTGGTACGTGAAAATAAAGCCGTAAATTAAAACGAACAGTAAAGCTGTTGTGCAGATTGTTGGCAACGTCTGTCTCCACGTGCATCTTATCTGCTGAGTTTGAAGTAAATTAGTCAAGATTTATCAGGTTGGATCAATTGTACGCTGCTTCTACCAACTACATCAAAGAATACAACAAGGACTCAATACAACAGACACACACATCAATTTATGTAGGGTCCGGCAGAATCATCTCTCACGTTTTGAACTTAAATAAGAAAAGCAACATAGATCACATTCAAGATATATATATATATATATATATATATAATATATATATATATGGTTTCGTCCGGCCGTATTTATTTATTTATTTATCAATTTTATTCGCTTTGCTAACTCCCTTTTCCCTAATCTCAACTATCTACCCAGAGCTGAATGGGTGACCCAACGGGTCACGTTTTGTCTAGTATATATATATATATATATATATATATAGGAGGATATGTGCTTAATTGAAGTCATACCTAATTTTGAAAATTAATTAGTTGATATTTAATGAATTTAATTTATTAACTAATTATTTTCTAAATTAGTATGACTTCAATTAAGCACATATCCTCCAAAAATTGTCGGCTAAAAAGGCCATATAAAAAATAAAACATCGTTTGTTTACTTACTTTCATATATATATTATATAATATATATATATATAATATATATAATATATAATGAAGTTGTAAACACGGTATGTTTGGAATGGCTTTTTTTTGCCGACAATTTTTGGGAGAATATGTGCTTAATTGGAGTCGTACCTAATTTTGAAAATTAAATTAATTAATAATGAATTAGGCGGGAATGCCTATTTTAAAATGTATGGGCTAAACAAATCGAGAAAAATCAATCTCTGTATGTACATTTCGGCCTATTAGGCCTCATCAGCAGAGCTATAGATAGGAAGGCCGCCCTGTGCGTGATTTGAACCGGACTGCCAAGCTGACAGGCCGATATCACAACCCCTACACAAAACGGACTTCCTAGATTTTACGATTTGTTTAGAGTAGGTTAATATTCCTCTTCAGTGACTTTTAATTACACGACGATATGATAAGTTGTAATCACGGTATGTTTGGAATGGCTTTTTTTGCACGATGTTTGTCTATTAGAAGATACTATATGATTAAAACACCTTTCTTGCCATTGGTTTAAAAGCAGTGTAATCGCTCATCACCAGGACAAAACGCCTTGAATAACGAGAAAAAAAAACTTTAAATTCAGGTATAGATAGAGAAATGAGCTCTTCTCTCTCTCTCCTCTCTCCTCTCTATATATATATAATATATATTTATATATATATATATATATAATATATATATATATATCATTTTCATCACTTTTTAAAGTCTCAAAACCTCAACCCTGAATTTCCACGGCGCTCCTCTAATGTTGCCTCTTGTTCTGCAACAATTTCACAACAAATAAAACTTTTCGATTTCTCAGTCATTTGTGGCCTACCTTTAAAGACTTTGGCCTTCGGGGTATCAAAGACTTTGGCCTTCGGGGTATCCTCTGGGGAAATAATCACAAAGCAGGATTAATCCGGTGAGCAAACCGGACACGAAATGTCTACACAGAGTTTAGATGGTTTTCCATCACAAACGCATAATCACTATTCCACAAGGTGCCAACTGAAATTGTATGACTTTTGTTAGTGAAAAACACTCGTCCCACCCAATCAACGCCACTAGCGCCTGCGTAGTACCAATTTTAAATCTCAGAGGTTTTTCTGTCGGACCTTGTATATAAAAACACAATGCGATTTAATCACGCACATAATAATGTTACATAATCTATGCGGTTGCATAAGATTATTGTCGGTCCCCTGTAATTCTGAGGGGATGGCCCTTTTCATACCATGGCCGGGTCTTTCAATGGAAAATTACTGAAGCCCGCCAAAATACGTGCAGTCACGTGGGACCTGTTCGGTCCCCAGTTTGCAGTTGAACATCAGGCAGTGAAGATGTAAACTATGACTCACTCTGCATACGCACGTTATGTTAGTTAGCAGATGTCTGGTGTGGATTTAACAATAAAATAAGATCAAAAGTAAATCGAAGTCTTGTGTTTATTACCTAAAAACTAACAATGACACAGGACTTCTGATAAGGAGAAATCCCTAACAGAAAACCAGACCCGAAGTCCCCAAGAAAGTCCAGACCTTAGAAGATGCCAGACCAAGTCAAGATGATAGAAGAAATACCAAAGACGATCAGAATACTAAAGACGGCCAAGAAATAGAATTAAAGAAAGAGGTATGCAACATTATAATTATTTAGTGCCAGTGAAGAAGTTATAGTAACACGGGACCGGCTTTGTTCAGATGATAGAGCACCCGCCTATATAATCGTAAGGTTTCGTGTTCGATACCGGCCCTAGCCAACTCAGCACATGTGTAGCACAGTTTGGGTAATCTGATCTGTTTGATAAAGTACAGAGAATCGTTGTGTTGCTCCACCTCAGCAAAAAACAATGTCCTTTGTATATCTAGCGCTAGAGAAAAGGGGATAGACTCCCGCGCTGACTGGATAATACCGAAATAGGCTATTCAACCATTTATTTATATATATATATATATATATATATATATATACCAACCCCTCCGCACGAGCAGGATGTGACACAAGGTCAATTTTTAAGCGGAGTTTAATAGGTATGAATTCAGAGTTTTCCTTCTCCTAGACCGGTTGCCTAACCAAGGTTAAAGAGCCCAGTCTGCCATACTATTTATCCATAGCTGGAGGGAGAGTAGGATTCATATCTTTCCCAAGGGTATTAGCACTAAGGGAAATGCAATTACCACATCCAGGATTTGAACTCGGAGTGACGAGTCCAATTCCCATGACTTTAACCATTACACCACGCCTTTCAACCATTTACTTATTCCAACACGAGACATTCCTCGATAGTAGATGTTTCGCGTTACCATAACAACGGTCTTTCCCGTTATTCAATTCAGAGACTGGTGTGGGGTTTTAATTTGGGTGGTGAGAGGGTTTAAAAAAATCATTTAAATCAACTTTGGATCCGGTCTACTTACCGAGAGTTTGAGAGTTTGAGAATTGGCAACTTACGTTGGTTATTTTGTTTAATGGCATATCAACCCCTGTGTGATATTTAAGGCCCAATATTCTTTATTATTTGTGTTTAATTCTCAAACGAATAGTTTGTATGTTAAGTATTGGTTTGTTTTAATAAACTAGCGGAAATAATTTTCATTAACTTTTTGTGTATAAGAAATTGGTAGAGTTAATAAACTGGTGGTTGACCCTCAGCCACTGCCTTCCATTACTAATATAATAAAAAGAACTGGTTGCTAGTCTTAAGAGCAATTTGAAGAATACGACCAGGACAACAATAGAGTTGCTAGGGTTGACATGATCAGCCGATTGATCGGATCGGATCTCTTCTACCACCCTCTAAGCCCAAGTAAGGGCCTGGCATTAGGGGTCACCATCCATAACCAACAGGTGACACCATTAAAAGTTGAGATCCCCTCTGCATATGTGTAGTCGGCGTATTATACAGTCCGAGCCGATATAGTGATATATCTGAGCGGGAAACTTATAGAGGCTGGAAATCAAGGAGTCCCGATGCACATTATAGATCGAATGGGTTTTTCAATATAGTTCTTTAATAAGCTTAGCTTAGATGTGGCACCATGAAGATAAGTTAGTTAGCAGATTTGACCCGGCTTTTAAGGAACGTAGACGTGTTGTCGGCTCCCGGGGTCGGTCTCCCTGCGGCGGAATCAAAATAGGCAGGTTTGAGAATAAAGCTTCATTATAAGAAAGAACCAAGTTTATTGTTATATTCCTAGACTAAAAGGGAGGAGTATATGTTCCAGTTACTATGCTCTGATTCTTACCTAATCCACCCGGCCTCGGTTGGGGGTCCAGTGTGCTTCGGCCTCTGGACCGGTAAAGTACAATTAATAGCGTCGATCCCAGGGGCCACCCCCCCCCTGATCGATGCAATTTTTATGCGCCCACGTAAAAGCGAGACCCTGTGTCCAGCCCTCATAAGTGGGATGAGCAGACAAATACACTAAAGACAATGACCAGACCAGCCCTTTAAGATAAGAAAATCAACGCCCAGCAGATAGAAGTCAGTCCGAATAAGATGGCGGCCGAAGTAGAAGCAGATAGACGAAGAACCAGTAAGCAGTGTAATCAAGTAAGACTAAGAAGTATTAGTATTATCTGCGTTATTCGGACTGTTGTCCTCATCTTCATTGTTATCTGTACAACGTTTCGGCCGATATGCCCTCCGGCCTTCTTCAGGTATTTCTTGACATATAATAATTAACACAGCTTAACTCCCCTAGCCCCGCTATGGTTAGCGGAATGAGAACAGGATGCACCCGTGGATTGAATAAAGGGTTAGGTTCAAAGTTGAGTGATGGCTCCCGATTACGACAAGAAAGTTCCCAAGTCCGAAAAGAAGGTTCCTGAGTCCGACAAGAAATACCTGACGAAGGCCGGATGGCATATCGACCGAAACGTTGAACAGATAACAATGATGACAATAGTCCGAATAACGCAGATAATACTAATCATCAAGCCTCATCTCAAACATTCAGAGAAATAAGAACTTATCTCTAACCCCTCTCTCTCTCTCTCTCTCTCTCTCTCTCTCTCTCTCTCTCTCTCTCTCTCTCTCTCTCCTCCATTATATACCCAAATCACGCTGTTAATACATTGAAAAAAGGTTCGTTTCCAGCTTCAAAAGATTTTAAACCAAAGTTTACAACTAATTGAAAATCTTTAAAAAATATTTCTAATTCTCTACACATTCCAAAGTAGTAAAGTCATCTTGGTTGATATACTCTCAAAGTTTCGACCGCTGTACTCTCCTCTCCTGTGTTCTTTAAGTGTCTTTTATCGTACTTGGTAAACTTCCGGAAATTCAGAATTTTATTTGAATCACGGGGTACACTGTTCTCGTTCATTTGTGAGTATAGCCATCAAGATAATCATAGCAGTCCGAAATGCGTAGATAATAATAATAATAATAATAATAATAATAATAATAATAATAATAAAGCGAAAATTGATAAGACCCAACAAAATAGTAAATGTAGACTTTGACTGTAAACCATATACTCTGCGAATGTAGCAAACTAGCACAACGATAATACAAAACTAGACACGACTGGGTTGGGAAGGTGATCCACTGGGAATTATGCAAAAAATTTAATTTTTATCATACCACAAAATGGTATATACATAAACCAGAATCTGTTCTTGAGAACGAAACGCATAAAATTCTCTGGGACTTTGAAATAAAAACGGATCACCTTATCTCAGCAAGAAGACCAGACCTAGTGCTGATTAATAAAAAAGAAAGAACTTGTAACTGGTGGATTTTGCAGTGCCAGCAGATCACAGGGTGATGCTGAAGGAAAATGAAAAAATGGACAAATATCTGGACCTTGCCAGAGAACTGAAAAAATTATGGAATATGAAAGTGAAAGTGATACCAATTGTAGTTGGTGCACTTGGAACAGTCCCAAAATGATTGGAAAATGGCCTGGAAAGTTTGGGAATTAGAAGAAGGATTGAAACCATTCAGAACACTGCACTGCTGCAATCTGCTAGAATACTCAGAAGAGTCCTGGAGACCTGAGGAGACTTGCTGTCACTTAGACTCCAGTGAAAGACCATCAGCTAATGCTGATGTGAAAACTCAAAAGGAGTAAATAATAATCTGAGACTTGTGTGTGTGTGTGTGTGTGTGTGTGTGTGTGTGTGTTTTGTTTGTCTGTGTTTGTGTGTGTCTGTGTGTCATTCTGATGAAGAGGTAAAAGAACAGATACTATACTACAATCTGATTCTAAGTAAACATATTCATATGTAAACAATATGTCATTTTGACATGCACTGTGCTCCTATAAGTAATAATATAAGAATTCCATTTGCATACTGTCAGATTGATAGGCAGATGAGGGAGAGAAAATGATAGTTAGGTTGTGGATGCCCGTATGCTGTGTCTTTTCATGACAGCAAATACGACACAGGGTCACGTTTAAAGTGGGTGAATTCATGCGTACGTTCGAGATGCTTCAGGTATCAGAGATTGACCCTGGTCCGGACCGTTTAAATACAATGGAAAGGAGCTGCCTAGGGCCCCAATCCATCCTTGAACCAGACATTTGACCGAAAAGCCAATGGGGGGGGTCGAGATTGTAATTTAGCGATAGAGAAGACTTCTGTAAAACAAGTTATTAGATGTTTCTCTTCTCTCTCTCTCTCTCTCTCTCTCTCTCTCTCTCTCTCTCTCTCTCTCTCTCTCTCTCTCTGAATAAACGTGTGTGTTAGGACGTACACACATATACACACACATATATGTATCTGTGAGGGTGTACCTGTCTATAAAGGGTGAAAGATAAATAGAGAGTTAGATAGATAGCGAGAGAGAGAGAGAGAGAGAGAGAGAGAGAGAGAGAGATAGGTAAAGTGAGAGTGATAGATTGAGAGAGAGAGAGAGAGAGAGATAGCTAAAGGGAGTGAGAGATTGAGAGAGAGAGAGAGAGAGAGCTAGCTAAAGGGAGTGAGAGACTGAGAGGAGAGAGAGAGATAGCTAAAGGGAGGGGAGAGAGAGAGAGCTAGCTAAAGGGAGTGAGAGATTGAGAGAGAGAGAGAGAGAGAGAGGAGAGAGAGCTAAAGGGAGTGAGAGATTGAGAGAGAGAGAGAGAGAGAGCTAGCTAAAGGGAGTGAGAGATTGAGAGAGAGAGAGAGAGCTAAAGGGAGTGATAGATTGAGAGAGAGAGAGAGAGAGAGCTAGCTAAAGGGAGTGAGAGATTGAGAGAGAGAGAGAGAGAGCTAAAGGGAGTGATAGAGAGAGAGAGAGAGAGAGCTAGCTAAAGGAGTGAGATTGAGAGAGAGAGAGAGAGAGAGCTAGCTAAAGGGAGTGAGAGATTGAGAGAGAGAGAGAGAGAGAGAGAGAGCTAAAGGAGTGAGAGATTGAGAGAGAGAGAGAGAGAGAGCTAGCTAAAGGAGTGAGAGAGCTAAAGGGAGTGATAGATTGAGAGAGAGAGAGAGAGCTAGCTAAAGGGAGGGAGAGATTGAGAGAGAGAGTGAAAGAGAGAGAGAGAGAGAGAGAGAGAAAGCTAGCTAAAGGGAGTGAAAGATTGAGAGAGATTGAGAGAGAGAGTCATAGCTAAAGGAGTGAGATATTGACAGAGAGAGAGAGAGGGGGAGAGAGACCTAGCTAAAGGAGTGCGAGATTGAGAGAGAGAGAGTGAGGAGAGAGGGAAAGAGAGAGGGGGAAAGAGAGAGAGTGTAGGTTACGTGACATTATGCAAACAGGCCAACATCAATCGATTGATTGATGTATTGATACGAAGAGACTAATATCGATTGATTCATGCATCTAAAATGACACGAGTTATGAACGGAATTGTTCTTAGACCTGATATATATATATATATATATATATATATATATATATATAATATATATATATATATATATATATATATATATAGTGTATATTTTGGCACCAAGTTATTATATAGAAAGCTTTTGTTGAATACTACAGAATATATGTATTTATCTATCAATCTCTCTCCCTCCCTTTATTTCCGTTTCTCACTTTCTTTCTTTCTCTCTCGCTCTCCTTTATTTATTTCTTACTCTATTTTCTTCTTCTCTCTCACTCATATATATATATATATATATATATAAAATATATATATATATATATATATATATATATATATATATATATATATATATATATGAAGTCAATATTTTGGTAACAAGTCATTAAAGGTTTTGTTGAATATCACCCAATATATGTATTTATCTATCTGTTTCTCCCTCTCCCTCTCTTACCGTCTCTTTCTCTCTCTCTCTCTCTCTCTATATATATATTATATTATATATATATACAATACACACAAACACACATACACACACAAACACACACACATATCTCTCCCTCTCTCTCCCTCTCTCCTCTCTCTTCTCTCTCTCTCTCTCTCTCTCTCTCTCTCTCTCTTCTCTTTCTCCACATATATATATATATTTATTTATTTGTTGAATTTTTTAAATATGAATGTTTTTCATAAGCAGCTACCCTGGTTTCAGGTTATTTCACCATCGTCAGGTTGCTAATAGATTTTCTGGTGTTTATGTGAAGACATTTCTTGCTGTTATGTTTTTGGACCGCAAATTACAAAATCAAAAAATTAAAAAATATAATCGAAAACATAAAGAGCGTCCACAATAATCAACCGACGTAATTTGCGGTCCAAAAACACACCAGCAAGAAAGATCTTCGCATAAACACCAGAAGAACTATTAGCAACCTGACGATGGTGAAATAACCTGAAACCTGGGTAGTTGATTATGAAAAACAATTATATCTAAAAAATTCAACAAATAAATAAATAAAGCTCCTACAAATTTGTGGTTGAGCACTGATTTCTTATTTTCATCCCCAAATTTAAAAAAATATCTATCTATCTATCTATATATATATATATATATATATATATATATATATATATATATATATATATATAGGATATACAGGTTTGTTGAATACCACTGAATAATTTTTCTTGGTGATCTTCCCTTACTTATATCCAAGCCTTCTTGTTGTTTATCTAATATCGGTGTCCAGATAGTTGAAAAGGTGGCTCAAATTTTGTTCCCTAGCACAGAACTTACAACCCCCGGCCATAGCAACAACACAACATAAAATACATTCATATATAATTACATTAAATAGTCAAACAATTAATAATTCTCCTGTTTGTTTTTTTAAACAATGGTATCTGTAAGGAATACGTCACACATTTTCAACATCTCCTCCTAGACCAATCACGTCTTCACTTTCAACTTCACGTGTCAATCACATCTTGACATTGAATTTTGTATGTACCAGTCACGTCATTCATTTATGAATCTTTTTTTTATTATTATTATTATAAACTCATTGCACACTCGGTTTCCCGGTTAACACCGGGGGGTTCAGCGAGCTTCGGCCGCTGGACTTGTCGAGAGTTTGATAATAGCGTTGATCCCAGGGGGCTATCCCCCCGGCAATGACGCAATTTTTGTTCTTTCCACCCATGAGCTTCGGCTTGTGGGTGGGCCCACGTTAAAACGAGGCCTTGTGCCCAGTCCATACAAGTGAGCTATGTGACAAATATACACGTCATTCATTTGTGAACGCTAATCAACGAACGGTTATGAACCTTTTCTACATTTTTTAAAAAACTCAACTCATTCAAAACATCCATCATCTTTATAACAACAAAAATCTTTTTTTTCTTTTACTCGTTCCATATTATACTAAAGAAGGTTTCTCTATAAAACCAAATAAAATGGATTTTTTTTCAAACATAACTTAACAAAATTAAAGAATATTTTAGGATGTATTGTGTGTCATTCAACTAAATAGGAAAAAAGCCTTTAGCAAACAAACGTTTATTTATTCAGCTGCAGTATAATGATAGATATAAATATACATATAGACAGTTAGATAAATAATAAGTGTTTCCCTTTTCGGGATAATTGTTTGAAAATCAGCCTTTGTATTTCATATTTTTCCTAGTATTCGAAACATGATCACTGGTATCAGTGTGGAAACTGAAGTAGTTCTCAGCTACCAATCAATTTATGATGCAAATGAATGCTGGCCATTGTATAAGGTAACTATATATATATATATATATATATATATATATATATATATATATATGTGTGTGTGTGTGTGTGTGTGTGTGTGTGTGTGTGTGTGTGTGTGTTTTTCAAGTTGGGCGTTATTACGAAGCATCTAAAAATAAATGAATGAACTCGATGTTATGGAGTATTAGATTCACTTATTTTTTAAAATTATTTTTATCATAAATTTTCGGGTTCGTTAGATACCCTTTATAAAATGACTGTTGTTCCTGTTCAACGGATCTTTTGTCTCTGTTGTTATTGACAGCGGCAGCGTCTGTAAAAAAATTATAATACCGGAGTATTCCGATGTCAGCGTTCAGTCCCCTCACGTGAATTTGTAATTTTAGAATCCATTTAGTTTCTAAAATCAGTTGTATCCCGAGATGTAGGATATACAGAAATAATAATAAAACAGAGAATATGTTAACAATAACAATATTTGTTCTATTTATTTTTCACTGACAGGGAATACAGTGGATGGATTTGGATTAGAGTTCTGGCTTGATGTAGGATACACGTGTGTCACCTACTTGGTTCTGATATATATATATATATATATATATATATATATATATATTATTACGGACACGTGTTTCGGCCAGGAGTTTATCCATGTACATATGTACTCTATCTTTATTATTCTAAATACAAAGTAAAATAACAATAATAGAAAACTACAATATTTTTTTAGTATACAAGGAATAACGGCCTTCGTCAGAGTAAATTCTTTGGTGTTTTAATTCAAAGCGGTTAAAATAATAATAGATATAGTACATATGTACATGGATGAACTCCTGGCCGAAATACGTGTCAGTAAAATGAAATAAAATGAAATAAAATCTATTTTATCCATTCAGCATTTTCTTTCCTTTATTTTTCATTTCAACATACCGTCGGATTCGCTTCCATTTTCAACTCACACACACACACACACACACACACACACACACACACACACATATATATATATATATATATATATATATATATATATATATATATATATATATATATGGGAGAATATGTGATTAATTGAAGTCGTACCTAATTTGAAAATTAATTAGTTGATAATTAATGAATTAGGCGAGCATATTTGTTCAAAGTTTTTGCTGGTTGGCTTACTCTGTTTGTGTGTAGGTGTCAACACGGGAACGTTACTTATGAGTTCGTTGTTACTTCTCCAGCAATATCCAGTGTGTCTAGGTCGTCTTATCGATGGTCTGTGTGATAGCGGACATGGGGAAATACAGCTGCTTTCTTGTAGGAAGTTGCTTCATATATGGCGATTTATAGGTATTATCAAAGGTAGAACGTGTTAGCTTGCTGGATAAAGCACTCAGTACTAAATCACTCACACATAACTATATATAATATATATATATATATATATATATATATATATATATATATATTTATATATATATATATATATATGTGTGTGTGTGTGTGTGTGTGTGTGTGTGTGTGTAAGTTGAAAATGGAAGCGAATCCAACGGTATGTTGAAAGGAAAAATAAACAAAGGAAAGAAAATGCTGAATGGATAAAACAGATTTTATTTTACTGACACGTGTTTCGGCAGGAGTTTATCCATGCACACATGCACTCTAGCTATTATTATTTTAAATACAAAATAAAATAATGATAATAGAAACCTACAATTTGTTTTAGTATACAAGGAATAACGGCCTTCGTCAGAGTAAATTATTTGGTGTTTTAATTCAAAGCGGTTAAAATATGGAATTCTTTTTTCGAATATTTCAGAAATTTACTGTATTTAACCTGTTTGATTTAAAACATCAAAACATTTTCTCTGACGAAGGCCGATATTCCGGGTATACTAAAAGATTTTGTAGTTTTTAATTATTATTATTTTATCTTGTATTTAAAATAATAATAGATAGTGTGCATGTGTGCATGGATAAACACCTGGCCGAAACATGTGCCAATAAAATAAACAATTTTTTTATCCATTCAGCATTTTCTTTCATTTGTTTATTTTTCTTTTCAACACACACACACACACACACATATATATATATATATATATATATATATGGGGGTTATGTGTGTATGTCTCTGTGTGTGTGTATGTATGTCACTCTGTGTGTGTGTGTGTGTGTGTGTGTGTGTGTGTGTGTGTGTGTGTAAAAAGATTGGATGAAATTAATTCTTATTTTAATCCTGAGAATCAGATTGTTGAAACATATCAATAGGGTTTTCCAATACCGTTTTTCCATAATACATTTATATATATATATATATATATATATATATATATATATATATATATATTATATAAAGAGAGAGAGGGGGAGAGAGAGGGGGTGGAGAAGGAGATAAGTAAGACAGAAAGAGAGGAGGTCGAGTGAGATGCGCCAGAGGAGAAAGAAAGAAAAGATTGAGTCAGTGACAGATGAATAGATAACGAACAATCCTTTAATTCTATCTCTTTCAAAATGAAAGGCCGATTACGTCTTCGCGCGTGCAAATACACTCACATGTAGAAGAAGAAGAAGAAGAAGAAGAGAAGAAGAAGAAGAAGAAGAAGAAGAAGAAGAAGAAGAGAATGAAACGTTCGAAGAATCTTACTTGCGACAACAACCAAAGACTTTGTTTGTTTGTTTGTTTGTTTGTTATTACTGTTTCATTTCTAACATGAAAGAAAAAAATTATTTTAACTGCAACAACGCCCACCCAACCCCCCCAAAATAAATTTATCGGCTTCTAGATTCTTGAATGGCTATAATTCTTTTACGTCTTATATCTTGTATTTCTTGTTTCTGTGTTAACCCGCATATGTTCAACGAATTTTAATCTGTGAATTTGTCTTCTACGAGAGCCGGCTGAAAAGTTATTTAGCTGACCATGGAATGTGATTAAAAGAAGATTATTTTTCAACAGTCTCCCCTGAGCTCTACACACTTTTCACTCGGTGTTGCATTGCTTGGATCCCATTATGGGCAGAATGTGGTCTTTAACTTTAGTATGGAAACCGTTCTAAGAGACGGAAAACCCCGAATTCAAACTTGTTAAACTCCGCTTGTGCGGAGGGGCTGGTAAATAATATGTGCGTTGTGTAAGTAAAATTCCTCGTAATTTTGGCACTGTCTATACGTGTTCTGTTTAACTTCCATGTGTTCTGTTTTTTTTTTTGTTTTTTTGTGTTTCTATTCTATAGTCACACGTGTTCTACCTGTTCCATTCGTTGTGTTCAACAGGTAAGAATAAAGTCATCACTGTTGTGAAAAATGAATACTTGCCTGAGACAAAATAAATTGATCAAAAGTAAAATAAATGGGAGTAACTATTTCCAGTGCGAGACATAATTGTCTTCCTTTTTATATCGGAGGCGGGGCTTTCCCAGGTCACGTGTTCGTTTTGGTCAAGTGACAAAGGGGGTCCTAAAATCTCACTTTTTATCTGACACGACTGGAAGGAATCCCAAGGGTATTAGCGCTATGTGAAATGCAATCAGCCTAGTCCAGGATTTGAACTCGCGTCGACGAGTCCTTTTCGCACGACCCAAAACCACATGCTTGTCAAAATTAACCAACATTCTCAAAGTTGCAAACTATCAGGCATTATTACACCCGTTGGAGGCTTGCTAAAAAAGCAAAATTTATATGCGGCGATTACCAAATGAGGCTCGAATTTATTTCCCTAGGATTGTTCCGGTGTTTTTGTTTAATGGCACATCAACCTGCTTGGATTATCTAATGCCAAATACATTCTTGTAGAATAACATAAGTAGTAGTATTTAACACAAAGACTAAAATGTTTCCTGAATATTTACATTGAATGATATCAGAATATTGTTAATTTGTAAATATATATATATTATATATATATATATATATATATATATAGAGAGAGAGAGAGAGAGAGAGAGAGAGAGAGAGAGAGAGAGGGAGGGGGGAAGAGATGAATACTCTGTGATATATATGAATGCATTAAGTATCGCTCATAAATAAGTACAGCCATAACAATTTTAATAAAATGTCATTTTTCTTCTAAATCTAAGTTAGAAGAATTTGATTTTCTTAGTGGGACATTGTACAATAAAAGTAGATATTATGCGGTATTTTTATTACCAAACTCTACAGCATTGAAACTCAGTAACCAAAAATGAAATTGTATAAATTGTATAATTGGACTGTTACGTATTTATATATTTTCGGGAAACCTTATACAATCAAAACGGATATTGTTAGTACTAGCAAATATATGCACCCTCCGGGTGCAGGTATTTAAGTTTTAATATAAAAAATATCATATTAAATTAGAAAGGCTAATGAAACTGAATAAAAATGCAGATAAAAATATTTGGAACAGAGGGAGTATGATTGAAAAATAGAACAACTTTGAAACTAACTCTTCCATCATTTTCCATTACTCCCGTCTTTCATTGGTAAATTTTCCTAATTTAACTATTTAGTTAAAATAGGAAGTAAAGAATAATATTACAGTTATTTTTTCTTGTTAATAGATTTCTTTTAAGATTCATCCCCAAGATTTTTGCTCATATTCAATAAGATAAAATCAAACAATTAGAAATCAATAATACTAAGCACATATTTATTAAAATCAATTTTTTAAGATCAATATGCAAATTAGCCTTGCCATTCACACTGTAATCCGCTATTTTGTTGTATATATAAATACATTTGCATGTTATTAGTATGTAGATATGGTCAACAATCTTAATGATGGAAAACAATTTTATTAATAATTGAGGTTTAAATAAAAATAAAATCATGGAGAATGTGATGTAAATAACAAAGGGAATTGTGACTTGAGTAGTGATATAGTTTCGGTTACAGACAGACAAACACACAATCTCCATTATAATAAGTTTTGTATGATTTTTTTTTTAGAATAGGTTTGATAATTGACATAATAAATCTTAATAATACTGGAAAGGACAGGGGCTTCATACCTTTCCCAATTTTAGCAGTCCGAATGTAACTGCGTGAGTGAAGTTAATTGAACTGTTTCCCTCGTCTATGTTTTTTTCTATTTCTATTTCGACGCTTCGGCCATGAACCCTCCGGCCATTTTCTGATAGTATTAGATTCAATCAGCTGGGAGCAGCTGGTGTCCAGTGTCCATAAGAATTCAAATAGAAATACTATTCTAATCAACAGTAGACACCAGCTGACACCGATTGATTAAATTCAACACGAAAAGAAGAAGATCGGATGTTATATGGCCGAAACGTATTAAAAAGAAAAAACAGACGAGGCTAATAATAGTCCAATAACAAAGATGGGATAATAAAACCCCTCTTACAAAACAGACAACAATTTACTTAGCTTATTCTTACTTCTACTCGTAGAGTGACGCACTACATATGTTGAGGAGGAGGGTACAAAGTTACAATGGCACACACACACACACACACACACATATATATATATATATATATATATATATATATATATATATATATATATATATGAAAAAGGTAAACGATCACCCGAAATATCGGAATAAATCGAATCAGGGATAGAACAACAGCTTGATATTGAAACTCGGTTTTTTTTGTTCTGTTTTCTTTTATTTTTGTCCGCTTGTTCATTTCTATGCTTCATTATACAACCCCCCTACCAAAAAAAACAACGTTCACAAGGACGAAGTTTACACACACCATATATATATATATATATATATATATATATATATATAATCAGAAACTAAATGGATTCTAAAATTACAAACTCACGTAAAGGGATTGAACGCAAACATCGGAATTCTCCGTTATTATAAATATTTCACAGACGCTGCCACTGTTGATAACAACAGAGACAAGGAAGCCGTTAAACAGTAATAACATTCATTTGATAAAGGGTATCTAACGAACCTGAACATTTATGACAAAAAATAAAAAATTAAGTGAATCCAATACTCCATAATATCGAGATCATTCATTTATATATTTTTAATGCTTCGTAATAACGCTCAACTTTTAAAAAACATTTTAACATATATATATATATATATATATATATATATATATATATATATATATATATATATATATATACAAAATCGAGACTTTTTGTACAAACCTTGTATTCTGAAAAGATTAACGTTCATTCATTGTTCATTTCTATCTTGGTATATACAGCTTCAAACTCGGCACTTTTATGACACACCTTGTATTCTGAAAAAACTTAACGTTCCATTCATTGTAAATTTTTATCTTGGTAAATACAGCATCCATATTGGTACTTTTATGACACACCTTGTATATATGTTTATGAAGAGGGGTTAACTTACTGGAGAACGTAAATTTGACAGCCAATAAAATAAATCGGGGTTATGAATGGATATAAAAGTACTCAATCCGTTTGTAGACCAAGTTTACTAAAATCGTATGGTTTTTGCTTTGTGTTGTTTTGTTTTGTGGCATATCAACCTCAGTGGGTCATTTAATGCCGACAAAGTTTTGAAATAAATCAATTCTTAATGGATAATACAATTTCTTATAAATACATTTTTCTATTTAACCCATAGATGGGACCCTAACAGGTACTACCACTCCGGGTCAGTGTGGACCAGGGAGCAATGGTGATGGAGGGGTACTTCACATTCCCCAAACCTCAAAAACTGGAACCTCACTATCAGAGAGTTTAACGTCATTCCCAGGACATGTAGACCCCCAGTCACCGCCTTCTAGCACCCATATGATAAAGAGGGGTTGGTGTTTGTCATAAGGGCAATAGAAAATCGTATGGCTTTCTGACTATACCATTTGCCATAAACGGAATTTTTCCTTCTCTTAGACTGGTTGCCGCACCAAGATTAAAGAGCCCACACTGCCCCACTATTTTCCCATAACTGAAAGGAGAATAAATGGGTGCATATCTTTCCCAAGGGAATTAGACCTGTATGAAATGCAAACAGCGTCATCCAGAATTTGTACTCGTGTTGCCGGGTCCTTTTTCCAAAGACGATTGTCATTATACTACGCACCTCTACGATGTTGATATATAGATCTACATGAGTCAAACTTTAAAATAATAACATATTTATTTATTATTCTTTTGTTTAAATGTGCCTGTTAAAATAGGCACAAAACAAGTTTGCATTGTAGTAAACCTTTAAGAAACACATATTAATCAATATATTTAGAGGAAAAATATTTCACCCATAGATAGGGGGATAAGGGGATTCATACCTTTCCCAAGTGTATTAACCCGAAACTGAACATGACTTGAGTTCTAACAGGCTTACTATCATGTCTCAGTCCAGCACGTTACCAACTACTTTGCGGGGACGCTTTTATTAACATCTATACATATATAAAGAACAGTTGGTGTGTATGTGTGTATGTCCAGAGGAAACTGCAGAAATGAAACAATTAATGACAAAGTAAATATAGAGAGACATTCTCTATCACCAGAGCTTGGTTTTTGTGCAAAAATAATGAGGAATTTATTTATATTTGTGAAAATCCTTAAACATTAGTATTTGCATGGCAAGAAAATAGAAAATTAATTGGTGGTGTTCGTGATTAAAACATAAACAAATCAATTGTGGAAGACCAAAAAAATCAATGGATCTGCAAGACTAACTTTTTATCCCCTTTCTTACCTTATGCCAGGTACTGCGGGGTAGCTCCTTCAAGTCATTTTTATGATTATCAAAATTGTTATATAATACAGAATACTATGAAATACTTTTTATATAATACAGAATACTATGAAATGCTTTTTAGAATACAGAATACTATGAAATACTTTTTAGAATACAGAATACTATGAAATACTTCTTAGAATACAGAATACTATGAAATACTTTTTAGATAATACAGAATACTATGAAATACTTTTTAGAGTACAGAAAACTATGAAATACTTTTTAGAATACAGAATACTATGAAATACTTTTTAGAATACAGAATACTATGAAATACTTTTTAGAATTAGAATACTATGAAATACTTTTTAGAGTACAGATACAGATACTATGAAATACTTTTATGAATAATAAATACTATGAATACTTTTAGAATATAGAATACTATGAAATACTTTTTAGATACAGAAAACTATGAAATACTTTTAGAATACAGAATACTATGAAATACTTTTTAGAATACAGAATACTATGAAATACTTTTTAGAATATAGAATACTATGAAATACTTTTTAGATACAGAAAACTATGAAATACTTTTTAGAATACAGAATACTATGAAATACTTTTTAGAATACAGAATACTATGAAATACTTTTTAGATAATACAGAATGCTATGAAATACTTTTTATATAATACAGAATAATATGAAATACTTTTAGAATATAGAATACTATGAAATACTTTTTAGATAATACAGAATGCTATGAAATACTTTTTAGAATACAGAATACTATGAAATGCTTTTTAGATAATACAGAATACTATGAAATACTTTTTAGAATACAGAATACTATGAAATATTTTTTAGAATACAGAATACTATGAAATACTTTTAGATAAATACAGAATACTATTAAATACTTTTTAGAATACAGAATACTATGAAATACTTTTTAGAATACAGAATACTATGAAGTACTTTTTAGAATACAGAATACTATGAAATGCTTTTTAGAATAGAATACTATGAATACTATTAAATACTTTTTAGAATACAGAATACTATGAAATACTTTTTAGAATACAGAATACTATACTTTTTAGAATACAGTATATACTTTTAGATAATACAGAATACTATTAAATACTTTTTAGAATACAGAATACTATGAAAATTTTTAGAATATAGAATACTTTTTAGAATCCTTCCTAAACAGAAGCATCAATGTCATTACTGACCGAGTCGTGTAGTATCAATGAAAGTTTGTTTCAGATGATTAGCAATTCAAAAATCGAAATGAATTATTTTCATCTGAATTCAGGAATTGAATCCTTTATTCATTATATTCAGTGGTTTTTATCCACCATTTCTTATTATTTGTATTCTTATCTTTATTTTCATTTCTTTCCATTGATGAAAAATAGATTTTGTATAATTGGATAGAATTTGCAAAGTGGTTGGTTGCGAAGCGTCAATATTAACGGAAACCGCACTGTCATACGTCGATGATAATTACCAGTATTTGCAAGAAGAGGAGGATTTTGTTTGATACCTAAAAGTTACCTTCAAAGTGGACAGACAATTAAGATAACATAGCGACGATCAGTTTGAAATCGTGAAATCTCAAAGAAAGCAACTCCGGTTTGATGAATAGAATGACCACCATTTTGATGTGAGAAAAAGAAAAAGAAAGAAAAAAGAAAATGTCCGCTCTCGTGTTGCTAGAAATGACATTGTACCAGTTGAATGCGTAGATTTTGTGATGCGCTGCTTATTTACACGTCTGCACTTCAATGAAGTATCATTTACTAGCTGAAGTAAACCTCTACACAAATATTCCATTGAAAAAAAAAATATCGGTTATCTTTAATAACTTCTTACTATTATAGTATTATCATATAGGAGTACAATTGTTACATAATCTATGCGGTTGCATAAGATTATTGTCAATCCCCTGTAATTCTGAGGGGATGACCCTTTTCATATCATGGCCGGGTCCTTCCATGGAAAATTACAGAAGCTCGCCAAATATGTGAAGTCACGTGGGACCTTTTTTTGAGTTCCCAGTTTGCAGTTGGACATCAGGCAGAGCGCTCGGTCATTTTATGCTCTGTCTAAACTGGAACTCACGCGCGCTATGTTAGTTAGAGGATTATGTATAGTTAAGGAAATAAAAGTTGGGATAATTAATATGTTCTTGTGGTTAATGAATGTCTTGGTAACAAGACTAAGAAATGACGACCAGCCAGCAAGAACATAGTAACAGAAAACCAGACCGAAATCCCCAAGTCAACTCCAGACGCTAGGCCTTAGAAGATATCCAAGATCTTAGAAGATGCCAGACCAAGACAAGATGATAGAAGAAATACCAAAGACGATCAGAATACTAATGACGGCCAAGAAATAGAATTAAAGAAAGAGGTATGCAACATTATAATTATTTAGTGCCAGTGAAGAAGGCACTATGCAACACAATATGGAAATAAATCCTACAATATGAAGAGATTTCAAAAACAAAGTGTTCCAAAATAAGATGAAATTATTTATGCAAATAAATCGAGGCTTAAACGTTTCGGTTTATTTTAAACGTTCTTCAGGACTCATTATTGGATGAAGAAAATGAATGGATCTTTTATAAATGACAGGAGTTAGAAAAATATTTATAAAAAGTTTGTAACACAATTTGTTCAGCTTTATATTTTTTGAAAGACGAGCTGCGATCCGCGAAGGTGCCATGTCGCGTGACGTAACTTGAAGAAATACATTCAACAAAGAACGAGAAAAAGTATTAATGGACTGATTTTATGAGAACAATGGGAACAAAGTGGGGAAAGATAATTAGATAATTAAATAAAGCCTGGTATTTTGTAGCTATTTAAAACTATATAGCTAAAAACGGTGATATGTTGAAAAATCCAGGTCGATTATTAAGGGAGGGCAAAAGCAAAATTGCACTGGCTTCCAAAATCTGTTTTAGTCTTTTGTTGTGAATATGAGCTAATTTTATGGCCTCATTGAAATTAAAGTTATGATCAGTTTCAGATATATTCAGTATTATCTTATCTATTAACGATGTCTCTATGAAGGTCTTGTTGAATTAGATAGCCTCGAATCAGTCCGTGTTATTAATGTGCTTAAAATCCTGCAATGTGTTTAATATACCACTAAGAAATAAAAGTTTACATTGTATATGGTGTGGATAATTTGCATACTGGTATTAACAAATAGATGTTAATATATAATTACATGGTGTTATTGATTTCTAATATTATTGTTTGATTCTCAGATATGTTAAATCTATCCTATTTATAATTTCATATAGAAATCAATTAAAATAGAATAAGTATAATCTTTTTATATGATTTATATGTAACTATTTTATTAAGTATTTAACGTTGTTCCAAAATATTTTGTTACGCAATTATTCAAATCGCACCTGAACTGTGATATATTTAGCAACGGATGGTAATATCGGGTAGAAACCCCTGCAGAGTGTATGGACCAATTCACAATGAATTTGGTGTATACATTGTTTTCTATGTATTAATACGCTTGTGAAATATCTTATTATAATGGAGATTGTGTGTTTCTATTCTGTAACCGAAACTATATCCCTACTCAATTAACAATTCTCTTAGTTATTTATATCACATTCTCCATGATTTCATTTTAATTTAAACCTTAATTATTAATAAAATTGTTTTAGATGATCAATACTGTTGGTCATATCTATAGGTATTTGCCTCATACCCCACTTGTATGGGCTGGGCAGAAGGCCTCGTTTTAACGTGGGCCAACTCACAAGCCGAAGCTCATGGGTGGGAAAGAACAAAAATTGCGTCGATCCCGTCGGCATTCTCCGTTAAGGGGGCGCCCCAGGTGCTGGGCAATAAACCCAGCCCTGCCCCTTTAAGTCAATGGGGTATTGCCTGGGGGGATAGCCCTCTGGGATCGACGCTATTAACTTGTAAAGATCCAGGGCCGAAGCCACTGGACCACTGGTGTTGGCTAGATCTACATAAAAATAACATGCAATTGTATTTATATATACTATAAAATAGCGGTTTGCAGTGTGAATGGGAAAGATAATTTGCATATTGATATCAAAAATTTATTTTAATAAATATGTGCTTAGTATTATTGATTTCTAATTGTTTAGTTTTATCTTAATGAATATGAGCAAAAATCTCGGGGATAAATCTTAAATGAAGAAATCCATTACCAAGAAGAAATAACTGTAATTTTATATTTTACTTTCTATTTTAACTAACTTATTAAATTAGGAAAATTTAGCAATAAAAGACAAGAGTGATGGAAGAGTAAGCTTCAGTTGTTCTATTTTTCGATTATACCTCCCTCTGTTTCAAATTTTTTTATCTGTATCCTTATTTAGTTTCATTAGCCTTTCTAATATAATATAGTATTTGATTACATTAAAACTTAAATACTTTTCCCAGAGGCTGGATATATTTGCTAGTAAATTGAAAGAAAGAAATAATCAATAGAAAATGTTTTTGTATTACAACGACGGGAATGTTAAGTGCTTCGGGATTACCGCAGTGCACGCGAATAACGTTAAAAAAAGCGATCATGTCTCCAACATGAAGGGTTAAACGATTAAACTTTGAAAAAAAAACTTGCTGCATTTTTTCGTTTGAGTCAAACGCATAAAATATGCAGAATGTAAAAAAAAAAAGATTAAATGCAGCCAAAGGTGTAACGAATAAATTGCAAAGACACGGAGGGAATTCTTAGAGAAACATTTTGGTTATTTTGGAAGGGCGTGGAAGCAAAAAAGAATGGAGTAAGACGGGGCGGGGTAAGAGGGGGTGATGTACAAAAAAGAAAAAGAAGAAGCAAAAAAGGAACGGGTTTTGGTTTGAGACATTTGGGTAAAAAAAATATAAAAGAATAAGGAAAGTGAAAAGAGGTTGAAATTGAAAGAAGGTTAGGGAAGTAGACGTAGTAAATATGGAAAGAAAGAAAAGAAAAGAAAGAAAAAAAAAAGAAGGACAAAAGGCATCACATCCGAAAAGGAAAGAAAGAAAGAAAGAAAGAAAGAAAGAAAAAAATAGATGGAAGGAAGCGGAGAAAGTAAAAACAACGTAACTGCAAAAAAGAAAGAAAGAAAGAAAGAAAGAAAGAAGAAAAGAGGACAAAAGAAAAAGAAAAAAGAGAAAGGAAAGAAAGATGGAAGAAGGTAGAAAGTAAAAAACCGTAACTGCAAGAAAGAAGAAGAGAGGAGAGAGAGAGAGAGAGAGAGAGAGAGAGAAGAGAAGAAGAGGGGAAGCGTAGAAAGTAAAGAGAGAGAAAAATCAATGTAAAAGAAAGAAAGAAAGAAAAGAGAAAGAAAGAAAGAAAGAAAAGCGTAGAAAGTAAACTAAAATGAAAAACAACGTAGCAAAGAAAAAGGGGAAAAAGAAAGAAAGTTTATACAGTAAACAGAGAACAAGAAAATGAACGTAACAGAAAGAAAGAAAGAAAGAAAAAAAGAAAGAAAGAAAAAAGGAAAAGAATCGTAAAAAAAAAAAGAAAAAGGAAAGCAACATAACAACAAGAAAGAAAGAAAGAAAGAAAGAAAGAAAGAAAGAAAGAGGTGTAGAAAGTAAAAGAAAAAAAAAAAGCAACGTACCACCCACATAGAAAAAGACAGAAAGCAAGAAAGAAAAAGGAAAAGAAGCTTAGAAACTAAATGAAAAAGAAATAAAACGTAACAGCAAAAAAGAAAGATGTAAAGAGAAATAAAAACGGAAAGGAAGAAAAAAGAAAGAAATTGTTGAAAGGAAAAGAAAAAAAGAAGAAAACAAACAACATAACATAAAGAAAGGAAGAAAGAAAGATTGATAGAAAGAAAGACAACATAAAAGCAAGCAAGCAGGGAAGAAAGAAAAAAAAGCGAAAGGAAGAGTTGAAAATTAAAAGTAAAAAAACGTGAAAGAAAGAAAGAAAGAAGCGTAGAACGTAAAAGTAATAAAAAAAGAAATAAAGAACTAACAGGAAAAAAGAAATAAAGAACGTAAAAGCAAGAAAGAAAGAAAAAGAAAGAAAGAGGCTTAGAAAGTAAGAGTTGAAAAAAAAAGAACTAACAGGAAAAAAGAAAGAAATAAAGAACGTAACAAAAGAAAGAAAGAAGCGTAGAAATAAAAAGTTTAAAAAAGAAATAAAGAACTAACAGAATAAAGAATTAAAGAAAGTAATAGAAAGAAAGAAAGAAAGAAAGAAAGAAAAAAGAAGAAAAGAAAGAAAGAGAGAAAGAAAGAATGAAAAAGGTAAGAAAGAAGTGTAGAAAATAAAAGTTAAAAAAAGGAAATAAAGAATTAGCAGAATAAAGAAAGAAAGAAAAAAGATAGAAAGAAGCGTAGAAATAAAAAGTTTAAAAAAGAAATAAAGAACTAACAGAATAAAGAACGAAAGAAAGACAGAATGAAAGAAAGAAAGAAAGGGAAAAAGAAGAATGAAAAAGGAAAGAAAAAGTGTAGAAATAAAAGTCCAAAAAGGAAGTAAAGAATTAGCAGAATAAAGAAAGAAATAAAGCAGCGAGAAAGTAGAAGTTTAAAAAAAAAAAGAAATAAAGAACTAAAAGAATAAAGAACGAAAGAAAGTAGCACCAATAAAGAAAGAAAGAAAGAAAGAAAGAAAGGGAGAAAGAAAGAAAGAAAGAAAAAGAAGAAAGACAAAAAGAAAAAAGAAAGTAACGATAAAATTATGAGCAAAGGAAGAAAATAAATAAGAAACAATAACACGAAATAAGGAAAGGCTGAGAAAGACAGAAAGAAAAAAGATACTAGAAATAACAGATGAAAAAAAAAAAATTAAAAAATATAAATAGGGATATGAATAAAAAGGACAGTTCAGAAATGTATTGAAAGTTTTCATCTCCCCAAAAAAGCTATCAAAGATTTAGAAAAAAAAATTACAAAAAATCTATCAAAGTACAGAAAACAAAAAGCCTAAAAAAAAAAAAAATAAGTCTGAAAAAGAAAAAGAAAAAAAAAGAAAAAAATGTCTATCGGTGAAAGATATAGTAAAAGTAGACCAAAGGGAATCAGCATATTTTCTTTTAATCTAGCACAAAAAAACAAAGCTAAAGGTATGTTACTAAAGCATTAGTAGTCTCAATGTTGCGGCCTATAAATTTGTGAACTTAAGCGATCTGGGAGAAACTGCAGTATTGGTAATAGTAGCCACAGTAGTGATTACCTCGACAATTGCTATACTCACTATATGGTAGACGCCACAGTCACTGTGCTAAAATTGATGGTATAGGTTGTAGTTTGAATAGCAGTGGTTATAATAGTCAATCGAGAGAGAGAGAGAGAGTCTTACCTTCAGAACTTGTAGATCCTGTAGTTGATTGTAGACGTCCTCGTAGTAAAGTTCTCCGCAGTCCTCGACGCTTCACTTTCAATCGCATTAGTGCTTGGCCCACTGAAAATATACAAAAAAATTATGATTATTTTATTTGTCAGTGTATAACATGCGCTTCTGATAACTTTGAAGCAGCTTTAAAAAATAACCCCTGTGTATAATACACATCCATTACTTCATCATTAAGATATATCATAAAGAAAACGATAATTGATTCTATGGAAATTGGTCTTCCTGGTAAGATAAAGCAAGAATACTTCTCGTACCTGTTAAAAGGGTAGGATGCCCCAGTGTGCCCAACAAGCAATGATTGGTTTGGTTTGTTTTGTTTTACGGCATATCAACCGCAGTGGGTCATTTAATGCCGACAAACTTGTGAAATAAATTCATTCTTAATGCCTAATACAATTTTGTTTATCAACTCATGTTTTTCTATTCAACCCATAGATGGGACTAACAGGTACTACCACTCCGGGTCAGAGTGGACCAGGGAGCAATGGTGATGAAGGGGTGCTCCACATTCCCCAAACCTCCAAAACTGGAACGTTACCATCAGATAGAGTTTAACGTCATTCCCAGGACATGTAGAACCTCAGCCACCGCCTTCTAGCACCCATATGATAAAAATACTAATAATACTACTAAACACATATTTATTAAAATCAAATTTCCAATATCAATATGCTAATTAGCCTTTCTATTCACACTGTAAACCGCAATTTTGTTGTATATATAATTACAATTGTATGTCATTAGTATGTAGATATGGCAATCAGTATCAATAGTGTGAAACAATTTTATTAATAAATGAGGGTACATCGAAACGTTGTACAGATAACAATAAAGATGAGGACAATAGACCGAATAATCCAAATAATGCTAATTATCAGGCCCCATCTCAAACATTCAAAGAAATAATTAATAAATATGGTTTGAATAAAAATAAAATCATGGAGAATGTGACGTAAATAACTAAGTGGATTGTGACTTGAGTAGTGACATAGTTTCGGTTACAGACAGACAAACACACATCACTATTATAATAACTAGCAATAATATGTATTTAAGTTTTAATATAATAAAATATCATGTTAAATTAGAAAGGCTAATGAAACTGAATAAGAATTCAGATAAAAATATTTGGAACAGAGGGTGTATAATCGGAAAATAGAACAACTTTGAAACTAACTCTTCCATCATTTTCCATTACTCCCGTCTTTCAGTGGTAAATTTTCCTAATTTAACTATTTAGTTAAAATAGGAAGTAAAGAATAATATTACAGTTATTTCTTCTTGTTAATGGATTTCTTTTAAAATTTATTCCCGAGATTTTTGCTCATATTCAATAAGATAAAACCAAACAATTAGAAATCAATAATACTAAGCATATATTTATTAAAATCAAATTTTTAAGATCAATATGCAAATTAGCCTTCCCATTCACACTGTGAACCGCTATTTTGTTGTATATATAAATACAATTGCATGTTATTAGTATGTAGATATTGTTAACAGTCTTAATGGTGTAAAACAATTTTACTAATAATTGAGGTTTAAATAAAAAAAATAAAATCATGGAGAATGTGGTGTAAATAACAAAGGGAATCGTGACTTGAGTAGTAAAATAGTTTCGGTTACATACAGACAAACCCACAATCTCAATTATAATAAGATATGTGTGACATCTGTGATGAGACAAACAAAATCGATCTTTTTTTAATGAAGTTAGTTCAAAGTAAACGTTCATATCGATATTTAGTCACAAAGATAAAAAAAAACTTATTTGGCCAACATCAATACATTATTGATTTCCTTTTAAAATGATATTCATATGTTAATTAATATTTTTGATACACTTGATGATAAATTACGAGTTTTTTTGTCTCTGTGTTCTATCTGCATTTGTAACCGGATGAATACGAAAATCGTTTACGGGAAAGTAATCGAAATTATAACATCAACATATAGATATTTCTAATCTACATCGTTCATCAGTTTTAATCCAGTAGGGAAACAACCATTTGATTGAATCTTTGAAAGTTTTTCTTTTTTTCTTTCTGACGTCTACGCGCTATTCATTAATTTTCATTCGAATCAAGAAATGAAGATCTTTCTGAATTAACTTAAAACTACAACCATCTTAAACTTAATTAACAAGGTTTTTGGATAAATAAACGAAAATATGGTTTCATGCCTGCGTGTAACGGTTATCCTCATTGGAAACGAAATTTGGGACTTGTATTTAAATCCTAGACGGGGCTTTTGTGTTTCATTAGTCGCCCAAGAAAGGTAAAAATACTAATCAACCAAAAATATTGTAAAGTTTATAGAGAAAAAAGTTGTGAAGTGACTATTGTATTAGTATAGCATTTATTCTAAGACTACAACAACAAATAAATAATTAAAACCCAGTTAAATTCTAACGGCTTATTTTAACAAAAGCAAAAAACAATGACTAACAATACAAACGTCCTTTCTAGATAGAGACTCAAGTTTGAGAGACTTACCAGGCTGATGGGGAGAGACATTAAAGATATCTGGTATCTTCTGTTAAGTCAATAATTCTCAGTTATGATTTCTGACTGACTGCTCATGGAACTGGATCTATTGAATATTGGCGCCAATACTTCTAGACGCGTCACGTGATTGTCATGTCGAATCACTAAAATGCTCTCCCTCACTTAACTCCATACATAGAAGTAGACATATTTAATTGATTTAACATTAGTTTGCGAAGTTTCATGTTGGTATTCCTTACTGGACGATACTCCTCGAAGACACGTAGCCTAACATTTATCGTCTTAGAAAATAGAGACGGTGACCCGAGTTCAAATACTAAACGACGCTTTTGTGTAAAACATAGTGTTCATGAGCTTGTGAATCTATGTCTTAATCAATGACTCTCTGGTCAGTAATTCGCCCTGTCGGCTAGGACAATAGAATACACCAACTGCATCTCTGTAGAGGGGTAAAATCCCACCAATAGGGCCACCTATTGGCCGTAAGTGGTGACCCGTAATACTTAATGACGGAATTCTGGTGGCTGAACACTCCACTTTGGCCCTTACTTAGGCTAGACAGGTTGTCAGAAGGCCCCCTCCAATCAATCGGCTGGTCATGTCAAGCCCTAGCGCCCTATTACTGTTGGAGTTATTTGGTATATAAGGTGTGCTGGAAACCGCAACTTAAACTTAGAGACTCGGCGTGCACACGTGAATTAAACCCAGCTAATCAACAGCTCGAATACGTGGTTAGTTAACTATTTAATCCCGACCTGGAAAGCCGTTCATTTGCACGTATTCACCATTGCCGAACGGACCTGCAACAAGGACTTTGCTCAGTCGAAGGATTCTAACCAACACTAAGGGAACAACCAAAGGATGTTACACAACTCTAAGGGACACTGAAGAACAACCAAAGGATTCTTCACTAAAGATCAGCCTCTGCTTAACACACTCTGTTTAACTGCTAACTATGAAAATATACTTATTTTGAAAGAAATTGAAATAAGCAATGAAATACTGTGAAACAATATGAAACACAGGAAATCATTTGTCAACTGAAATAAACTACCGTTACTCAGAATAAAAACAGGATTTCCTCCAAAAAGGTGATTTTGTGTATATGATGAAACTCGAAGTGAGACATATGCTATGAGCAGTTTCCAAATAACTATAATGGTTTATTAAGGATTATTATTAGTTACTTGAAGCTATATAAATCTGTGCAAGCAAATGACTATCATTTAATAGAAACTATTACTCGAAACCATATAATTATTATAAAATTATAAAATTATTATAAAATTATTATTATAAATTATTATAAAATTATAACCACCCAAAGAAAAACATAAGCCCGTACATTTCTGATATGCACCTCTGAAGATGAAGTGTATACTTCGAAATCGATAAGACAAAAAAATAACATCTTTTTGTTTTTATTTTTATACGCATTGTAATTGGCTTCAAATCATTAATATATTATAACATACTTAACAATACTTCAAGCAAATTACCAATTACTTTTATATAATTATTAATATTAACAATACTTGAAACCATAAAAATCGTGTGCAAATTATTTGTATTAGATAGGAATACTTGATATCATATAGTAAAAGTAAAGTCGTCGGGGCAGCTTAATGTCGGTATGAGCTAAACAGCGAGGGAGTCTATGCCCTTTTTTTTATTGTTTCTGCGTCTGAGGTGGAGCGCTACACCTACCCTCAGCTCCTTACTTTAGCGCACAGATCTCCTAAAGTACGTTAAGCAGTAACGTAGTTTCGGTTACAGACCAATTGAGACCTAATCTCCATTATTAATAGTGATGATTTGCTTAAATAATCTGCTGGATACATTAGACATGCATAGCCAATTTGGAAACTCTAAATAAAATCATTCGGTTCCCTAGAGAATATCTAGCTACCCAACCCCTCCACAGTAGCATGATGCAACACAAGTCCAGTTTTCTAAAGCGGGGTTTAACAGGTTTGAATCCAGTGTTTGGTTAAATCGAAATTAACGGACATAAATTCCATTATTGTATGTCACCCCACCGAAAGAAAAAATACCAAAAAATCAGGGAATTAAACGAATTTAATGAAATTTTCAGTGTTGGTATATTAATGAATAAAATATACAATGCACTAGTTATTTTATTTAAAAACTTTTACATTTTTTAGGTCAGTTAACTTTGAACCACGTATCTTTGAGAATCTGTGTTACGCCTCAAAGATACGTGGATCAAAGTTAACTGACCTGAAAAAATGTAAAAGATTTGAAATAAAATTACGAGTGTATTATATATTTTATCTATTAATATATAAATACTGAAAATTTCATTAAATTCGGTTAATTCCCTGAATTTTTTTTCTTTCGGCGGTGTGACATACGATGTTTGAATTTAGGTCAGTTAAGTTCGATTTAACCCAGAGTTTTCTTTCTCCTAGACTGGTTACTATACCTATGTTAAAGAGCCCATTCTCTAGAATGTATAAACTCTTAATTACTAATATAGATTTAAAAGTTACAGCATTCAAGAATCTTAGAAACGTGAAAATTAATTGATTTAATAGCAAAACTGATTAAAACTATTTAATTTTACTTCTATAGTGAAACATTACCCGATCCCATTAGCATTAACGTAACTAATTAGAATTACTGAAATCAAAAGGATTAATTAAGTTAAATTAGTGTTAATTGCTGTAATTCTGTACTGTCCTAGATCTGATTTTTTTTTTAAAGATTATATTGATTTTATTTCATGCGATGAAGCATTGTCAACCACTAATACCAGAGGGAATAAACTATTTTGCAATATTCTAGAGGGGTGGAGTACAATTCGAAACCCCCGGATGCTTTTGATGAGGTTGTTAAGTTGACAAACTACACTGGATGTTCTAGTTTGGTTACTTTGTTTAATGGCATTTCAACATTCATGGGTTATTTAATGCCAGAGCCACCCTCGTACAAGAAAAGTAGTGGTTTGGTTTGTTTTGTTTTACGGCATATCAACCTCAGTGGGTCATTTAATGCCGATAGTTTTGAAATAAATCCATTCTTAATGGATAATACAATTTTTTTATAAATACATTTTTCTATTTAACCCATAGATGGGAACCTGACAGGTACTACCACTCCGGGTCAGAGTGGACCAGGGAGCAATGGTGATGAATGGGGTGCTCCACATTCCCCAAACCTCCAAAACTGGAACCTCACCATCAGATAGAGTTTAACGTCATTCCCAAGACATGTAGACCCTCAGTCACCACCTTCTAGCACCCATATGATAAAAAGGGCTTGGGGCTTGCCATAAGGACAATAGGGTTGGGAAAATCATATAGGTGCTAGGGCTTGACGTGACCAGCAGATTGATCGGAGGGGGCCTCTCAGACCGCCCGTCTAGCCCAAGATAGGGCCAAAGTGGAGTATTGCATGCCATGAACTGCTCATCCACCTGGGCTCTATCCTTAAGCATCACAGGTCGCCACCTACGGCCAACAGGTGGCCCCATTGGGGGAGTCTTACCCCTCTGCAGAAGTGAAGTCGGTGCATTCTAACGCCCCAGCCGACAGGGTGGTGGATACTTTGGTTTGGTTACTTTGTTTAATGGCATTTCAACATTCATGGGTTATTTAATGCCAGAGCCACCCTCGTACAAGAACAGTAGTGGTATTATTCAACTCATAGCTGGGGAATAAAGGGTTTCATATCTTTCCAAAGTGTATTAGCCCGAAAGTGAAAGGCTAGGGTTGCAGTTCAGCACGGTAGCCACTACGCCACGGTGACAACCTCCTGCTCTTGACAAGTCAGCGAGACGACATCAAAAGTCCGGGCAAGGGGGTTCATACTTTTCCCAAGGGTATTAGTTTGAAAATTAATGTAATAGCGCGACTGGAGTTTGAATTCACTTACTATGATGTCGCAGTCCACCCCTACGCCAAGGGGACAAAACCCTGCTGTTGGCAAGTCCTCGAGACGACATCCAGAGTTCCGACAAAGAGGTTCGTACCTTTCTTAAGTATTTTTTTACACCTTTGATGATATTACTTAAGGTACAAACTCTCTGACATTGGATTCATACTCCCCACCAGGCAATATCTTTTTAAAAATTAATCATTACACCGCCCGGATGATTTCTTTTGATAGTATATATTAAAAAAAACAATATTTGGCATTAGATAACCCACAAGTGTCGATGTGTCCTTAAAACAACGTATTTTATGTGTAGAGTTTAGGGGACTGCGTCCAGTACTCAACGTAATGGCTGTGACTGGAACTCAAACTAACTTAAAAAGATATCGCAGTTCAACACGTAAGCCATTACGCCTCGGGGATTCCCCTGAGCTACCCTGAATGCCGAACTCGCATGATATTCTCTGCATGCTACTCGCCGGATTGGTCTCGAAATCCACAGTTTTAGGACTGCCAGACCTTACCTTGTCACCGATGTTTTTGTAACCCGGGCAAGATTTCTTGAACCATCTGGTTATAGTACTGCGATCAACTGCACCTTCAACTTTCACACAACAAATGTCTTTTGTTGCTTCCGCAGAGTTATCGTCCAGTTTAAACTTGTAAAGCATAAGTTCCTGAATTAGACTACGTTTCACGTTCATCTGCGCAGCTTTCAAATCTTATACGAAGTGAAACATGGGAAATGGACTCGTCGCCCCGAGTTCAATTCCTGGATGTGGTAATTGCATTTCACTTAGCGCTAATACCCTTGGGAAAGGTATGAATCCTACTCTCCCTCCAGCTATGGATAAATAGCAGGACAGGTTGGGCTCTTTAAACTTGGTTAGGCAACTGGTCTAGGAGAAGGAAAACTCTGAATTCAAACCTGTTGAACTACGCTTAAGAAATTGACCTTGTGTCACATCCTGCTCTTGCGGGGGAGTTGGTAAATACATATACGAAGTGAAGCAATGCATAACATGTCAGCGCACCAACTATCTTAATATTACCCACCAGACTGAGAATTTTCACGGTTTGAACCGCTTCGGTCATGTGATGTTCGCACCACCATCTAGCACGTACCAAAAGCAGATAAGCATCACTAGAAAATCAGGATTTACATTTTTACATATCATCTTGGGTTATTTGGACAGTCTCATTTTTAACCAGAGGGTGTGGCAAGATGATAACGGTCGTATAATTAAGGAACATGAGTATAAATCAATAATATATTAATGAAAAATAAAATGGCAACACCTTGTTGCAGGCGAAAGTTTATTTTAACCCGAGTGCATGGGGGAACTGCTGACTACTGTTAATATATTCTCTCTAGTTTTTAATAACTTTTCATATTAATCTGTATGAAATCATCTATTGTAATCCAACTACAGGCTGATTGAAAAGTAACTCCCTATTTTAAATTATTCATAATTTTCGTACCAAAGTAGTGAAATACTTTTAATTGGTTGGTTGGGATTTATGGCATATCAACCCTTGTTGGATTATTTTAAGACGTTTTGTTTTAGTCATTTCTGTTGTGTATTCAATTTTTTTTTCAAGCTCAGTTTTTGAAACACATTAAAAAAAATTTTTTTTTGGTCTATTTAACCCATAGATGGGACATGTACTACCACTCCAGGGAAGAGGGGACCTGGAAGTAATTGTGATAAAGAGCTTTCAAAGAGCTTCAGAATTAGATCTTCATCATTAGATGCAGTTTAATGTCATACCAAGGATATTAATACCATCAACCACCGCCTTCTAGCACATATATGATACAAAAGGTTGGGGGTTGTCATAAGAGCAAAAAGGTTTGGACAATCAAGCAAAGATTTGACGTGATCAGCCGATTGATCGGAAGGGGCCTCTCCGTCCGTTCTTCTAGCAGAAGTAAGGGCTAAAGTGGATTTTTGAATGTCATGGATTGCTCAGCCACCAGGAGTTCGTCTTTAAGCATCACGGGTCACCACTCAAGGTCAACAGGTTGTCCTATTTTTACCACTCTGCAGGTGCATTCGGCATATTCTACAGTCCTGGTAACCCGGCTAACACTTTTGACGCACTTGTAGTTTTGTTGCGATAACAAATGACACAGATAATTCTTATCACTTAAATCAAACTTATAGTCAAAAGAGAAGACTTAGACGAATCCTGATTGGTCAAAATCCTGGCGGAAAAACCCTTATTTGGAATTCTTCTTCCTATATTCATTATAAATAAAAAATCACTTTTTTATTTCATCAATTGATTTATATAGAACAGAGACATGGAGAACCCGAGGTACTTTGTTGAAAGCAGGCTCCGAAAGCCCAGTAAGCAAGTGTTTATTAGTATGATCGATTGGCAAATGGAACTAACAAGGGTGAACAAGAGGAAAGCGGCAAGATCCCCGCCCCCCCAAAAAAAAAAGAACAAAAAAACTACGGGCTATATGCTCAGGGTTGTGGCACCTCACTTTGCAAGCTAGACTTCCAGACCATTGTTAGTGAGTTAGATTCTCATTGGGCGCCGCATACCTCTGGCCTTGTGCCATATCTAAGCTTAGTCAATAAGGGCACCTCACGTGGTGTAATGGTCAGCAAGCTAGATTTCCAGACCATTGATAGTGAATTCGATTCTCATTGGGTGTCCCATACCTCTGGCCTTATGCCACATCTAAGCTAAGCTTAGTCAATAAGGGCACCTCATGTGGTGTAATGGACAGCAAACTAGATTTGCCTACCATTGATAGTGAGTTCGATTCTCATTGGGCGCCTCGTAGTTCTGGCCTTGTGCCACATCTAAGCAAAACTTTGTAAATAACCATATGCTCAGGATTGTTTGCATCTCTCTACTCTTTATCTATTCTGAAATAAAATTGGTTTTAGAACAGAAGCAGCTGGTCCGAATACCCACTTATTTGGACTATTTGCTGCCTTGTGGAAATTTAGCTGGGGCGTGATCACTCCTGGGTCCCTGGGATTGATAGTAAGATGTTGTCGAGACCTGAAACTTTCAATGACCCAAGATAAATAATAACGGACGAGGTATTGCAGCGCGTTAAAAAAACATAATGTAAAAGTCACGTCGGTGGATTGGCCCGTGTTCCTTTAGGGGGACGGAATTTTGGAGGGCTTGTTTAACTATTTGCCTACCAAATTTTCCCCACGGTTGTATCAAATCGCCTTGGTATTTTTTTTTTACTTGTATGATGGAATATTTCAAAGTTCACTGGATATTAACTTCAAGACTGATTCTATTTAAATGAAATCTTATTGTTGTAATCTGGGTCATTCTGCTCAATTATAATGAACTAACCATCAGTTTTTGTACTTTGTTTGGGTTTGGTAGGAGAGCCGCTGTAAACAGTATAAAGTAGGCAAAAAGTTAAAACTTTACTTTATACACTCCACCCCAATTACAACGGGAATGGTTCGCGTTGTTAGCGAAGGGTAGTCCATGTGGTGTAACAGCTAACGTGCTGGCCTGTGAACCGCAGTAAGCGAGTTCGAACTCAAGTTACGCTAATTCGTTTACTTCTTGGACTAATACCCTCTGGAAAGTTTGAACCCACCCATCCACAATTATGGGTTAAATAGTACCACTACTATTCTTCTACAAGGACGGCTTTGGCATTAAATAACTCTTGAAGATTGATATGTCATGAAACAAAGGAGCTAAACCAAACCGTTTTAGCGAGTTTGATTCCCACTGTGTGGCTCATACTTTCGGCCTTGTGATAAACTAATGTATACTAGTGCCTGTTTAGTTTGGTAGAGTGTCAGACTAGGAACCACAAGGTCCCGATTCGAGACCGCCCCCCTCCCCCAACAGCGTATGAGTAGCACAGGGATCTGTACGGTAAAGTGAGGAGCTGATGGTAGTTGTGGCGCCCCACATCAGAATCTCCTTGGTCAAGTGCAAGAGAAAAAGGGGGTAGACTCCCTCGCCGTCTGTCTGATACCAATTTTAGGCCTTCCTACAAAATTTATAATAACGAGAGCGGATCGTTTAGTTGGTATCAGACAGACGGCGAGGGAGTCTATCCCTTTTCTCTTGCACTTGACGAATGTGATTCTGATGTGGAGCGCCACAACTACCATCAGCTCCTCACTTTACCTCACAGATCCCTGTGCTACTCATACGCTGTTGGGGGGGCGGTCTCGAATCGGGGACCTTGTGGTTCCTAATCGGACACTGTACAGTTGGCCATGAGTTCGAGTTTCGCTAGATGCTCCGTAATTTCTGTCCTTGAGCCAAGCTAGTTACTATTGCAATAACTTATTCACAACAAAGACATTTGAATTAATAACGAGACTGATTTTAAACTTTATTTTATTTTTTATTACAGCAATGACATTTGATTAGTGTTTATTGTTCTTGGGGGAAAAAACGTATCGGAAATATATTGACGTAACAAAGTCGTATGAATTTTTTTCTTCTTTAGAAATTCAAATTAAATCAGGAAATTATTCTGGTTCTAATTTGTAACACTAATCGATAATAAATTGAATAAACCCTCTGATATGTCTCGATAGGTTAGATGATTTGGTATGTTTTTAATGGCATATCAACCTTGCTGGGTTATCTAATAGAGGTACATGATGGTTAGTGTCGTAGAAATGGATTCATCGACCCTAGTTCAAATCCTAGATAAAGCTGTTTGCATTTCACATAGCGTTAATATCCTCGGGGAAGGTATGAATCCGTATATTCTCCCTCCAGCTATGGGTAAAATAGTAGCACAGCCTGGGGGCTTTAACCTGAAATGAGTAACCAGTCTAGGAGAAGGAAAACTCGAAATTTGAAAAAAAAACTGAGTTCAGTTGTTGATTGGGCTTGTGGCATTCCTTGTGCACCAATTCTTTCCTATCGACTGTGCCAAAAAGTGCGGAATGGTCCAGCGAAAGCCTTCATCACTATAAAAAAAAGATTGTGTAGGTTTATTCATTGGCTGAACCTTCATGCGTCGAAATCGACGAGAGAGTCCATTAATGCAAAAACCTATCATTATAGAAGAACGGTAGTGGTACTATTTAAACCATAGCTAAGGAGGTTCATACCTTTCCCAAGGGTAGTTTGAAAGAGAATGTAATAGACACGACTGGATAGCATACTTGCTTACGACTATCTCGATGTGCAGCACGTTAGCCACTATACCACTTTTACGGTAAAGTGACGTTGAATGCACCGGTTCCCGCTAGATCACCGAAGTTAAGTTGCGATGAACCTGTTCAATAGTTGAATGGGTAAAAATTCAAGCAACAGCAGCCATAGTTAATAGAATGACAATATACCTTGGTAGTAATATCTCATCTACTGAAAAGCAATGTTAACATACGCATAAGAAAGTTATGGACTGCTATTGACAGCAAACTATTATGGATGCAGACTATGCAGATGATCTATCGCTTTTTGCAAATACACCTGCTCAAGCTAGATCTCTACTACATGAAATGGAGCAGACAGCAAGAGGCAGTGGTCTCTACATGAACTCAAGATAAAATTAGTAGATCAGTTCATATACTGTTGAACAATATCTTATCTTCTTATTATAATGGAGAGTGTGTGTTTGTCTGTTTGTAACCGAAACTATATCACTATTCAAGCCACAATTACCTTAACTATTTATCTCATTTTCTCCATTTGGCATTAAATAACCCAAAAACGGTTGATACCATAAAACAAAAAGCAAACAAAAACATTTTAAAAAAAACAAAAGCAAACCACTGCACAACGGGGATTACACCACAATAGGTTGGATATAACATAACATATTGACATCCTGCATTGGATACGCCATTAGGCTATTCAAGACAATATCTTTGGCAATATCCTATGTTGGATACACCATTATTATGATGCTTAATTTTTTATATATTAAACGTATAATAAACACTTCTTTAGTTTTTGTTACCTATTTCTAAATGTGTTTAGGAAGCGCAGGGTGTAATGGTTAAAGTCATGGGAAATGGACTCGTCGCCCCGAGTTCAAAACCTGGACGTGGTAATTGCATTTCACTTAGCGCTAATACCCTTGGGAAAGGTATGAATTATACTCTCCCTCCAGCTATGGGTAAATAGTAGGGCAGACTGGGCTCTTTAACGTTGGTTAGGCAACCGGTCTAGGAGAAGGAAAACTCTGAATTCAAACCTGTTAAACTCCGCTTAAGAAATTGACCTTGTGTCACATCCTGCTCGTGCGGAGGGGTTGGTAAATATATATTTCTAAACGTGTTATTTAGATTGCGAAATCGATTAAGAACCCACGTATGCAAAAAAAAAAAGCTAAATATTTAGGGAAGAGTGTTTGATGTTCGGGCCGCTTTTAAAGGCTTGCTTTGCGGAAGATACATCAATGTCGGGATTTGCATCAGAAAAAAATAAACTGCGGCTAGGGAATTATTTTGTCGACTTTCTTCCACCCGTCAATATTATCTTTCTTGTGTACATTCTTCATTTTCTTTTTTTTTTTTTTCATTCGACGTTTATTCGCATTTCATTCGTTCAAATTCTGTTCTTTCTATCGAAAATCTTTCGTTCAACTTGTAGTTTTTTTTGTTTTTTTTTTGTTCTTACATTTTCTTTATTCGTCTCGACTGACAAGATTTTGAAAGAAATCCTTTATTGCATGGAAGTCTATTTTTAACTTGTCTATATTTAAGGTAAAAAATCTTAGAAACACACACACACACACACACACACACACACACACATACCTATCTATATCTATATATCTATATCTATCTATCTATCTATCTATCTATATATATATATATATATATATATATATATATATATATATAGAGAGAGAGAGAGAGAGAGAGAGAGAGAGAGAGAGAGGACTCTAGTGAATTCATTTCCGCTTAGAAATGTAGCAATTAAATATTCTCCTATATTTGACAGCTCCTTCTGGCCGCACGGGTAAGAGGCTTGGCGAACTAAAGTTCATTCGCGTCTCAAACCCGGCCAGGGGTAGCTGTTAAGGTATAAACGCACTGACGAGAGGTGATACCTCGAAACACGTGTCTGTGGATTATTTATTCATTATATATATATATATATATATATATATATATATATATATATATATAGTGTACAAAGGTGCAGTTGTTATCATTGGTTTCCAAGCAACAGTTAGCCACTTTTCTTCAAGACAACGCGCCTCTTAAACCAATAGCAACAATTGCACTTTAAATGTATTGCATACTATAATAAAAAAAATACAGCTCTTACACCCGTAATCGAGCACTTTATTTTCAATTCTCCAAAGCTAAAAAAAAGATTATATATATATATATATATATATATATATATATATATATATATATAGAGTGTTCATAAACTCTTATCATGAACTTAATAATCACGTTGTACATTTGATAGAAAAAACAGATGAAAGTTGAACTGTTGTAGTTTTATGTTTTATGTGTTTTATACATACATTATATATATATATATATATATATATATATATATATTCACTTCTGTTTTGGTATATACGTGTCGATGTATAACTAAGAAAAGATATGTCGTTGATCATTAGAATTGCGCATACACTTTAATATATTAATAACAAGGAAAAGAACAAAATCAATTGTTTTCATTGAATAAAGGATATAATTCAGTAATCAAAAATCAATCGATTTATGGAAGTCTTTACATTATTTCAAAGTAAGTACAAAAAGCAGTTAATATTAACGCCAGGAGAGAGAGAGAAAGAGAGAGAGAGAGAGAGAGAGAGAGAGAGAGAGAGAGAGATGTTTTATGTATGTTTTCATTATTACATTTCAACAAAACTGCCAACTTGATTGTTACATTTAAAATCTTTATAAACACTATATATATATATATATAATATATATATATATATATATATAAGTTAAGAGAAAGGAAATGAATCCGACGGTATAAGTATTGATAAAAGGATATGAAAACACACAATATGTTATTAAAGTGAAAACATTTTTATCATATTCATAGCTAATGTTTGAACAATATTTCGATTTATAAAAATCATCTTCAGAGCTTGTTTATACTCCGCTCAGCCCATCTCTCGATGAGTCCGGAGTAAGAACAAGCTCTGAAGATGATTTTTATAAATCGAAATATTGTTCAATATTAGCTATGAATATGATATAAAATCTTTTCACTTTAACGGCATATTGTGTTGTTTTCATATCCTTTTATCCATACTTATATATATATATATATATATGAGAAGTAAATACACAAGCGATGTGTTTATGATATGGCTTATTTTAGCCGACAATTTTTGGGAGAATATGTGCTTAATTGAAGTCGTACCTAATTTTGAAAGTTAATTAATTAATAATTAATTAATTAGGCCGGCATACCTATTTAAATATATATATATATATATATATATATATATATATATATAATATATATATATATAAGTTAAAAGAAAGGAAATGAATCGACAATATGAGTATGTTTCATTCCATCATACTCAATATATATATATATATATATATATATATATATATATATGTACTCACTTCTGTTTTGGTATGAACGTGTCGACTTGTAACGTAGAAAAGATATATCATTGATCATTAAAAGGCGTATACACTTTAATATGTTTATAATAAAGAAAAGAGCAATTTTTTTTTCATTGATTAAAGTATATAAATCAGTAATCAAAAACCAGTCGATTTATGGAAGTCTTTACAGTATTTCAAAGTAAGTACAAAAAGCAATTATTCTTAAGACCCGCCATAGGAGAGAGGGAGAGAGGGGGAGGAAACTGTTAATCACATAATAAGACACCAAACTAGCAGAGAATAAGTACAAGAACAGTTGTATGATAAAGAAAAGACAGTCTTATAATAAACGAAGACAGTAAAACTTGCACGTATTTACAATACAGCAGATACAAAAACTGTTACCATAACGACAGAATTCGTCAATTCAGAAGGAACAACAGATTGCTGATAAAATGTAAAAAAACTTGTATAAGATTCTCCGTGTGTTTTGGGTGTAATGTGTCTGTCTTAGTGTGTGTATGTGTGGTTTGGTGTGTGTGTGTATATATATATACGTGTGTGTGTGTGTGTGTGTGTGTGTGTGTGTTCGTTTTTCTTCATGAATGTATATGTGTAAGTGTTAGCACGTGTTTTGCAACAGAGTTCCTCATTGTTCTATAGAGAGATTATATCAGAAGAACAATAACATTACATAAAATCACGTTGTCCTTAATATATAATATAGTTAGTACGCATGCGTGCGTTTCTTATATTTTATTCAAAATATACATTACACACATCACGCAAATTTAAAATACTTTCATTCCTTGACTTACGAGTTTAATTCGCTCCGCTCGTAACTCAAATTCCTAATTTTTGTTACCTTTTATTTCAAATAAAAAAATATCATTTATTGTATTAAAACATAATACAACAAA
>CM042157.1:16387487-16389987 GCA_023376005.1 Doryteuthis pealeii
ATCGAACTCTATCAGAAAATCATATTAGTTTGGCATTTTATTTGTACACGAAATTGGCCATTTTGCCCACTCTCAGGGGGTTTATCAGGCCTCAAAAGTCGCCTAAAACTCCGAATTGAGCACTTTTTTCACCATCAGTAAATTCAAGGCATTAGAATCCATGAGAAAAAAACAATAAAATCGATAACATATATTTTCATCAAAATACGTAGACTTATAATGGCTGGAAAATGGCATTTTGGGGGCACCTTTGAAGCCTCATATCTCCCCCAATTCTCAAGCGAACTCAACCATCTTTTACTATGTGATACTCCTCTTCGAACTCTATCAGAAAATCATATTAGATTGGCACTTTATTTGTACACGAAATTGGCCATTTTTGCCCACTCTCAGGGGGATTATCAGGCCTCAAAAGTCACCTAAAACTCCGAATTGAGTACTTTTTTCTCCATCAGTAAATTCAAGGCATTAGAATCCATGAGAAAAAACAATAAAATCGATAACGTACATTTTCATCAAAATCGTAGATTTATAATGGCTGAAAAATGGCATTTTGGGGGCACCTTTGAAGCCCCATATCTCCCCCAATTCTCAAGCGAGCTCAACCATCTGAGTATACAACACATGGATCGAATATCACACAGCGAAAATGGCAGAATCATATAATTGTGTTAGGCAACATACTTATTGATCCTCTTTGTGCACGCATTATGCTTTCCACATGTGTGTGTGTGGGGGGGTAGGAGGATCGTGGTGGAGTGACAATTAACAGCCTTATGTAGCGAGTTCCGTTCTTTCTAGCTACTATCATTGCCTGTTGCCAGTTGAAGAAATATATAAAAATTTAATCTAAGTGTGCGTAAAAGTTTCCAACGTTTTTATCTATACATATATAAAGAGTAGTTATGTGTATGTATGTCCGATGAAACTACAAAAATAAAACAATTAACGACAAAGCAAATATAAGTACACATTTACTATCACTAGACCTTGCTTTTTGAGCAAAAATAATGAAGATTTGATTTATATTCATGAAGATAATTTTTTTTTCAAATATCTAAATGATTTAGATATATTTTTTCTTTTCAGAATGGCTGGATCAACGCAAGATCTTTTTTACGTAGGGATTTTATGGGGGCTTCCTGGATCAACTCCCGATTCAGTAATAATGGATCTGTGTGACTAACTTTTAAAAAAAACCCCCATCTACCCAGGCGATGCCGGGTAGCCGCTTCTATTTTTGATATAAAGAACAATTTTCAACTGTGTATTTCTTTTCTACTTTTTGAATAAGCTGAAAACTTTTGCAGCTACCAAAGCTCTGTCACCCCTCTCTCTCTCTCTCTCTCTCTCTCTCTCTCTCTCTCTCTCTCTCTTTCTTTCTCTCTCCCCCTCCTTCTTTCTCTCGCTTTCTCTCTTCTTCCCCTCTCTCTTTCTCTTTCTCTCTCTCCCTACCTCTCTCTTCCTCTTTCTCTAACTCTCTCTCTCTCTACTCTGTGTGTGTGTGTGTCTCTCTCTCTCTCTAACTCTCTCTCTCTATTCTGTGTGTGTCTTTCTCTGTCTCTGTCTCTGTCTCTCTCTATATCTGTCTCTCTGTCTCTGTCTCTCTCTGTCTCTCTGTCTCTCTGTCTGTCTGTCTCTCTCTCTCTCTGTCTGTCTGTCTGTCTGTCTCTCTCTCTGTCTCTGTCTCTCTCTCTCTCTCTCTCTCTCTCTCTCTCTCTATATATATATATATATATATATATATATATATATATATATATAGTTAAGAATTAATGAAAAATATATTTTTTTAAATTCTCTCAAGGAGAAAAAAAACTTTTTAAGAGAAATCCTTTACGGAAAAAATACTATTTTTACTGGACTCTTTTGAAGCATTAAATTAATATATACGATGACATTAGGAAGATAATAAGAAATTGAAAACTTAAAAATCAAAACAAATTAGTATTAAACGGATATCTTAGATTTCTGTATAATTATGAATTTTAAAAGCTTTTATTTTACAATGTTGTATAATGGAAGATTCACAAACTTAAGTTTCCCAAAAATTCTAATAAGAATTTTTCCAATAATAATCATATATATATATATATATATATATATATATATATATATAGCGGTTGTGTGTCAGAGAGGGCGAGAGAGAGTGAGAGAGAGCGAGAGAGAGTGAGAGAGAGAGAGTGAGAGATCATTGCATAACTACTGGAAGTACACGTCTCGAAACCTCTATAACGTAAGATCCATATTTGCCGCATTTTTCTTGGATCTTGATAAACATATATCTAGATACATTCAATAAAGCAGTTCAATTTGAAATTACTAATAAGTTTTAGTGTCCCTAAATATATATACATATATATATAGCATATATATATATATATATATAATGTGTGTATATATATATATTAATGTGTGTGTGTGTGTGTGTCTGTGTGTGTGATAATAGATGCCTAGCAAGATAGTTAGCCAAAGATAGTTGCCGATATTACCTGCCATG
>CM042157.1:16397487-16427487 GCA_023376005.1 Doryteuthis pealeii
ACAGACAGATATATAGATAGAAAGATAGATAGATAGATAACATGGTGAGAGAGAGAGAGAGAGAGAGAGAGAGAGAGAGAGAGAGAGAGAGAGAGAGAGAGAGAGAGAGAGAAAGGGGGTAAATTTTTAGATTGATACATGTACTGGCAAGCACAAGCTGAGATAGATAGATAGATGGGCACAGAACTATATATATATATATATATATATATATATATATATATATATATATATAAAGATATGGACTGTATGAGATAAATACATACACAGGGATATGTTGATATACATAGGGGTAGATAGATGGATGTATATAGACCGAGATATATATAAGTATAAAAAGAGAGAGAGAGAGAGAGAGAGAGAGAGAGAGAGATAGACAGGGTGAGTGAGTGGTTGTATGAGATAAATACATAGACAGGGATATGTTGACATACATACGGGTATATAGATAGATAGATAGATAGATAGATAGATAGATAAATAAATGGGTGGATGGATAGATGGATAGATGGATACATGTGAATAGGCAGCTGTATAGATAGATATAAACAAACAAAATTAGATAGTTGGATAGATAGAATGTGTGTGCGACTTACGGACAATGAGTGCGTAAAAATGCAAAGGGGGTGTTTGGCAGGTCTAAGCGTGTATGTATATATTCATGTGTGTGAGTGTGTGTGTGTATATGTGTACGTGTGTATGTGTGTACGTGTTGTTGTGATTGTTGTTGTTGTTGTTGTTGTTGTTGTTGTATTCCGATATCAGAAACTAAAGGAACTTACTTTTGTCCTTCCACCCGAGTCTGCGAGAAGGAACTACCCTATCCCAGCAGACACGGTTCCCGCCACTCTCTCTTTTTATGATCTTGTCCTTAACTCCACTCGCCGATGTACACACCGTAAATGCAGACGTAAAACCTTTTTCGTACTTCCTCACTGGATCTGCTTTCTCCTTGTTTGAAATCGTCGTATTTTGTTTTTGTTTTTTGTTTTTTGTTGATACTTTTTTTTTTTTGTTATATTTTTCTTCACTTTTTCTCAAACATAAGAAACAGTATGCATCTCATATATGTATATATATATATATATATGTGTTTACACATATATATATACTTATATATGTATATATATATATGTGTGTCTCTGTGTGTATACGCGCAGTGAACTTATTTAGATATATATGTACATGATTTTACGCTGGCTTTATACGTATAGATATATGTATGTGTATGAGAGTTTTTAAGGGCACTGTGTTGAATGTATATAGACGCACGTATATATATACATATATATATGTTTATTTATACATACATATTTATATATATATATATCGTTAACAAAAGATAAAGCACTGGGTGTATATAATGTGGCTTGGTTACTGCAAGACAACGATTTCAGCCGTGCCGATAGTTTATATATACAACACACTCCTCGTCAGTGGCTGCCTTTGCCTGTCTGTCTGTCTGTATGCTTGACGGAGAGGCTGGCTGACTGCATCACTTAGAAATTTTCATCTGTTGCGCGCAGTCGTCTCATCATCCCGATTACTTGCAAGACACACCGTTCGCTGAACACACGCGCGTAGTGAATCATTCATTGAAAGCTGCATGTGCCTACGTAAGGACTACACTCGGAGGTTCTTCCTCATTCACTGGAAGTCTCTCTTTTCTTTTCCCTTCGCTCTCCAACCCCCACCCCCATTATCGCTTCACTCCCACCCCACTTTTCGTCACTTAAACCTATTGATGAGACCCCTTTTTTTTTTTTCACCCTCATTTAATTTCAAAATGGAGCGTTCCCTTATAAAAATACTTTAAATCGTAACAAAACAACAAAAAAAAAGAAAAAAAAAATTAAAACAAAAAATAAAACAAAAAAAGATTTGCTTCATTTTTATTCTTTAGTTTCTTAAAAATATTTCTTTTCAAAATTTTAAAAAAGAAAAAGGAATGTCTTTTTTTTTTTTTTATTTCTCTGACGTCTTTTCCGTGGTATTATTTTCTATTTAACGAGTCGAATCTGGTGGTCTTCACTGGAAATCGGGTGACAGCAAGTCTCATTGAAGTTCCTAAAGTAGTTCTTAACGATTTAAGTAATACCGTCGGCTGGATTGTCTCATTCCTTTCTTAGATTTCTAATACCTCAAATCAATAGTTGTGTAAGGTCTTCGAGACGGCCCTAAGCATGCCGGCAATAAGTTTGGCTCACTTCTTCGCCAAATTCCCGATATTCTGCCAACCTCTTACTTTGTGATCTGCTGAGAGAGCAACACCCACGTTTTTTAATTATAGGGCACATCTAGATATGGACATGCCATTATATTTTACTTTTACGTTATTATATAATGTTAACGTGTTTCGTTAAAGTCGTCCTATCGTGTTGTAATGGTTAGCAAGCTAGTTTCTCAAATCTGTTACTACAGAAAAGTGAGTTCAATTTCCCAACTCTACTATGAACCCCCCATCCCCCCAGCTATTGGTTAAATAGTAACACTATTGTTCTTCTACAAATATGACTTTGGCATTAAATAACCCATGAAAGTTGATATGCCCTTAAACAAAGAAACCAAACCAAACTTTGTTCAATTATTATTGTTATAAGTACTAGCAAATATATGCACCCTCCGGGTGCAAGTAATTAACTTTTAATATAATAAAATATCATATTAAATTAGAAAGGCTAATGAAACTGAATAAGAATGCAAATAAAAAGATTTGGAACAGAGGGGGTATGATTGAAAAATAGAACAACTTTGAAAGTAACTCTTCCATCATTTTCCATTACTCCCGTCTTTCATTGGTAAATTTTCCTAATTTAACTATTTAGTTAAAATAGGAAGTAAAGAATAATATTACAGTTATTTCTTCTTGTTAATGGATTTCTTTTAAGATTTATCCCCGAGATCTTTGCTCATATTCAATAAGAAAAAAAAACAATTAGAAATCAATAATACTAAGCATATATTTATTAAAATCAAGTTTTTGATATCAATATGCAAATTAGCCTTCCCATTCACACTATAATCCGCTATTTTGTTGTATATATAAATACAATTGCATGTTCTGTGTATGTAGATATGGTCAATAGTCTTAATGATGTAAAACAATTTTATCAATAATTGAGGTTTAAATAAAAATAAAATCATGGAGAATGTGATGTAAATAACGAAAGGAATTGTGATTTGTATAGTAATATAGTTTCGGTTACAGACACAAAAACACACAATCTCCATTGTAATATGATGTAACCTTTTCCTTATATTTTCTGTATTATATTATTAAACATAATCTGCTGAGAGAGCAACACCCACGTCTTTTAATTATAGGGCACATCTAGATATGGATATGCCATTATATTTTACTTTTACGTTATTATATAACTTCAACGTGTTTCGTTAAAGTCGTCCTATCGTGGTGTAATGGTTAGCAAGCTAGTTTCTCAAATCTGTTACTACTGAAAAGCGAGTTCTCACTGGATGCTCCATACTTATGACATGTTAAATCCTATCTGTAAGGTAATTTTTTTGTTTAAAGTAGTACCTGACTTTATGCCCACCCCTATGAAAAATTAAATGAATAAGTCAAAGTGGGACATCTACCGGAGCACTCCAAACCACTCGACGATCAAAAAGTCGCCCCCCACCCCCGGAAAACGCCAGAGATCGTAAGCCCATAGAAAATGGTTTGATTGGTTTGGTTTGTTTTGTTTTACGGCATATCAACCTCAGTGGGTAATTTAATGCCGATAAAGTTTTGAAATAAATCAATTCTTAATGGATAATACAATTTTTTCATAAATACATTTTTCTATTTAACCCATAGATGGGACCCTAACCGGTACTACCACTCTGGGTCAGAGTGGACCAGGGAGCAATGGTGATGAAGGGGTGCTCCACATTCCCCAAACCTCCAAAACTGGAACCTCACCATCAGATAGAGTTTAACGTCATTCCCAGGACATGTAGACCCACAGTCACCGCCTTCTAGCACTCATATGATAAAAAGAGTTGGGGTTTGCCATAAGGGCAATAGGGTTGGGAAAATCATATAGGTGCTAGGGCTTGACGTGACCAGCCGATTGATCAGATGAGGCCTCTCCGACCGCCCGTCTAGCCCAAGATAGGGCCAAAGTGGAGTATTGCATGTCATGAACTGCTCATCCACCTGGGCTCTATCCTTAAGCATCACGGGTCGCCACCCACGGCCAACAGGTGGCCCCATTGGGGGAGTCTTACCCCTCTGCAGAGGTGCAGTCGGTGCATTCTAACGTCCCAGCCGACAGGGCGAAAATGGGTTGAGTTTTTTTTAAAGAAAAACAGAAAAACAGAGAGAAATGAATTAATTGAATACATTTCTGTTCATTAGTAAAGGATCAGCGATACCTTACTATCTTGTCAACCATTTGGGACATGGCTATCGCGGTTGACGATAGTAGATAAAGGGTTAAAAAAAATTAAGCCTTAAAGTTACAACTAAACTATTTTTCATCTCCTTCCCACCCCCATTCCACAGAAATAGAATATATTTAGGACAAAGACATCAATTTAGAAAAAAATTACTGGGTAATGGTTTTAAATCTCATAAGAACCCGCAAAATTGTACTTTCTAACATTCTTCATTGCAGCATTTTTTCCCGCACTGCTTTAAATTTATCAGCCTTTGTTATAATCTCTACGCTGTTGGAAGTGCGTGATGTAATAGTTACCATCGTAGGAAATGGACATGGCGAGACGAGTTCAAATCCTGGATAAGGCGGTTTGCATTTTCCACTTTTAATACCATTGGGAAACTTATCAATCGACCTGTTCTCCTTCCAGCTATGGGTAAATAGTAGGTTCGGATGGGCTCTTTAGGTTTGGAGAAGCAACCACTCTAGGTGCATCAGTCCACCTATTCTCATTCCAGCTATGGAAATGAAGACGTTGAGACGAGTTCAAATCCTGAACGAGGCTGCTTGCATTTCACATAGCACTAATACCCTTGAGAAACTTATCAATCCACCTATTCTCCCTCCAGCTATGGGTAAATAGTGGGCTGAGCTGAGCTCTCTAACCTTGGTGAGGCAACTAGTTTAGGTGTATCAATCCAGCTATTCTCCCTCCAGCCATGGGTAAATAGTAGGGTGGGATGAGCTCTTAAATCTTGCTGTGGCAACCAGTCTAAGAGAATGAAAAATTCCGAATTCAACCTGTTGAATTCCACTTAAGATATTGACCATGTCCCACATCCTGCCCGTGCGGAGGGGCTTGCTCAGTCGGTAGAGCGTTCGGCTAGAAACCACAAGGTTCCTAGTTCGATACCGGTCCTCGCCAACTCAGCGTATGAGTAGCACAGGGATCTGTGCGGTAAAGTAAGGAGCTGATGGTAGGTGTGGCGCTCCACCTCAGATGCTAAATCTCCTTGGTCTAGCGCTATTGAAAAGTGGATAGACTCCCTTGCTGACTGGCTGATACCGACTTTAGGCCGCCCCGTCGACTACTTACTTATATATATATATATATATAATTCCTACGCTTCCGCTAAAGAAACAAGTAGTCTTCTTCTTCTTCTTCTTCTTCTTCTTCTTCTTCTTCTTTGTTTCCTCTTCTTTCTGTTTTATATATTTCTAATATGCTCGTTGTATAATGATTATCGTTGTATGAAATGGATATGATGATTTGAGTTCAAATCCGGACGTGGTTGCTTGCATTTCTCATAGCGCAATATACCCTTTGGAAAGGTATTAATCCACCTATTCTTCCGTCAGCTACGGGTCAAATAGTAGGACAGACGGGGTTATTTAACCTTGGTGTGCCAACCTGTCTAGGAGAGAGAAAACTGAATTTAGACCGGTTAAAATCCCGCTTAAAAATATCTGACCATATGTTGAATCTTTCTCGTGCGGAGAGGTTGGGTAAATATATACGTGCTTCTAATATGCAATCTTTTATTTTTGTTTTACTCGGTGATGCTGATAGTTTTGTGACTTAGTGCGTCCTGAGACGCACATATTTTCTTTGAATGAGTTTCCGGGGAAAATTTATGGGTCCCAAATAAAGCCGTCTAAGTCCTACTTTGTAACCTGTACTGTGTAATTCGTTTCTAAAAAAAAACTATTGAAATGTATTTACAGTTAGCTTGAAATAGTGAGGGAAGAAAAAAGAAAAAACACTGGGACGCAAGGTTACGATTTTACTGCGTCCATTTAGATATTTGTGCGTCGGGCACGCAGGACGCGTACCTAGCAGCATCAGTTTACTCCTTCATCTTTTTCTATCGCTTCCCTTCTCTTTTCTTTGGAATGGCTTATTTTTCTTCCCTCTCCGTTTGCCACCATTTTTCTTTCTCTTTGTATCCATTATTACTAGTATTATTTGTATTATTCGGACTATTGTCCTCATCTTTATTGTTATTTGTACAACGTTTCGGCCGATGTGACAGAACCCTCCGGACAGAGAAAAAGTGAGCGTGATAGCCGCTCACGGTCAATCGACTGAAAGGCTGTGAGACCCGCATAGCCACCCCTTTACCTCACCAACGCTAGCCATCCCAGCAGCAGTCATTGTCATCCTCGAGCATTCCCATTGTCAATGCTCGCCACTACAGCCGAGTAAGAAGAAATAAAGTCAGAAGTTTCTACCATACACATGTGTTGTGATTTTCTTAAGTCCGACTACTACATATATCGCTTTTGGTACTGTGACCATACCCGTTATACGACATACACGATTTAGTGACGTGAAAAAGGAGCTATATAACACCTTCCTGCCTTCTTCAGGTATTTCTTGTCGGACTCGGGAGCCTTCTCGAACACGGGAACGTTCTTTTCAAATTCGGGAACATTTTTGTCGTAATCGGGAGCCATCGCAGAACTTTGAACCTAACCCTTTATTCAATCCATGGGGTATCCTTTTCGCATTCCGCTATTCATCATTTCTCTTGTACCCTTTTAAGATCTCAAAACCATTTCTTCTTGAAAATTTTTCACATCAGCTATAGTTGGTGGTCTTTCCTGGATCCTTACTGACTGCAAGTCTCCAGGACACTCCTGAGTATTTAGCAGATCATAATAAATCTGTTGTTTCTCCTTTGATTTCCAAATTTCTCCAGGGTAATTCCATGTCAAATTATTCAGGCCATGTCACCCCCACCTTCAATCTTTCAGAATTTTTGTCTAGGTTTTAAAGTTAGACATTCCCTAAAATGTGAGCTTCCAATTAAAAAGAATAGGAGTGGGAAGCTCTAGAACTCATTTTATATACAACAATTGGTTTTAAAAAGTCGCCATTTTTTGCCCCCCCTTCAAATTTGAAGAGCTAAACATCGACATAACACCGCCAATTTTTGGAATTGGAAGCTAAAACTTTGGGGAATGTCTAACTTTACTTTTTCCTGGATGATTTGACATGGAATAACCCTTCAGTCTTTCATCCAAACTTCTTGGAAAACGTTGCAAGGACACCAGCTATAATTGGTACCACCTACACGTTTTACAGCATTTTTGTAACACTCTTCTTCTTCTTCTTCTTCTTCTTCTTCTTTATTATTATTATTATTATTATTATTATTATTATTATTATTATTATTATTATTATCCATGCATTTGTATAATTCATATAAGATGTTTGGTGGTTATCACATCCCAACAGTCTTCTTTCGATGCTCTGTAATCTGAACACTTTTCTCAACTTTTCCACAAATATCAACGTATTAGTTGCATATGAATTTAGATGTTTACTAATTTTAGATTAATTGGAAATTAGTTTTTTTTTAATCAAATTTCAACAGCGTTTCGAATTAATACTTTCTATAATGACTTTTGTAGCCTTCGAGCGACTAAATATCTCAAAAATATATATATATATATATATATATATATATATATATATATATATATATATATGAGAGTACGTAAATAAACACTGTGTTTATTTGATATGGCTTTTAGGCGACAATCTTTGGAGGATATGTGTTTAATTGAAGTCATGCCTAATTTTTGAAAATAAATTAGTTAATAATTAATGAATTAAGGCGGGCATATATGTTTTCTCGATCTGTTTAGCCTTACATTTGAACATATATGCCCGCCTAAATTAATTAATTATTAACTAATTAATTTTCAAAAATTAGGTATGACTTCAATTAAGCACATATCCTCCAAATATATATATATATTATATATATTATATATATATATATATATATATATATATATACAATTCTTTAAACGTATATTTAACTCTTTATATTGAGCAATTTAAATCGTTTTTTAAACTCCAGAAGTAAATATATTTGGTTGGCGAATTTAAAGTTAACTGTGATATATATATATATATATATATATATATATATATATATATATATATATACATGTGTGTGTTTAATAAGAGGGGGGATTTATTGAGCGAGGGAGTCTATTCCATTTTCACAAGCACAAGACAGGGAGATTGTTTTTTTTTAAGTCTGACGTGGAGCGCCACACCTAACATCAGTTTTTTGCTTTACCGCACAGTTCCAAACCGTACTACTGATAAGCTGAGTCAGTGAGGGCTCATATCGAATCCAGAGCCTAGTGGTTACGAGGCGGATGCTCTACCGACTGAGCTAAACCGGTCCCTAATGGTACTATTTAAATCATAAACGGGATGTGTGATGGGATCCATGTATTTCCGAAAAGTATCAATCCGAAAGTGAACGTAATAGCGTGACTGGGTTCGAACGCACTTACTACGATGTCCCAATCTAGTACGTTAGCCACATATTTTAATTGTTAAAGTATCTTTGTTAGAAAATAGACATACAAGAGTTGATATTGCTGTAAATAAAGCTACCTAACCTATATTTAGAGTATGGAACTAAGGATCAAGATTCCGTATATGTTTGCAGATTTAAAAAAAAATCTGCATGGTATACTTAGTAGAAAGGAGGAGGTGCCCGTGGTGTAATGGTTGTCTTCAAAGGAAATGGACATAGCGACACGAGTTCAAATCCTGGACGAGTCTGCTTGCATTTCATATGGCACTAATACCCTTGGGAAATTTATAAATCCAATTATTCTCGCTCAACTATGGGTAAATAGTAGGTCAGACTAGGCTCTTCAACCTTGGTACAGCTACTGGTCTAGGAGAAGGAAACTCTGAATTCAAACCTGGTAAACTCCGCTTAAAAATTGACCATATGTCAGATCTTGCTCGTACGGAGGAGTTGGTAAACAAATACTTAGTAGAAAAGTTTTATTTTGTTTCTTTGTTTAATGACATCTCAACATTCATGGGCTACCTAATCCTCACAACAAACTGAAAATCCCCACAACAAACTCTACAAATTAAAAGAAAGGACACCTGATCCTAGTAATACCAGAAGAGAAGAAACCACAACCACCCGGCTACGTATTGGCCAGACTAGATTAACTTACCCTTTCATTCTAAAAGAAGAACCTCCACCTAAATGTTCATGTGGAAACCGGTATACAATAAAACATGTTATACTCCACTTTGGCCCTATCTTAGGCTAGACGGACGGTCGGAGAGGCCCCCTCTGATCAATCGGCTGGTCACGTCAAGCCCTAACACCTATATGATTTTCCCAACCCTATTGCCCTTATGGCAAGCCCCAACCCCTTTTTATCATATGGGTGCTAGAAGGCGGTAGCTGCGGGTCTACATGTCCTGGGAATGACGTTAAACTCTATCTGATGCTGAGGTTCCAGTTTTGGAGGTTTGGGGAATGTGGAGCACCCCTTCATCACCATTGCTCCCTGGTCCACTCTGACCCGGAGTGGTAGTACCTGTTAGGGTCCCATCTATGGGTTGAATAGAAAAACATGAGTTTATAAACAAAATTGTATTATCCATTAAGAATTGATTTATTTCAAAACTTTATCGGCATTAAATGACCCACTGAGGTTGATATGCCGTAAAACAAACAAACAATAAAACATATTCTGATTACATGCACACACCTCTCCCACACTCGAAGAAAGTTCTACAATGTTAACAGCATGGACAAACTATTTGGAAGAATATATCCCAAGAGCATATTACACTTTATGAAAAAAAACGACCTCCTATCAAGGATGTAAGTTCATAAACCTACAAAAATCCCCGACACTCTCTCTTGATGCTCAAATCCTCAACAGAAAACTTGATTTCAAAAATATCTTAACCCCTATCACTATACCTAATTACCAATAAAAGCAAGATCTGGAATGATATGCATGTGGTTGCACACGTGGCAGCTGTACCTTAAAAGAAATAAAACAAAACGTATTCGGCATAAAATAACCCAATGGGTTGACATGCCGTAAAACCCAACCAATCAAACCTAATCCGAAAGTGATCTTTATAGAAGAACAGCAGTTGTATTATTTAATACATAGAAGGATAAGAGTGTTCATACCTTTCCCAAGGGTATTAGTCCGAAAATGAAAGTTAAAGTGCGACTGGAGTTCGAACTAACTTACTACATTATCCACTACGCCATGGGGATCCCCTTAAAGATATAATGATGCTAAGGAAAAGGGAAAATGAAGGAAACAGCAACTAATATAAACTAGATATTTACCACGTACCCAACGTGTACGGGTTAGGCACAAGGCCCTATTAATGTGGGACCACCCACGAACTGAAACTCATTGGTGGTGGGTGCAAAAATGCGTTGATCCCGTCGGCATTCACCCTCAGGGGAGGTGCCTCAGGCACTGGGCAATAAACCCAGCCCTGCCCCTTTAAATCAAGGGGACAGGTGTTGCCTAGGGGGACGGCCCCCTGAGATCAACGATGTTAACTTGTAAGGTCCAGGGCCGAAGCCACTGGAAACCCGCCCCGAGGGACAGATCCACAACTAATATAGACTATATTACAAAGAAAAGAAGAAAAATAAACATGAAAGAAACGACAGCAAGAGGAAAACGAAAGGAGGAAAATAGATAAGAGGAAAATAAATGGCTGTTGGTTGGCTAGTTGGTTTAACGGCATATCAACCCTTTTCGAGTTATTTAATGCCGAATCAAGTCATTTTGATATCAGTTTGCTTATACATAGTGCCAGTTTAGCTCAGTCGGTAACGTGTTCGGCTGGGAACCTCAAGGTTCCCGTTTCGATACCAGTCTCGCCAACTCAGCGTATGAGTAGCACAGGGATATGTGCGGTAAAGTGGAGAGCTGATGGTAGGTGTGGCGCACCACCTCAGACGCTAAAAACAATCATCTTGGTCTAGCGCTAGTGAAAAGGGTATAGACTCTCTCGATGTCTGGCAGATACCACTCCAGGCCTCCCCGATGACCTTTGCTTATAGTACCTGCTGTTGTTTAAGTGGTCACCCATTTAAGTATTGAACGCTTAACTTCGGTGATCTAGTGGGAACCGGTGTTTTCAACGTGATATGGCCATAAACGCAAAATTGTACTTTCTCATATTCTTTATTGCAGCTATTTTTTTCCCGCACTTCTTTAAATTTCTCAGCCATTGTTATAATCTCTACGCTGTTGGATGTGCGTGATGTAATGGTTAGCATCGTAGGAAAGGGACACGGCGAGACGAGTTCAAATCCTGGACAAGGCGGTTTGCATTTTCCACTTTTAATACTCTTGGGGAACTTATCAATCCACCTATTCTCCCTCCAGCTATGGGTAAATAGTGGGTTGGGCTGGGTTCTTTAACCTTGGTGAGGCAACCAGTCTAGGTGTATCAATCCACCAATTCTCCTTCCAGCTATGGAAATGGAGACGGTGAGACGAGTTCAAATCCTGGACGAAGCAGTTTGCATTTCACACTGTTAATACCGTTGAGAAACGTATAAATCCATCTGTTCTCCCTCCAGCTATGAGTAAATAGTAGGGTGGGCGGGGCTCTTTAACTTTGGTGAGGCAGCCAGTCTAGGTGTATCAATCCACCTATTCTCCTTCCAGCTATGAAAATGGACAATAAATGAAAATAAATAGAAGGACTGTTAAAAAAAACATGGGAGAAATTAAGGGAACCAGGAAAGGAAAAGAAAAAAAGTGTGGAAGGAAAGAGAGAGATACTAAAAATTAATAATATCTAATGATGAATACGAATCTCAGTGTAATTTTAAAAAATTTACTCCAAGAGGCCGTAGCTCAACATATACTATATTGGAATCAGGTAGACTCTGTGGGCAAATTAAAAATATCTGGGTCAAATTTGGACCCGCAATCCTGAAATTCTGGGTCCCCACATTTTGATTACTGCGATTGTTTTTGGTAATTTTTTACTTAATTTTTTCTGCGAAGAATTCTTTGTACGGTAACAACTTGGAAAAAATGACAACAATCGAAATTAATTGCGAAATCCAGCCTCAGAAGTATCCTTGTTGGACTGAAGTACTAATTAAGAAATTAACTTAATTGCTGCCCGACAGAGCGGCTTTTAAGCTAGTTGAAAATAAAGAAGGGAAGAAAAATATAAAAAGTGAAGAGCACAAAGGAAAAAAATATATAATAGAGCAGAATAAAGAAAAGAAACAGAAGAAGAAATAAACTTTTTCAAGAAATAAAAAATTGGGGGGGAAATAGAGTAAAAAAAGAAGAAAATTAGGGAAATAAAGAAGAAGAAAAGAAAGAAAAGAAGGAAAATAAAGAAGAAGAAAAAAGAAAAAAGAAAAATTAGGGAGAATAAAGAAGAAAAAAGAAAGAAAAAAGGAAAATTAGGGAAAATAAAGAAGAAAAAGAAAGAAAAGAAAGAAAAATATAGAAGAAGAAAAAAAAGAAAATTAGGAAAATAGAAGAAAAGAAAGAAAAGAAGGATAGATAAAAAGAAGAAAAAAGAAAAGAAAAAAAGGAAATTAGGGAAAATAAAGAAGACAAAAGAAAGAAAGAAGGATAGAATAAAGAAGAAGAAAAAAGAAAAAAAAAGGAAAATTAGGGAAAATAAGAGAAAAAAGAAAGAAAAGGAAAATAAAGAAGAAAAAAGAAAGAAAAATGAAAATTAGGGAAAATTAAGAAGAAAAAAGAAAGAAAAGAAGGATAGATAAAGAAGAAGAAAAAGAAAGAAAAAAGGAAAATTAGGGAAATAAAGAAGAAAAAAAAAAAGAAAACAAGGAAAAATAAAGAAGAAGAAAAAAGAAAGAAAGAAGGAAAATTAGGGAAAATAAAGAAGAAAAAAGAAAGAAAAGAAGGAAAAAAAAGAAGAAGAAAAAAGAAAGAAAAAAGGAAAATTAAGGAAAATTAAGAAGAAAAAAAGAAAGAAAAGAAGGAAAATAGGAAAAAGAAAGAAGAAAAAATAAAGAAAAGAAGAAAAATAAAAAAGAAAGAAGAAAAAAAAGAAAAGAAGGAAAAATAGGAAAAATAAGAAAAACGAAAAGTAAAAATAGGAATAAAAGTAAAGTGAGGAATGAAAATAAAGAAAGAGAAAAAGAAGGGAAAACAAAAGATTGAAGGAAAAAAAGAAAGAAATGGTCAGCGATAGAAGGAAAAAAAGAAAAATAAAGGAAGTAGAAGAAAAGAAAGAGAACTGATATTACATAATTTATGAGCAGTCATACTTATGAACGTACCTGTAGTTAGAAATTTGAATTAGGGTCGTTAACTTAAAATCATGGGGTGCATGGAAAATTACAGACAGTTATGGACGGTTCAGGCCGGGTTAGCTCATTCAATAGAGCGTTCGGCTAGAAACCACAAGTTTCCTAGTTCGATAGACCCTCGCTAACTCAGCGTATGAGTAGCACAGGGATCTGAGCGGTAAATTAAGGAGCTGATGGTAGGTGTGGCGCTCCACTTCAGACGCATAAATAATCTCCTTGGTCTAGCGCTAGTGAAAAGTGGATAGACTCCCTCGCTGATTGACTGATACCGACTTTAGGCCACTTCAAAGACTTTACTTTTTTTACATTATAGACGGTTCATAACCTTTGAGCCCTTAAAACCGCGCCATTACAGACGCGTGAGAATAAGTTTAGTTAGCAGATTCGACCAGGCTTTCAAGGAGCGTAAACGTTGTCCACCTCCCTCCGCGGCGGAATCAACATGGGCTGGGGAAATAACGCTTTATTGATCAAGAAACAAACAAGTCTTGTTTTATTAATTAAATATTAAAGACAATGACCAGACCAGCCCAAAGAAGAATTAACAAAGAAAATCATCTGCTGGGTGGGGGTGCAGATAGAATTCAGCCAAAAGAAGATGGTGATTGATATAGAAGCATTTAGCAAGAACCAACAAGTAGAAGCAGAGTACTCGAGTATGACTAAGAACTATCATCTCTCTGTCTCTCTCTATTATATACCCAAATCATTTTAGGGGTATAAGATCTTATGGGCCATCCTGTGGGCTTTAAGCAAGAGCGCTTGTCCAATGGAATTGGATCCTTGGTAATTCTCTGATAAAGAATTGGATCCTTGGTAATTCTCTGATAAAGAATTGGATCCTTGGTAATTCTCTGATAAAGAATTGGATCCTTGGTAATTCTCTGATAAAGAATCCGTTGGTTCTTCTCGTAAAGAATCCTGAGTATTGTAAGCCCTCTTCAATGAGTGCTAGTAGAACTATGGCAGTATCAGTGTTTAAGTAGTGTATCAGCCCCGCAGTATGGCTAGTGATTGGCGATGGAATTATCCACATAACCACGGCTAGTCTATAAATTCAGGTGGAGAATTTGTGCACACCTTATATACACGAATATTCCAACAGTATATAACACTGATAAAAGGGGGAAATGGAAGAAAGAAAGGAAATGGAAAAATGAAAAAGAAAAAGAAAGAATTCAAAGAACGAAAAAATATATTTACACCCTCTCAATACGAGTAGAATGTGACTCATAGTCAATTTTTAAACGGAAATAATGGGTCTGAATTTAGAGTTTTACGGGTTAAATCGAACTTAACGGACCTAAATTGCACCAACGTATGTCACCCTGTCGAAAAAAAAAACCCACAATCAGGGAATTAACCGAATTTAGTGAAATTTTCAGTGTTGATATATTGATGAATAAAAGATATAATGCAGTAGTTATTTTATTTAAAAGCTTTAACCTTTTTCAAGTCAGTTAACATTGAACCACTTATCTTTGAGAATCTGTATTACGCCTCAAATATACGTGATTCAAAGTTAACTGACCTGAAAAAATGTAAAAGTTTTTAAATGAATTAACTGGTGCATTATATCTCTTATTCATTAATAATTCAACACCGAAAATTCTATTAAATTCGGTTAATTCCCTGATTTTTTATACGTTTTTTTCTTTCGGTGGGGTGACACGAGTTCAAATCCTGGACGATACTGTCTGCATTTCACATAGAGATAATACCTTTGGGAAAGGTATGTATCCAACTATTCTTCCGCCTGTTACTGATAAATTGTAGAGCAGATTGGGCTCTTCAACCTTAATGTGGCAACCGGTCTAGTAGAAGGAAAACATCGAATTCAAACCGCTTAAAAATTGACCTTGTGTCACATCCTGCTTGCGTGGAGGTGTCGGTATATATATATATATATATATATATATAAACACGGTTTGTTTGGAATGACTTTTTACCGACAATTTTTGGGAGAATAAGTGCTTAATTGGAGTCGTACCTAATTTTGAAAATTAATTAATTAATAATGAATTAGGCGGGAATACCTATTTAAATGTATGGCTAAACAAATCGAGAAAAATCAATCTCTGTATGTACATTTCGGCCTATTAGGCCTCATCAGCAGAGCTATAGATCGGAAGACCGCCCTGTGCGTGATTTGAAACCGGACTGCCAAGCTGACAGGCCGATCCCATAACCCCTACACCAAACGGACTTCTTAGATTTTACGATTTGTTTAGAGTAGGTTAATATTCCTCTTCTAGTGACTTTTATTACACGACGATATGATAAGTTGTAAACACGGTTTGTTTGGAATGGCTTTTTGCCGACAATTTTTGGGAGAATAAGTGCTTAATTGCTGATGAGGCCTAATAGGCCGAAATGTACATACAGAGATTGATTTTTCTCGATTTGTTTAGCCATACATTTAAATAGGTGTTCCCGCCTAAATCATTATTAATTAATTAATTTTCAAAATTAGGTACGACTCCAATTAAGCACTTATATATTATATATATATATATATATATATATATATATTGGTAGCAAGTTATATTGTATGCAGGTGTTATTAAACAACATGGACCATTTCTTTTTCATGGTCTTGATTTGTATCTTTTCCAGTCTTCAGGCTATCTTTCTAATGTTAGGATCCAGTTGAAATAGAGCGCTTTCGACTGCTTCTTCAGTCGTCAGGTTGATAGTGTGGGAATAATCCTATTTCAACTGGATCCTAACATTAGAAAGATCGCCTGAAGACTGGAAAAGATACAAATCAAGATCATGAAAAAGAAATGTTCCGAGTTGTTTAATAACACCTGCATACAATATAACTTGCTGCCAAAATATACAACAATATATAACAACTGCCAACAAAATATATATACAAACACACACACACACACACACACACATATATATATATATATATATATATATGTATGTATGTATATATATATATATATATATATATGTATATATATATATATATATATATATATATATGTATATATGTATGTATGTATATATATTTATACATAATAGAAATTTTTTGAAGGCAGTTGACAATGCAATATATGTTGAAAATTATGTTTATTTACCTTTTTTAAAACTTTTTTTCTTTTTTTAACATACTTAATATTTTCTAGCGTTCTTCAACGTCTCAAATAACAGTTTAATTACACCAGCGTGGATAAGTACTATTAAAAAAAAACACCTAGTACTTTTAAAAACTCTAATAACTCTGATGATGGAATTTCATTCCGAAAATATTAAGTATGTTAAAAAAAAAGAAAAGAAGAACAAAAAGGTAAATAAACATAATTTTCAACATATATTGCATTGTCAACTGCCTTCAAAAATTTCTATTACACTTACAACAATGCTTCAAACACACTATAATAAACAAAAAACACTTTATATATATATATATATATATATATATATATATATATATATATATATATATATATGGGAGATTATGTGCTTAATTAAAGTCATACATAATTTTGTTAATTAATTAATATAACTGAATGAATTAGGCGTGCATATGGGTTTAAATGTAAAGCGTAAACAAATCGAGAAAAAGTCATCTCTGTATGTACATTTCAGCCCATTAGGCCTCATCAGCAGAACTATAGACAGGGCAGTGCTTTGTGTGCGTCTATAGTTCTGCTGATGAGGCCTAATGGGCTGAAATGTACATACAGAGATGACTTTTTCTCGATTTGTTTACGCTTTACATTTAAACCCATATGCACGCCTAATTTATTCAGTTATAATTAATTAATTAACAAAATTAGGTATGACTTTAATTAAGCACATAATCTCCCACAAATTGTCGGCCTTTGCCATTTCAAACACATTGTTTGACTACTTCATATATATATAATATATATATATATATTATATATATATATATAAGCAATGATTAAAGATTTTGCCAGGCATTGTAGTTATCTATTATATTTGCTTAGTTGTGGCACAAGCTCAGAAGTATAGGGTATACACTCAGAATCAAGTTCTCTCACAATGGCCTGATAATCTAGCTTGCCAAACATTACACCACGTGATTGTTATCACGTGGTGTAATGGTTAATAAGCTAAATACTTCTGACCTTTATACTAGGCTTGACTAAGTCTGAAAGTCAAACTCACAGCAATAGTCCATTACTTAACTACTACACCAATGTAAAATGCTCTCATAAAAACCCAGTGTAGAAATTCCCTAAGCTTTGTTTAGCCTCGCCCACATGTAACATCACTCTGTTTATGGTACTTGCTACTCGTAAGTAATCACTAAACTTCGATTGGTTAGTTCTTTGGTATAACTAGCAAATATATGCACCCTCCGGGTGCAAGTATTTAAGTTTTAATATAATAAAATATCATGTTAAATGAGAAAAGCCAATGAAACTGAATAAAAATGCAAATAACATGATTTGGAACAGAGGGGGTATGATTGAAAAATAGAACAACTTTGAAACTAACTCTTCCATCATTTTCAATTACTCCTATTCCTAATTTAACTATTTAGGAAGTAAAGAATAATATTACAGTTATTTCTTTTTGTTAAGGGATTTCTTTTAAGATTTATTGAAGAGAATTTTGCTCATATTCAATAAGATAAAACTAAACAATTAGAAATCAATAATATTAAGCACATATTTATTAAAATCAATTTTTTAAGATCAATATGCAAATTAGCCTTCCCATTCACACTGTAAACCGCTATTTTGTTGTATATATAAATACAACTGCATGTTATTTGTATGTGGATATGGTCAACAATCTTAATGATGTAAAACAATTTTATTAATAATTGAGGTTTAAATAAAAATAAAATCATGGAGAATGGGATGCAGATAACAAAGGGAATTGTGATTTGTATAGTAATATAGTTTTCGGTTACAGACAGAAAAACATACAATCTCCATTATAATAAGAAAGATGTAGGGACTGGCAAACAGAGCCTCAAAGTCATTTTTGACCAAATGACTTTAGCCCCCCCCCCTACAGAAAATAATTTACCAAAAATCTGGGAATTATCGGATTTTAATGACATTTTCAGTGTTTATTTATCAATGAACGATCTTTATAATGCATTATTTATTTTATTTCAAACCTTTCTCATTTTTTTCAGGCCACTTAATTTTGATCCCCCTTATGTTGGGGGCGTAAAATTGTTTCAAGTTGGTCCTTACCTGATACTAATTACAGTATAAATAAAGAGATAAAAGACCGAAGTTATGAATAGAAACAAAAAAAAAATCTTACGGTTGCTCTTCTATGAGAAAATTAGTACCGAAAATCGAAAAATAAAATGTAAAAAAATAATAAATAATTAATTTTTTGGAGATTTCTTTTTTACCCATTTCGATAATTATTTAATTGGCTATTATTTTATAAAAGAAAAAATTATACATCGATGTTTTTTCTGCTTCAAAAGGGGATGGGGTACATTTTCAATCGAGTTTTTCTTCAAAACTTATTACTTTCGTTTAAATAATAGATTTAATTATTCTTAATTCGCTTTTAAAACTCGTAGTATCCGTTTTTTTTTTTTTTGCTACTTCCTAGTATAATGGCATATCAACACTTGTTAGTTATGTTGATTATACCCTCCTCTGTTTCAATCTTTTTATCTGCATTCTTATTTAGTTTCATTAGCCTTTCTAATCTTATTATAATCAAGATTATATAATGGTCTTTCTGTAACCAAAATTGATGTCAAGATTTCCTTGGTTATTTAAGTTATATTCTCAAGGATTATGAAATAGCCATTAATTAATCTTAATTCGGCTGAGTCTTGAAATAGGTCGGAAAAGTAAAACGGAAAAAGTTTGGTGTGGGCATAGAATTTAAGGAATTTAGATATTACTCTAATAGCCTTATTTCTTGAAAAATTCTAAATAATTCTCAAGCTTATTAAATCAATTAATTACATTTTTTAACGTTTTTAATTTTACGTTTAATAATAATAATAATAATAATAATAATAATAATAATAATAATAATAATAATAATAATAATAATAATAATAATAATAATAATAATAATAATAATCATTTACGATTTAAAGATGATACATAATATTAATAATAACAATAATAATAATAATAATAATAATAATAATAATAATTAAGATACTACATAATTTTAAGATTTAAAGATACTACATATTATTATTATTATTATTATTATTATTAATAATTTACATTTAAACAAACATAAAAATAGTTGACAACATTACAAAAATACCTTTTATCATTAAACTTTTCCGATCTATTTCAACACTCAGCCCTTAATTCATCCCGAAATATTAAGAGAATAAATCAATGGTAAATGAACATCATAGTTACCTTATTTTTCTTTACACTTGCATTGTAATAGCCTTCAAAAACAACCACCAAACCAATATAAACACAATGCTTTAAGCAAATTATAAAATTTCTATGAATTTTTTAGATGAGACTTGATTATTTGGATTATTTTAAATAAATTTTATTTATATATATATACTAGAAGCGGCTACCCAGCGACACCTGGGTAACGAGGGGAAACACTGGTGTATTTATTGGTTTACTTTTGAGATTTACAAACGCTGGTCATTTTTAAGTAGAATCCCAATGTTATTTCTTTCTATATATATATATTAATTTTTAAATATCTTCGAATATAAATCAAATTTTCATAATTTTTGCACAAACAAAAATAAAAGCCAACTATCTCGACTATTATTCTATAGACATCTTGTAACTCAGTCAGTGAGAGAACCTAAAACGGTAAAAGAGGAGATCGTGTTGTAATGGTTATCGTTGTAGAAAATTGAATACAACGAGATGTAGATGTTTTTTAAATTATAAATCTTTAAGATTCATACAGAATCATTTGAAATACTAGATTCGCCTAGAAAATGCACGTTGTAAAGTAAATACCACGGACAACAAACCGCCCTGTCGGCTGGGGCGTTAGAATGCACCAACTGCACCTCTGCAGATGGGTAATACTCCCCCAAATGGGGCTACTTGTTGGCCGTGGGTGGCTACCCCTGATGTTTAAGGACGGAATCTTGATAGATGAGCAGTCCATGGCCTGCAACACTCCACTTAAAACCTGACTTAGAACCTAGAAGGCTAGACGGGTGGTCGGAGAGGCCCCCTGCTATCAATTGGCTGGTCACGTCAAGCTCTAGCACTTATATGATTTCCCTAACCCTATTGCCCTTACCGCAATCCCTAACTCATTTTATCATATGGGCGCTAGTAGGCCGTGGCTGAGGATCTACATGTCCTAGGAATGACGTTAAACTCTATCTGATGGCAAGGTTCCAGTTTTGAAGGTTTGGGGAATGTGGAGCACCACTTCATTACCACTTCTCGCTGGTCCACTCTGACCCAGAGTGGTAGTACCTGTTAGGGTCCCGTCTATGGGTTAAATAGAAAGATGTATTTATAAAAAAAATTGATTTATCCATTAAGAATTACTTTATTTCAAAACTTTTTCGGCATTAAATGACCCACTGAGGTTGATATGCCGTAAAACAAAACAGACCAAACCAAACGGACAACAAATGATATTGAATATCGTTTTATTGTCAGCCACAGCTTGAGCCTCATGGGTCACCACCCACGGCCAATAGAGAGAGATGGACAGTGAATTGTCTCAGTACGGACCCCGGTGAGTCTGAACGTGTTGGTGGACCGTCTACACTACTGTCTACCGGATGAAAATACGTGCCGCCTTTTATTAAGGCTTTCGTCCTCTTTGTCTTGTCACATTGTCAAAAGGCTCATTAATCAAGTGTACGTTCCACTTAACCTGGTATCAGGAAAAGTTCACTCAAGACACCGATATATCGTTACAAATGTATCTAAGTGCACTTGAGTAAAAAAAAAGAAATATTAAAATCATTGACAAGGCAATATTCTATAGTAATGTCATTAACTATTTAAAACTAGCAGCGGCTACCCATCGTCGCCTGGGTAGAGTTTTTTTTAAGTTAGTCCGCAGATCCATTATTACTGAATCGTGACTTGAATCCTCATGGGATGCCCCATTTAAATCCCTATGTAAAAAAATAGACCTTGCATTGATCCAGCTACTCTGAAAATAAATGTTAATGTCTACTATCTAAAATATTAAATGAAAAATAAAATCCATACTGTTATTATTTGATTTTCACGTTTTAATTATCTTCACGCATATAAATCAAATCTCCATTATTTTTGCTCAAAAACCAAGCCCTGGAGATATTTAATGTTTATATATATTTACTTTGTCGTTAATTGTTTTATTTTCGTAGTTTCCACCGGACATACAGATTCACACAACTGCCCTTTATATATGTATAGATATATTTGAAAGAAATAATGAATGAAAGAAAGAAATTGTGCTAATTTGAAAAAAAAAAAAACTTTGCCAGTGACTCATTTAGATATCCTCACATATACTCTTCTTTTTACTTCTATTATTCTTCTGCTCATCTTTGGTATCTTACGTTCTTCTTCCAGCGTCTGGACCGAGTCTTGGGGACTTCGTGTCTGGTCTTCTAGGTCAGTCTTGTTGCCAAGACATTCATCAACCACAAAACCATATTATTTATCTAAACCTTTATTTACTTAACTAAACATATTTCTCTAACTAATCACAGCGTGCGTGTGCAGTGAGTCTCAACTAAAGCAGTAACATCTTATCTGCCTGACGTCTAAGCTGAAACTGAAGACCCAACCAGGTCTCACGTGACTTCACGTATTTCGCGGGCTTTCTGTAATATTCCATGGAAAGTCCCGCCCGTGATATGAAAAGGGGCCATCCCTTCAGAAATACAGGGGGTTGACAATAATCTATGCATAGATTATGTAACAGGACCTCGAACATTTCGTAGTACAGAGAACTGTGGACGTATGGCGAACTCTATAACACAAAGTCATTTTAAGTCTACGCTTCGATTGGCTCAACAGGTAAATCGTCCACGAACCAGTGTCAACAGGATTTTAAAACGACTTGTATCTGTATCCGTATAAGGTGCAAGTAATGCAACAATTGCTTCCGATAGATAAGATGTAAAAAAATACTTTTACTGAGTGGTTTGCCAATACGTGCAGCGAGGAAGATTTCATACAGCACATGATTACATCAAATGAAGATCATTTTAAACTGTCGGGTTATGTCACTAAACAAAATTGTTGGTTTTGGGGCCGTGAAAGTTCTCAAATTGTGCATGAAAGGCCTTGTGGTGTGCGGTGCCTTCTTAAGGTGTGATTGGTGCTTTCTTTTTCGAGGACGAACATGGTGTAGCTGTAGCAGTTACTGCAGAGAGTTACAATTACATGTTGAATACCTTCTTCCCTCCCGAGTGTAGCGAGATCGAACGGCAAAACTCACAAACCTGTGATGAGCCAACAACGGCCCGTCGTCGAAGAGACAGCGAGTGGCATATTGTTCATGTGGGCGGAAGCAGAAATGTGACGAGTCCGACTGGTGGTGAAATCATGAGTGTCAGTGAGGCCGCGATTTGTCGTGGCAATTCTCGTAGCTGGCGAGACGAAAGTTTTAACGTGTCTCGGCCAGACCGAGTATAAAAGGAGACGGTTGGACAGTGGCGAGGAGGAAAATACGACTGACTCAGTTTGTCAAAATCCGTCTCAAGTGTTACGGTGTCTTTGGTAGAATCAGAATTACATTTCGTTTGCTAGACCGAGTTACAAAGGCTTAATCTGACAGACATGTGGATGCAATAAGATGGTGCCACTTGCCATACATCTCAACTTTCAATGACAACACTTCGAGCAAATTTTAGCGGACATCTCATTTCGAGATTCGGTGATATCCATTGTCCATTCAGATCTGCTGATCTAACCCCTGTGGACTATTTTCTGTGGGGTTACCAGAAAGATTGGGTATATGCAGACAGGTCCCACACGACAGCGGAACAGAAGGAAAGCATCCGTAGAGAGATAACATCTATTCCAGTTGAAATGCTAAACCACACTTTACGTGATATGAGAAATCGAGCTCTCGAATGTTTTCGTCATGATGGTGACCATCGCAATGACATAATATTCAAATGTTAGATCACATGTAAAACTACTGTCTACTAGTCATGTAATAAATATACTTGTACTCTGTGTCACTTTTGTAATCTGAGAAAATAGCATTTAAAACATGTCCCATCATTATGGTCTACCATATATATATATATATATATATATGTGTGTGTGTGTGTGTGTGTGTGTGTGTGTATAATACTAAAAATGGAGGAATCATATGTAATTTGGGAGAATATTTTATTAATGAATAAAATATAAAATAAATGGGCGGGAGGTTACACGAAGGCCTTTTCAACCGGTACTTTTCAAGTGATACACCGGTATTGTGCAAACTAACTCCAAAGCACTCTCTCTATTTATTGGGAGACACTTCCAACCCTGTTTCCACCTAGGGTTCATACATACTCCCCTCTTTTCCCCTCTTTCTTTTTTTGTCCCCCTCTGGCTCACCCCCATTCGTTTCTTACAAAATTCTTGTACAATCTGACTTTTATTCGTCACCTGTGTATCACTTGAAAAGTACCAGTTGAAATGGGTCTTCGTGTAACCCCTCCACATTTATTTTATATTTTATTCATTAATAAAATATTCTCTCTAATTACATATGATTCCTCCACTTTTAGTGTTATACTAATTCTCTTGTACCAAAAACCTATTCATATATATATATATATATATATATATATATATATATATATATATATATATATATGTAAGGACGATTTGAGATGCCTCAATATTAACCTGAGTACTTGGGAAGATCTAGCATCAATTGGAAAGAATGGCGTAAAACATGTTTCGCTAGATTAAAGAGCTTTGAAGAAAATAGACTGAAATATCGTCTAACTTTACAACAAAAACATCTTACTCCCGCTTTAGAAAATTTCATCTGTCAGTGTGGCTTCATATCTCTCAGCAAGGCTGGGCTACTATCACACTCGAGGAAACACAAAATGTCTTCTTGATAGCAGGCAAAACTTGGGAGGAAACAAATCACTCACTGCTGACAATCATCTATAGTTCACCATAAGAGAGTCCACCATATATATATATATATATATATATATATATATGAAGTAAATATAGTGAATCCGACAGTGTTATATTTAAAAATTGAAAAAAGCACAAGTTTCATAAACGAATGATGTTTATTACGCCTACGCTGCAGTGATTCGGTCTGTTTAGATAGATCTTCATCAGAGCTTTCGTTGTTTTAGGTAATAATTTATTTTATTTGTTCCTTAAACCAACGAAAGCCCTGATGAAGATCTAAACAGACCAAAACACTGCAGCGTAGGCGTAATATACTTCATTCGTTTATGTGTTTTTTCAATTTTTATAATATATATATATATATATATATATATATATATATATATATATATATATAGAGAGAGAGAGAGAGAGCGAGAGAGAGAGATATGAACAGAATGGGATATATAAATGTGTGTCTGTCACAATATATATATATATAAATGTGTGTGTGTGTGTGTGTGTGGGTCACAATATATATATAAATAGATAGATATGAACAGAATTGAAATATATATATATATATATATATATATATATATAGAGAGAGAGAGAGAGAGAGAGATGAACGGAATATATATATTATAATATATATATATATATATATATATACATAGAGAGAGAGAGAGAGAGAGAGAGAGAGAGAGAGAGAGAGAGAGGCTGAGATAGATAGATAGACAGATAGATAGACAGATAGATAGATGGATAGATAGATAGACAGATGGATACATAGATATGAACAGAATGGAATGAATATATATATATATATATATATATATATATATATATATATATATATATATATATATATATATATATATTAGAGTTCAGTCTATGTGGAGTAAGAATTACTTTGAAACCCTTGTGTACTGTTCGAAAAACAAAGATGTGGTAACCATTAACAGATCCGAGGGTGTGAGACAATATATATAGAAGTGAAGCCTACACGCTACGGAAGAATGCTAGAAGTGTTCGTTACCACCTCATGTGTTTATGCACATTTGTACGTAACGTATTTCTTTCAAGTAAAGAGTAAAGTATCTTATTCAAGAAAACATTATTGGTTTGCAGAATTATTTCTATTGGATAATCTGAAAATATCCCCACCTTCCCCGAAGCGAAGAACTATTCTTTCACTCTGTCATCAGTTTAATACTACAATTAAATTAACAAAGACACTTGAGCTCGACTAGTACACTAATTGAATATTTATATATTTATGTATTTATCTATATGTTTATTATATTCTGTTCCTATCCATCTATCTATTCCATTATATAAATCATTCCATTCTGTTCATATCTACCTATCTATCTATCTATCTATCTATATCTCTCTCTCACTCTCTCTCTCTCTCTCTCTCTCTTCTCTCTATATATATATAATATATATATATATATATATATATATATATATTCTGTTCATATCTATCTATCTATCTATCTCTCTCTCTCTCTCTCTCTCTCTCTCTATATATTATATATATATATATATATATATATATATATATATTCAATTCTGTTCATATCTATCTATCTCTTTCTATAATATATTGTGACACATACACATACACACACACACACACACACACATATATATATATATATTATATATATATATTGTGACAGACATACATATATATATATATATATCCCATTATGTTCATCTCTTCCCCCCCTCTCTCTCTCTCTCTATATATATATATATATATATATATATATTCTGTATATATATATATATATATATATATATATTAAATTCTGTTCATATCTACCTATCTCTCTCTCTCTCTCTCTATATATATATATATAATATATATATATATATATATATATATATATATATATTCAATTCTGTTCATATCTATCTATCTATCTCTTTCTATATATATTGTGACACACACACACACACACACATATATATATATATATATTAATATATATATATATATTGTGACAGACACACACATATATATCCCATTATGTTCATCTCTCTTCCCCTCTCTCTCTCTCTCTCTCTATATATATATATATATATATATATATATATATATATATTATATATATAGAGAGAGAGAGAGAGAGAGAGCGAGAGAGACAGATATGGACAGAATATATATATATATATATATATATATATATATATATATTATAAATAGCTATCTTTACCTTAAATATTATCTAATCTATATATGTATATATCAATATGTATCTATCTGTATGTATAGATGTATATATCTTTATATTAATATCTATTTATCTTTTGTCCTCAAGAATTTATCGGTATGTACATCGTGGTTTCTTTGCTAATCATTGGGCTATGTAAACTAAATATCTCAAAGTCGTTCGTCCTTTTTTTTCTGCGACAAACATTGTGACATACCAGTAACTAGACTTAGAACAAGTCAGAAAAGACACATTCACATATTTCCCTAAAACTCTTGAGCAAACCTGAATACAAATATCCTCTGTTCGGTTATTATTGTTTCTATGCTTCACACCTCCCATATATTCTTCTGCACGTTTTTGGCAGGTGATGGGTTATGACAACAGAATAGAATCTTTTTCTACTTCGTAGTGCAGCTGTTGAAAAAGGAAGATGGCGTTGTGTCCAAAAAAAGATATCCGAGCCCGGGTGGGTGAGCAGTTCATGACATGCAATACTCCACTTTGGCCCTATCCTGGGCTAGATGGGCGGTCGGAGAGGCCCCCTCCGATCAATCGGCTGGGCACGTCAAGCCCTAGCACCTATATGATTTTCTCAACCCTATTGCCCTTAGGGCAAGCCTCAACCCTTTTATCATTTTATCATATGGGTGCTAGAAGGTGGTGGCTGCGGGTCTACATGTCCTGGGAATGACGTTAAACTCTATCTGATGGTGAGGTTCCAGTTTTGGAGGTTTGGGGAATGTGGAGCACCCCTTCATCTCCATTGCTCCCTGGTCCACTCTGACCCGGAGTGGTAGTACCTGTTAGGGCCCTATCTATGGGTTAAATAGAAAAATGTATTTATAAAAAAATTGTATTATCCATTAAGAATTGATTTATTTCAAAACTTTATCGGCATTAAATGACCCACTGAGGTTGATATGCCGTAAAACAAAACAAACCAAACCAAAAAAAAAAGAAGATATCTGCATCTGCGCAAGCGACTGTGCAGTAGGATAGGTCGATTTTTAATTTATTAAACAATTTTTTAACAAACCTTTTTTCGATCAAAAATAGGGTGGGTCTATTTTTCACTTTAAAAAAATATCAATTTGTACCTTCTATGCGAAAGTTGTGTGTTAGTATACTGAATACTGATACTAACAATTAGATCTTTTATTTGTACCATTGTTTTAGGAAATAGCATCAAAGATCGTCTACTAAAATGCACTAAAAATCCTCGTTTTCGCAAAATGTAGCCTAGAAATTTGTTAGAAAAGTTACAGCTTTCAATATTTACATTAGAAATGTTAAATATTATAAACAGAATTCTAATTGAAAATGTGTTCCTCCCATCACCACATAATCTATGCATAGTTACATTGTTACATAATAATCTATGCATAGATTATTGTCAACCCCCTGTATTTCTGAAGGGATGGCCCCTTTTCATATCACGTGCGGGACTTTCCATGGAATATTACAGAAAGCCCACAAAATACGTGAAGTCACGTGGGACCTGGTTGGATCTCAGTTTCAGCTTGGACGTCAGGCAGATAAGATGTTACTGCTTTAGCTGAGACTCACTGCACACGCGCGCTGTGATTAGTTAGAGAAATATGTTTAGTTAAGAAATAAAAGTTTAAATAAATAATATGGTTTTGTGGTTGATGAATGTCTTGGCAACAAGACTGACCTAGAAGACCAGACACGAAGTCCCCAAGACTAGGCCCAGATGCTGGAAGAAGAACGTAAGATACCAAAGATGAACAGAAGAAAAATAGAAGTAAAAAGAAAGAGTATACAACACCCTGATATGCTGCTTTTACCTCATTAATTAATCTGTAACAGACGATCTTTGATGCTATTTCCTCAAGCAATGGTACAAGTAAAATATCTATTTTTTGCTATCAGTATTCACTATACTGACACACAACTTTCGCATAGATGGACAATTTGATATTTTTTAAAGTGAAAAATCAACCTACCCTACTCTGCAGGTCTATCCCTGAGTGACAGTCTTTGGTGCACTGACAGCACTCAGACTGTGATGCTTTCTGGGGCTTTCTCTCCCTCTTTCTGACTCTCTTTGCTGTTGAGGCAACTCTCCTCTCTGCCTCACTCCTCTTCGTGCATTGCTTAAAACAAGAAGACATAAATTCCAAATATCTATTACAAACAGACAGTTTTTTTTATAGATACTAAATCCATGTCTTCTTGTTAATAAAATATATATTATAATTACAGCATTTAATGTTTATTGTTTATTGTTTTTTTATGTATTAATTATTTTTTAAATTGCATTTGATGAAGACTGTTTAGTAAAAAAAAAATGAAAATGACTAAAACTTACTCTTATCTGGATGGTAAATGTGAATGTATATATATATATATATATTATATATATATATATATTATATATATTATATATAAGGTGTGTCAAAAAAGTATCGATATTCTTAGTACTTTTTGACACACATTGTATTCTGAAAAGAAATGATCTTTCCATTCATTGTTCATTTCTATCTTGGTAAACACAGCTTCAAACTTGGTACTTTTTTGTCACATCTTGAATTCTGAAAAAAAAAATTATGAATGGAACGTTATTTCTTTTCAGAATACCAGATGAGTCAAAAAGTGCAAAAAATCTCAATATTTTTTTACACACCTTGTGTATATATCTATATCTATATCTATATATATATATAAGGTGTAAACTATCGAGATTGAAGCTGTATTTACCAAGATAGAAATGAATAATGGATGGAACGATAATTTTTCCAGAAAACAAGGTGTGTCCTAAAAGTGCCGATTTTGAAGCTGTATATACATTGAAGATAGAAATCAACAATGAACGGGAGGTTAATTTTTTCAGAATAAACGGTGTGTCAAAAAGTATTAAAAATCTCGATACTTCTTTGACACACATTATATATATATATATATATATATATATATATATATATATATATATATATAATATATATATGAGTATAGATAAAAGGATATGAAAATATATCTCATAGCTAAAAGGATATGAAAATATATCCCATAACGTCGGATTCATTTCCTTTCTTTTAACTATATATCTTTTAACTTAATATATATATATATATATATATATATATATATATATATATATATATATATATATATATATGAGTGTGTGTGTGTGTGTGTGTGTGTGTGTGTGTGTGTGTGTGTGTGCGTGCGTAAGCTCGAGGTGTGATAGTTATCCTATACTCATTTACTAGTT
>CM042157.1:16432487-16434065 GCA_023376005.1 Doryteuthis pealeii
AGTAATAGCAAATAAGGGCCAGCGTGGAGTGGTGCATATCTTGGACTGCTCAGCTGCCAGGATTCTGTCCTTCAGCCGTAAAATCCATCCCACCAACCAATCATATGGTTTCCAGTAACGAATAATAATAATAATGGACAAATATCTTGACCTTGCCAGAGAACTGAAAAAGTTATGGAACATGAAAGTGAAAGTGATACCAACTGTAGTTGGTGCACTTGGAACGGTCCCAAAAGGATTAGAAAAGGGTCTGGAAAGTTTGGATATCAGAGGAAGGATTGAAACCATTCAGAACACTTCACTGCTGCAATCTGCCAGAATACCCAGAAGAGTCCTGGAGACCTGAGGAGACTTGCTGTCACTCAGACTCCAGTGAAAGACCATCAGCTAATGCTGATGTGAAAACTCAAAAGGTGTTAATAATAATAATAATAATAATAATAATAATAATAATTTGTAAACAATTGGTTAGCTCAGTCGGCAGAGCCTTCGGCTAGAAACCAGAAGATTACTGGTTGGATACCGACCCTCGCCAACTCAGCGTATGAGTTGTAGCACAGATAACGGTGCGGTAAAGTGAGGAACTGGTGGTATGTGTTGCACTCCGCCTCAGACGCTAAAACTATCAGCAGGACAGAATCCTGGTAGCTGAGCATTGCATGACATGCAACACTCCACTTTGGCCCTTGCTTAGGCTAGGCGGTGAGTCGAAAAAGACCCCCCCAATCAATCAGCTGGTCATATCAACCATAACATCACTATGATTTTCACAACCCTATTACTCTTTATGGCACCCCTCAACCATTTTTTATCATATATGTCCTAGAAGGCAGTGACTGAGGGTCTTTTTTACTAGGTATGACGTCAAACTGCTTCTAATGTTGCATAGCGCCTTCTTCACTGTCCCTAAATCTTATTATAATGGAGATTGTGTGTTTTTTCTGTCTGTAACCGAAACTATATTCCTACTCAAGTCACAATTCTCTAGTTATTGACATCGCATTCTCCATGATTTTATTTTTTTATCTAAACCTCAATTATTAATAAAATTGTCTTACATTATTAATACTGTTAACTATGTCTACATACTGACAACATGCAATTATATCTATTATATACAACAAAATAGCGGTTACAGTGTGGAATGGAAGGCTAATTTGCATATTAATATTAAAAAATCGAATTTAAATAAATATGTGCTTAGTATTATTGATTTCTAACTGTTTGGTTTTTTATTTTAATGAATATAAGCAAAATCTCTCAATTGAATCTTAAATGAAATCCATTAACAAGAAAAAATAAACTGTCATTTTATTCTTTACTTCCTCTTTTAACTAAATACTTAAGTTAGAAAAATACCAATGAAAGACGAGAGTGATGGAAGAGTAAGTTTCAGTGTTCTATTTTTCGATTATACCACCTCTGTTTCAAATCTTTTTATCGGCATTCTTATTTAGTTTTATTAGCCTTTCTAATTTAATATATATTTTATTACTTAAAAACTTAAATACTTGCAACCCGAGGGTGCATATATTTGCTAGTAATTATATATGTTGCATACCTCTTTCTTTAAAATTC
>CM042157.1:16436665-16451665 GCA_023376005.1 Doryteuthis pealeii
TTGCATTTGATGAAGATCAGGAAATTCTTACGGAGTTGAAGACTGTTGAGTAAAAAAAAAAAAATGAAAATGACTAAAACTTTACTCTATCTGGATGGTAAATGTGAATGTAAATATATATAATAATCTATATATATAATATATATATTATATATATAAAGTGTGTCAAAACAGTATCGATATTCTTAGTACTTTTTGACACACAGTGTATTCTGAAAAGAAATGATCTTTCCATTTATTGTTCATTTCTATCTTGGTAAACACAGCTTCAAACTTGTACTTTTTTGTCACATCTTGAATTCTGAAAAAAAAAAATTATGAATGGAACGTTATTTCTTTCAGAATACCAGATGAGTCAAAAGTGCAAAAAATTTCAATATTTTTTTACACACCTTGTGTATATATCTATATCCTATATCTCTATATATATATATAGGTGTAACTATCGAGATTGAAGCTGTATTTACCAAGATAAATGAATAATGGATGGAACGTTAAATTTTTCAGAAAACAAAGGTGTGTCCTAAAAGTGCCGATTTTGAAGCTGTATTATACATTGAAGATAGAAATCAACAATGAAGGAGGTTAATTTTTTCAGAATAAACAGTGTGTCAAAAAGTATTAAAAATCTCGATACTTCTTTTGACACACATTATATAATATATATATATATATATATATATATATATATATATATATATATATATATATGAGTATAGATAAAAGGATTGAAAATATACCTCATAGCTAAAAGGATATGAAAATATATCCCATAACGTCGGATTCATTTCCTTTCTTTTAACTTTATATATCTTTTAACTTATATATATATATATATATATATATATATATATATATATATATATATATGAGTGTGTGTGTGTCTGTGTGTCTGTCTGTGTGTGTGTGTGTGTGTGCGTAAGCTCGAGGTGTGATAGTTATCCTATACTCAGTTTACTAGTTTTGAGCTTAGGTCATCGTCAGGAGAAAAAGCGTTTGTAAATAAATCTTTTAAAAATCTTTAAAAAAAATCTTTTGACCATAGTTGATAAGCCACAAAGGAACCGAAGACAAATGTTCTGGCGAAATGGTAATTCCATTTGTTGAGAGAATACGAGTCACACCTACAGTTCTTACAAACATCCATCAATGAGAAACTTATTCCAACCGACTTGAAGATAAAACTGGATTCTTCAATCGCTGACCACGATGAAGATTTTATATTAATTTGGTGCGAAAAAATCAACCAGTTTTCTCTAGATTTCATAAAGTACACCGCATGGCGTCACCAATTATTTAGCGTGCGATAAGGGACGCTTTCCATTTGTCGGCCCATATGACCTTTAGGCACCCCTTTTTGATCTCGATTCAGAAGGACTTGTTTTTTATTTTACACCGTCATATCCGCATATCCGTATACAGCACATGGATATGACGAGATACATAAAGAACCATAGATACATATACAAGAGTAGAGATAATGACACATTCATGAATTGTAAAAATACAGATATTTAGGTATCAAAGAGATACCTAAATGTACATAAAAACGTAGTTACGGATACATGACTAAAGGATAGTCATATATCGTATGAGACTTACTATCAGTAAGAGTGGCCAGTATTAAGGGCCGAACCCCAACAAGAAAGGGGTAGTCATAAAGAATACCTCATTGTGTCCCGTAGGTCGAGCAGCAGGCAAAGAGGAAAGAAGTTCAAATCAGCCGCTTAAATACACGAGGCCCCTAGCGGGAACCAGCGACATTATACGGGCAGACAACTCCACAGGCAAATACGAAAATAACCCACAAAATAATCGGATATTGACGGTGTAAATGAAAAACATGTCCTTCTGCATCGAAATCAAAAAGGAGTGCCTAAAGATCAAATGGTCCATTTGCCTATAAGTAGCCGAAACAAACGTCATTGACGTGAAAGCATATCACCCGACAACCTTCTAGGTTATAGGATGCATACCATACAGACATATCCGTTAGCACTTCTTCTACATCACCCCAATGGACAAAAGGTTATTTTCGTTCGAATTGATAAGATCCAAATTGAAATATAAGATGCTCTTAACAAACTCCGGGGCAGTATCCCTATTGAAAACACGTCAGGTGATCATGGCAGTGATAGTCAACCATAGATTTTTTTTTTCACTCTGCTATTCGGGACCTGCTTCATGATAGATAAACATTTTCTGCTAATGCCAGATATTATCATTAAGAAACGTAGAAGGTAGAATTTCAAATGCTGATTCTAAAAGCCAACACGTAGGCACTCCCTCACTTTGAGGAATGGAATAATATAGTATTATATTCGTACCTTTGTTTTTTTTTTTATATAACCTGGCAAAAAACGTAGGTACGAAACAAATTCGGAACCCAAGATCCTGGAAGACACAATAAAACGTAACAAACATGCAAATAAGAATACAATGAAAACAACGACAACAATAAGCACACACCAAAGAAAAACAAAACAAAAAACAACCCAAAGAACTCCTTCGTATCAAAACTGCAAAACACAGAAAAGCGGGAGTCCACAATCAAAAACAGAATAACAAAACCCAAAATAATGAGAAACATAAAAACCTCTAATAAACATAAACAAGCTACACCGAAAGGTCAGGAAAAGACAACAAGGATATCTAGGTATAACCCAGCTCAAAGAAAACCACGCACACACACACACACACACATACACACACGCACAAACATAAACACACAATATTTGCATAGATGGACAATTTGATATTTTAAAAACGTAAAACATCGACCTACCCTATTGTTGATAGAAAAAGGGTCAGATGCAGGTATTCAACTTGATCCAGTATGATGTAAGGTCCTGATGAGACATTAACAGATCAAAAATCTGGTAGACCGGTATTGAGCACTCTTGTATACATTACTGAATAACAAACTCCAGTGAAAATATCGAGGCGGTACTCAGAACTTATATATATATATAATATATATATATATATAGAGAGAGAAGAGAGAGAGAGAGAGAGAGAGAGATGAGATTTATCCAAAACTTGGTAGTAAGGATGATTCTATATGTGATTTCTAAGATACACAGTATTTTTTATTGATGATCAGTATTGTACAAATACAGTGAATCTTAAATCACTAAAAGAGCTCAATGTTTAATAAACATTTTTAATTATAACAAAGCAATATTTATATCTTAGAAAGGAAGGAAAAACTCAACACCGTAATTCCATAATAATTTATTTCGACCAAAATTTGGGCGCTTTATGAATCTAAGTTGATTTAATATAGCTCCCAAAGATATCGCTCATCAGATGGTAGATCAAGATAATTTGATTGCATAACTGAAAAATTTACTTCTCAAAAAAAATTAAAAAAATTATTTTTTTTTTACATTGTAAGACTGTCATATACTATATATATATATATATATATAATATATATGAATAGGTCTTATGCCCACACACGCCTATACATGCACACACAACCAAACACACACACACACACACACACCACACACACACACACACATATATATATATAATATATATATATATATATATATGTGTGTGTGTGTGTATATATATGTGTGTATAATCAGTTTTGATAGAATGATTAATAGTATGTATTGATTGATTGAGATAGGTATATACTGAAACAGATGCAAACTAAACATAGCAACACACACATATCTATCTATCTATCTATCTATCTATCTATATATATATATATAATATATAATATATATATATATATATATAAAATCAGATTGATATGAAGATTTCTAACCCGTTAGCTGTGAAACTCTTTATCATGTATAATGAATCCGGACATCTGAAAGCTAGAAATTTTTTTAGCTTTCAATATAAGCCCCCCCCCCCGCCTCCGCCTTTTCCCCAGAGCGCTGAAGGTGAAAAACAAATGAAGGCAATTTAAAAGAACTGAAGTAAAGGCTAATAGAAAGAAGAAGAACGAAATTGGCCGGAATAAATGCAATCACCGATCAATTGTCATACAATAGATTCCAAAAGTGAAAGACTTTCCAAGAAGAGATAACTAAGACAATCGATCTTCAGTGGTTAGTAAGTTTTTTTTGTTTTTTTTTGTTTTTTTTCATTTTTATACTTAGTTTATTTCTTTATTTATTCCACATTTTGTGCAGAACATCTCTAAGGGGTCAGAGGAGTCCTCGTGACGCGTGTCCTAAGTGTGACACCAAACTGAAACCGGTTGAGGTGCTAATTTTCTAGATATCTGGTTGGTGATGACTCCCCTTATTTTGGATCAATAGGGAAGGATTAGCTCAGTCAGTAGAGCGTTCGACAAGCAACCATGAGGTTCCTGGTTCGATACCGGCCCTCGCCAACTCAGTCTATGAGTAATAGCAAATAAGGGCCAAAGTGGAGTGACTCCCCTTATTTTGGACCCATCTATGAATCAAATAGGGCCGGTTTAGCTCAGTCAGTAGAGCGTTCGACAAGCAACCATAAGGTTACTGGTTCGATACCGGCCCTCGCCAACTCAGTCTATGAGTAATAGCAAATAAGGGCCAGCGTGGAGTGTTGCATATCTTGGACTGCTCAGCTGCCAGGATTCTGTCCTTCAGCCGTAAAATCCATCCCACCAACCAATCATATGGTTTCCAGTAACGAATAATAATAATAATGGACAAATATCTTGACCTTGCCAGAGAACTGAAAAAGTTATGGAACATGAAAGTGAAAGTGATACCAATTGTAGTTGGTGCACTTGGAACGGTCCCAAAAGGATTAGAAAAGGGTCTGGAAAGTTTGGATATCAGAGGAAGGATTGAAACCATTCAGAACACTTCACTGCTGCAATCTGCCAGAATACCCAGAAGAGTCCTGGAGACCTGAGGAGACTTGCTGTCACTCAGACTCCAGTGAAAGACCATCAGCTAATGCTGATGTGAAAACTCAAAAGGAGTTAATAATAATAATAATAATAATAATAATAATAATAATAATAATAATAATTTGTAAACAATTGGTTAGCTCAGTCGGCAGAGCCTTCGGCTAGAAACCAGAAGATTACTGGTTCGATACCGACCCTCGCCAACTCAGCGTATGAGTTGTAGCACAGATAACGGTGCGGTAAAGTGGGGAACTGGTGGTATGTGTTGCACTCCGTCTCAGACGCTAAAACTATCAGCAGGACAGAATCCTGGTAGCTGAGCATTCCATGACATTCAACACTCCACTTTGGCCCTTGCTTAGGCTAGGCGGTGAGTCGAAAAAGGCCCCCCCCCAATCAATCAGCTGGTCATATCAAACCATAACATCACTATGATTTTCACAACCCTATTACCCTTTATGGCACCCCTCAACCATTTTTATCATATATGTCCTAGAAGGCAGTGGCTGAGGGTCTTATTTTACTAGGTTTGACGTCAAACTGCTTCTAATGTTGCATAGCGCCTTCTTCACTGTCCCTAAATCTTATTATAATGGAGATTGTGTGTTTTTCTGTCTGTAACCGAAACTATATTCCTACTCAAGTCACAATTCTCTTAGTTATTGACATCGCATTCTCCATGATTTTATTTTTTATCTAAACCTCAATTATTAATAAAATTGTCTTACATTATTAATACTGTTAACTATGTCTACATACTGACAACATGCAATTATATCTATATATACAACAAAATAGCGGTTTACAGTGTGAATGGGAAGGCTAATTTGCATATTAATATTAAAAAATCGAATTTAATAAATATGTGCTTAGTATTATTGATTTCTAACTGTTTGGTTTTATTTTAATGAATATAAGCAAAAATCTCTTCAATGAATCTTAAATGAAATCCATTAACAAGAAAAAATAACTGTCATTTTATTCTTTACTTCCTCTTTTAACTAAATACTTAAGTTAGAAAAAATACCAATGAAAGACGAGAGTGATGGAAGAGTAAGTTTCAGTTGTTCTATTTTTCGATTATACCCACCTCTGTTTCAAATCTTTTTATCGGCATTCTTATTTAGTTTTATTAGCCTTTCTAATTTAATATATTATTTTATTACTTAAAACTTAAATACTTGCACCCGGAGGGTGCATATATTTGCTAGTAATTATAATGTTGCATACCTCTTTCTTTAATTCTATTTCTTGGCCGTCTTTAGTATTCTGATCGTCTTTGCTATTTCTTCTATCATCTTGCGTCTGGAGTTGACTTGGGGACTTCGGTCTGGTTTTCTGTTACTATGTTCTTGCTGGCTGGTCGTCATTTCTTAGTCTTGTTACCAAGACATTCATTAACCACAAGAACATATTAATTATCCAAACTTTTATTTCCTTAACAATACATTTCATATAACTAAATATCTGACTAACATAGCGCGCGTGATTTCCAATTTTAGGCAGGACCTAAAATGGCCGACTTCTCTGCCTGACGTGTAACTGAAAACTGGGGACTCTGAAAAAGTCCCACGTGACTTCACATATTTGGCGGGCTTCTGTAATTTTCCATGGAAGGACCCGGCCATGGTATGAAAAGGGTCATCCCCTCAGAATTACAGGGGATTGACAATAATCTTATGCAACCGCATAGATTATGTAACGCTAATAGTGATAATTCTGTAGTAACCCTTCATTGCTATTACTTTATAGGTAGAACTACCTATAAAGTAATAGCAATGAAGGTTGGGTCCCATATATGGGTTACATACAAAAATGAGTTAAAAATGTGTTTTCAATAATTGAATACCTTCTAGAATGAATATGACAATGCATCTTCAGCATAAAATGGCTCAACATGGGTTGATATGCCGTAAAATCCAACCAACCAACCAATTAACCAAAAGTTTATAGACGTGTATTTCCTTGTCATTAGTTATATTTCTACAGACCACTTTGTAAGCCTCCAAGACAGATGGCGTCAACAATTATTTACTGTGCGATAAGGGACGCTTTCCATTTGCCTATAAGTTGTCCAAACAAACGTTATTGCCGGGAAAGCATATCACCCGACAACCTTCTAGGTTATAGGATGCATACCATACAGACATATCCGTTAGCAATTCTTCTACATCACCCCAATGAACAAAAGGTTATTTTCGTTCGAGTTTATAAGATCCAAATTGAAATATGAGATGCTTTTAACCAACTCCTGAGTAGTATCCCTATTAAGCACACGTCAGGTGGCCATGGCAGTGATAAACCATAGCTTTTTTTCTCACTCTGCTATTCGGGACCTGCTTCATGATACATATACATTTTCTGCTAATGCCAGATATTATCGTTAAGAAACGTAGAAGGTAGAATTTTAAATGTTGATTCTAAAAGCCAACACGTAGGCACTCCCCACTTTGAGGAATGGAAGAATATATTCGTACCTTTGTTTTTTCTTGATATAACCTGGCAAAAAACGTAGGTACGAAACAAATTCGGAAACCAAGATCCTGGAAGACACAATAAAACGAAACAAACATGCAAAGAATAATACAATGAAACCACGACAAAAATAAGCACACACCAAAGAAAAACAGAACAAAAAACAACCCAAAGAACAGAAAACTACCGTGGGCGTCCTCAATCCAAAACAGAATAACAAAACCCAAAATAATGCGAAACATAAACACCTTCTAATAAACATAAACAACCACAGCAAAAGGTCAGGAAAAGACAACAAAGATATCTATGAAGAAACCAGCTCAAAGCAAACCACACACACGTACACATGCATATTCAACTTGATCCAGTATGATGTAAGGTCCTGATGAGACATTAATGGATCGAAATCTCGGTAGACGGTTATTTTTCACAATTATTATTATTAACGCTCTACTTTTTACGAAGTAGTGAACACTTTTCTATACAGTACTGATATAATTAAACTCCTTAGTAGAATCCCTATTGAACATAAGTCAGGTGATCATGGCAGCGATAGCCAACCATAGTTTTTTTTTCACTCTGCGATTCGGGACCTGCTTCATGATAGATAAACACTTTCTGCTAATACCAGATATCATCGTTAAAAAACGTAGAAGGTAGAATTTTAAATACTGATTCTAAAAGCTAACACGTAGCCACCCCTCACTTTGAGGAATGGAATAATATAATATTATATTCGTATTTTCTCTTGATAATATATAACATTGTGGTTTCCATGATGGTTGGTTGGTTGCTTGCTTTAAGGGCATATCAACACTACTGGGTTATTTAATAATCTGCTACCACTGATGTAAAATGTTACATATGTGGTATTCAAGCTCTTGTTCATCGCTGGCAAAACTGCTTAGCCAGTGCTGCTAACTATGTATTGTAGAATAAATATTTTCTCTGTGCGACGGTGTTCTCTTGCTCTCTGAATCTCTTCTAGTTTCCAATGGAGAGAACCTACTTTCAGAACGTTCTTTGTATTTACAGTGTTACAAGATAAAGCATTGAATGGAATGATAAAAGTTGGGATTGTGTCCTCCTCGTCGCCTCTAATTGACAGAGGAATTAATTAAGACTGACAGAAGAAAGATAATTGAACACTATTTATTTGGAAATAGAAAGAGGATGTGAAAGAGGCGAAAAATGTAATTCACACATCTTACTAGTAAGCAACGTATCTTCTTTTTTTTTGTATGCCTATTGAAAATGAAAGGTTTCTATATCACATTCTATATCACATTTGACACAAAGAGAAAAAAAATCGAGAAATATTTTCTATGCATCATGTCTGCCTTGATAATTCAAAAGGAAATACAGTAGCACGTCACTAATTGTTTTCTGAGTGGGTGACAATGTAAGTGAAAGCCGATGCAAATCAAGACATTCTTCCATTTAAATTATTCAGATCTAAATTCGTTTAAATGCATTTTTTTTAAATAAGAACATATCAGAGACAAATATGAGAGAACAGAAAAATGTCTTTGTTGTTGTTAACTATATACACTGGGTTTGTTATTCCTCCATTTTCTGTCTAACCTGTGTCGTTTCATTCATCGTCATTCCAAATACTGTTAGTGGGGTCAGCTTTCGTTTCCCATCAGTCGGAATACGTCTTCACCGACTGGAATTTGCTCTCACCGACCCCCCCCGTCTACAAGCCATAATTGGAGGGGGAATAACTGAGTTTAAACTTTTACCAAGATCTATTAGTGCTATATGAAATGCAAACAGCCATATCCAGGATTAGAACTAGGCTTGACGTGTACATTTCCTACAAAGAGAACCAATACACTATAAACTATGAACAATTTAATAATGCCTAATATGGAAGAAGAAGAAAAATAAATATATCTATATCTATTTATCTATCTCTTCTCTCTCTCTCTCTCTCTCTCTCTCTATATATATATATATATATATATATATATATATATATATATATTAGTTTTTGAGATGTTTAGTCGCTCGAAGGCTACAAAAGTCATTAAAGAAAGTATTAATTCGAAACGCTGTTGAAATTTGATTAAAAAAAAAATAATTTCAAATTAATCTAAAATTAGTAAACATCTAAATTAATGAGTTAATATTTGTGGAAAAGTTGAGAAAAGTGTTCAGATTACAGAGCATAGAAAGAAGACTGTTGGGGATGTGATAACCACCAAACATCTTATATGAATATACAAATGCATAATAATAATAATAATAATAATAATACAGATTGACCAAAGGACGAGAAAATTAATGACCACGCACAAGGCTCTCCACCTTAGAGATGATAGAGCTAGATTGTATGTGTCAAGAAAAGAAGGGGAAGAGGTCTTGCCAACATAGAGGAATGAGTAGAAACCACAATCCAACAACTTGAAGATTACACAAGAAAGAGCAAAGACAAACTACTTATGGCGGCCAACAATAGTAGAAGCGACAGATGGACAAACAGAAAAACAACAAAGACTAAAAAACAAAAATAGGAAGAAAAACAATTATATGGACACTTCAAACGACAAATCGAAGAGGTTGCACATGGAAAGACTTGGACATGTTTAGAAAAGGAAACCTCAAAAGAGAAACAGAATCATTAATAATTGCTGCACAAAATAATGCCATAAGGACAAACTATATATATATAAAGGGCAGTTGGTATATATGTATGTTCGGAGGAAACTATCAATTAAGGACAAAGTAAAGATATATAAACATTCACTATCATAATATATTGGTTTTTGAGTAAAAATAATGAAGATTCGATTTATATTCGTGAAGATAATTAGAAAATGAAATTTAAATGATAACAGCATGGAATTTTGTTTTTGTATTGAATGTTGTAAATAGTAGACATTTATTTTTCTTTTCAGGGTGGATGGATCAATGCAAGGTCTTTTTAATACGTGGGGATTTTAATGGGACATCCTGTGGGAAACCAACTCGCGATTCAGTAATAATGGATTTATGAGACTAAATCTATAAAATAAAAAAAACTCTCTACCAGCCGATGCTGGGTAGCAGCTTCTAGTTCTGAATAATTTATTTCTTTTACGATTAATAAGGAAAAGGAAATATAGGGTTCGGCTAGGAGCAACAAGGTTCTTGGTTCGATACCGGGCCCCCGTCAACTCAGCGTATGAGTAGCACGGGGATCTGTGCAGTAAAGTGAGGAGCTGATGGTAAAATATTCTCCTTGGTCTAGCGCTAGTGAAAAGGGGATAGACTCACTCGCTGTCTGGATGATACCGACATTAGGCCGCCCCGACGACTTTACTTTTACTTAGATTCCTCGCTATCGATATAACTTCTAGATGATGATGATGATGATGATGATGATGACAGGTCCAAAAACGCTATTAAAAAAAGTATGAACATTTTGGAAACAAAAATATCGTTCAAACAAAATAATAATATCTAATATGGAAAAGAAGAAAAAAAGAAAATCTAAATGAAAGTATTCTTTATTTAATTAATAATGGAGATTCGCATCCGGTTTTTGTCTGTAACAAAAAGTACGTGACTGCCTACGTCACATTACCCAAATCGTCATAAAATAGAATAAATACGCTCAAAATTTGAACAAGCAACATTAAACAGTTCTCATTGTTTTTTTTAAACAAGTTTTAATAAATACATGACTGGTATTATATATCTATATATAGTTTGTTTTATTTTAATACATATTTAAAGTTTACATTTCAAATTGTTTTATTTTTTAACCCTTTAATGAATTTGTTGATTTTACTTATTTAGGGTACAAACACGCTGACATTGAATTTTTAATTCCCACCTCTCAGGCAATATGTTTCAAAAATCTATTTTTACATCGCCCGGAGGGTGTTTTTATTTGGCTAGTTTAATTAATAAAGGAAAGAAAATATTTAAAAAGAAAATATGTACCATTTCTCTGAATGTTTGAGATGAGGCTTGAAGATTAGTATTATTTGCGTTATTCGGACTATTTTCCCCATCTTCATTGTTATTTGTACAACGTTTCGGCCGATATACCCCCGGCCTTCTTCAGGTATTTCTTGAAAGCAGTTAGAAAAATAACTAATTAACACAACTCCTACCCCAGCTATGGTTAGCGGAATGAGAACAGGATACCCCCGTGGACTAAATAAAGGGTTAGGTTCAAAGTTCCGTGATGGCTCCCGAATACGACCAGAAAGTTCCTGAGTTCGAAAAGAAAGTTCCCGAGTCTGAGAAGGTTCCCGAGTCCGACAAGAAATACCCGAAGAAGGCCGGAGGGTATATCGGCCGAAACGTTGTACAAATAACAATGAAGATGGGGACAATAGTTCGAATAATGCAAATAATACTAAAATATGTACCATCTGGGGAAATGAATAAATAGATAAATGACAGAAATGATATAATAATCCAAGGGTTGACATACCGAAAAATCCAACCAACCAACCAACTAACCAACCATCCGAGTTTTATTTTGTGCATTTACCAAACTAAGATATACGACTTGCTTGATCAGAAACTGAATTATTTCTAGATAATCCGGTCGAGCAAAATTCCGTACATAAAATGTAATCCTTGCCTGTCAGTTGGAGGATACAAGGTTTTTCCTTCGTTGCGCTTTATTGAGAAACTCTGTTCATTCATGAGTCTGAGATTTTCCCTTTGCTTATAAATTTCCGACAGAACAGCGAGAGTTTTCCTGGAATCCGTTGAAAGAGCGGAACAAATAAGAAGCCTCTTCAGTCAATATTGAGAAAAACTTAAAAAGCAAAAAGAAGGTCAGTTATTATAGGTAGGAATAAGAATAGGCATTAAGAATTGGAAATAAGTTAAATCGATTATACAACAGTGGAAATCTTAATATAGAGAGGTTATCTTGTCCTGAAAGGAGAGAGATAATATATATATATATATATATATATATATATATATATATATATATAGTCGTAGAAGAAGTTATTTCCCGACCGCGGTTTCGGTGTTACTCCAACACCTTCATAAGGGGGATTGAATGGAATTTTTTTCGGTTACCTTATATAGCTAAACTGATATCTTTTTAATTCTTCCTGAAATTTAATCTTAGTAGGCTGCTAGTTTGTAGTTGGGGTTAAACTCCTCCTATTTTGATGAAGGTGTTAGAGTAACACTGAAACCGAGGTCGGGAAATAACTTCTTCTACGACTATTACTGCTCTATATTCACAATATATTGAACCCTATTGGATTAACTACTTACGCTATGTTCACATAGTAGTACCCATAAATAAATAAATAAATATATATATATATATATATATATATATATATATTAGTGAAGGGTCGAACTTACCTGACTCAAAGCGTCCTCGATGCCTGGCCTGTAAAATGAGCCATGGTAGAAGGAGAAGTAATGTCTTTGGAGCGGTACGCCACGTACCCACTCTGATTAAGTAATTTAAAGTATCAAGATATTGGAGAGGGCAGATTAGACTTTTATAAAAGTAGCAATGCATTATGGGTAGTCAGTTTGACAATAAAAGCGACCCATTTTTGCCTGAACGGCTGAATCGTATTTCTCTTTAGTGACAGAGCGTCTGTGAGGAAGAGGAGTGAAGAAAGAGAAAGAGTAAAGAGAAAGAGAAAGAGAAGACGGGCGGACGGACGATTAGCAGACGGAAAGAGGAGGGGAAAACAACACGCAAAAGCGAGTTTGCTATCTAAAGGTCCCTGTTCAATCCCGGGTTTGGACACCAAAAAGAAGCTGATGAAAAATCTTCAAGCTATTTCGGCTAAAATCGAAATTTGTCATGGACAGAATGTTCGACTACCGGTTGATTTCGGAGTTTGGCGGCTCTCCTTCATCCAATGGATTCAGCGCGTCGAAATGATGTGTGACCTTTGCAGACTGCGAGATGGTGCCCTCGCTGTGTATCAACTATTAAACAAGGAGGTGAAAGCCAATTTGCAGCGCATAAAGCAGGCTCTTATAGCTGCCTACGCTCCCGATTCGTTCAGAGCGTACGATCAATTCGTAGCGCGGCGACTTCGACCCGAGGAGACGGTAAACGAGTATTTGGCGGATTTGCAACGACTGGATCAGATTGTCGGGGACCGACGAATGGTCTACGCATTTGTTGCTGGACTGTCGCAGCACGTACGACGGTTGCTACGAGCGTCATCGCGCATGGATAATATGACAATGGGTGAACGTGGACCGGGTACAGGCCATTATGATCGACACTGAGCAGCCCGAAAAGATCATTGCTGCCGCTCAACCTGCCCTCGTGCCAACTGGGACCTGAAAGAACGAAATTGTTATAAGTGCTCCCGTCCCAACCATTTGTCTAGGGATTGCTTACTAGGCACAGCCCCTAAAGGACCACGTCAGTTGCCCTGGACGATTCGATGTTTCCGTTGTAATTTTCCATATTGCTTCGGAGTGTCAGGGAACCGCTTCGGGGAGAAGTGATCAGCGTCAGCTTGCTCCCCAGCGAAAGGAAGAATGAAGCGCTGCCAACAACTGATGTACATGTTAACGGGAGGAAATATACAGCCTTGGTGGACACTGGGTGTACGCGGACGCTGGTCACCAGATTTTTGTGCCATACCTGGAGGCTCGGAGAAGCTATGGTGCTAACAGCGGATGGAAATATTAAAGTGTTGCGGGCGAAGCCGAATTCAGCTGTGTGTAAATGGCACTGAGCCTGTATACCTTGATGCCCTAGTTGTGAACAGGCGGTTGTTGGGGTTTGACCTCATACTAGGGAATGACGCCATCAGAGCTTTTGGTGGCATGACCATCACAGCAGCTGGAACAGTGAGCTTTCATGAACGAAAGGCGAATGTATGCGCTGCAATCCAACTTTATGAGCCGGATTTCCGTGTGGATTAAGATGAAAGACAGAATCGTTGGATTGCTAAATGGAAATGGTGGCTGGCGAGCTCCAGAGCTGCTGTGCAATGAGGTACCGGACTACCGAGTTCCCAAACATGCTAGAAAGAGCTACGAGGCCGAACTTCATAATTGGATAGAGAATGGCTGGTTGCTGTCCTACCCCGAAGAGAGACTTGGTCCACCTAAGGGACTGGTTCAGCTGATGGCCGTGATTCAGCACAACAAGCATAAAGTGCGTCCAGTCATGGATTACAGGGAGCTGAATGAGCAAGTCTGTGCATTTACGGCTAATACTGATGTGTGCGCGGCCACGTTGAGGGAATGGCGCAAGGAAGGTGCGAATGTTTCACTGCTTGATTTGAAACGAGCATATCTTCAAGTTTGCATTGACAAATCTTCACCAGCCGGGTGAGGCAACACCTTTGCCGCCTGAATATCACAGTCTGATATGGCCACGGACAAATCTTCGTGGCCATATCAGACTGTGATATTCAGGCGGCAAAGGTGTTGCCTCTCATCATGAAATCTATTGTCGAAGCCGTTATATCCCGAAACCCGACCAATAAGAGCGCCACGTCAGCATACATCGACGATATTTTCATCAATGAAGATCTAGTTTCGACAGCTCGGTAAGGACCCACCTTTACGATTACGGATTAATTTAAGGATCCAGAGCGACTGCAGGATGGTACCAAAGTCCTTGGTCTGCGGGTCTGGATGGAAAATGGTATCCTCCGTAGGATATGGGGAAGTAAAGTTCCCGACATTCCCCATAT
>CM042157.1:16456665-16471665 GCA_023376005.1 Doryteuthis pealeii
AGATAAAAATATATATCTAAAAAAGGGACAACGGAAGAGAGGTCTTCCGGTAAAGAAGCAGGGAGAAGATGAAGAAATAGATAAAAGAAAAAAAGGAAAACGGAAGACTCCTCTTCCGGTAAAAAGGCGGGGAGAAAGATAAAGAAATATATAAAATATGTCCGTTATCAGATCAAAAGATAAAAATGCGTGGGCATATTTATTGTATATAAAGGCTAGCGGATGAAGGGTGTCATTCAGTCCCCAGCGAGCAGCCGAGAAGGTTACCTTTTCGACTCCCGTCACCAGCCACTATCGGAAGTTCATTGTGAACACTGTGCTCTTCACCAACCCGGGCATTTTCATTGTGAACACTCGCCACCCACACACCGACGAAAATAAAGACGGGTCATATTTTTATATATACGTGTCTGTGGTTTTATTGAAGTCCAGTAGTCGGCTATACAACATATTGACATCGCTTTCAGTAGATGAGATATTGCTACTTAGGTATGTGAACTGGTCTACTAATTTCAGGCTCTTGCCATATTGAGTGAAAATATATCAATATTGTTTAAAAGAGAAGTGAACTCAGATAAAACAGAGTTAATACGTTTTTAAACAATACATACATTGGAGAAAAATCCTGGTTCTGTTATACATAACGATTAGCGCTACTTTCAAATACACCTGCTCAAGCCGGATCTCTGACGCAAAGCCTGGAGCAAGCAGCAAGATGCATCGGTCTGTACGTGAATTCAAATAAAACAGAGTTCATGTGTTTTAATAAGGATTGAGCTACCTTCACATTAAATGGCATGCCTATGAAATTAGACCAGTTTACATACAGTGGTAGCAATATCTCGTCTACTGCAAACTATGTTAATATATCAGCTTGATTTTGATGTATAATACTTGTTCTAATTGTGTTGGTAATTATACCTGTCCTAAACAAAATGGCATTACTTTTTTACTCACCCTCCTATTAAATGATAATACAGACAATCAACTTACTAAAATGGTTTATTTCTAGTTAACTCACAAATGGTTTGTATCTTGTTTCGAGCCAATGAAGATAGTATAATCTACTTTGTATTAAATTCCCAAGAGTATTAGCGCATATGTGAAATGCAAACAGCATAATCCTGGATTTGAACTCGTTTCGCTGTGTCCATTTCATACAACGGTAACCATTACATAATGTGCCTAAATATATATATATGAGGTGCGGTCCTATTTGCCGTTTCAAGAATTTGGGACCATATGACCTTAAGGCACCCTTTTTGCGATTTCGATTCGTGGGGACATTTTTCCATTTACACCGTCAAAATCCGGTCAATTGTTAATAGACGATTTTTAGAGGTTTTTTTTTAAATTATAAAACTGACCCTTAACCCTAAGCCCTAAGCCCTAACCCTAACACTAACCCTAACCCCTAACTCCTAACCCTAACCCTGAGCCCTAACAAATAACCAGATTTTTACGGTGTAAATGAGAAAAGTGTCCCCACGAGTCGAAATCGCAAAAGGGGTGCCTTAAGGTCATATGGTCCAGAATTTGTAGAGGTGAGTGGAGACTTGGACATGTCCCCCGCTGATAAAAAGGAAGATTGTTGAATAATATATGTATGGGCATGGACACACAGACAGATAAGATTAAATACAATTTAAAAGTTCCAAGAAGTTAAATCCAAATAGTAAATCCAATATTGACAATATTTCATTTTCCTTGGAGGATGTGTTGCATTTTATGCCTCACAAGAGTAATTGAATTTATTAAACTACTAGAAGCGGCTACTGGGCGTCGCCTGGGTAGAGGGTGATTTTTTAAAATTAGTTCCGCACATCCATTATTACTGAATCGTGAGTTGGACCCTCGTGGGATGCCCCATTTAAATCTCCATGTAAAAAAAATAGACCTTGCATTGATCCAGCTACTCTGAAAAGAAATGTTAATGTCTACTATCAGAAATATCAAATGAAAAAATATTCCATGCTGTTATCATTTAAATTTTATTTCTTAATTATCTTCACGAATATAAATCAAATCTCTATTATTTTAGTTCAAAAACCAAACCCTAGCGATATTCAATGTGTATATATATTTACTTTGTCGTTAATTGTTTTATTTTCGAAGTTCCCTCTGGACCTACATATACACACAACTGTCCGTTATATATGTGTGTCTTTGTTGGAAGATCTATCATATTAAACGGTAATACAGAGAATAAATTCGTGAAAAAGGTTTAGTTCCAGTGAACTCTCAAGAGATTGGTATCTAGTCTCGAGTCAATAAAGATTGCACAATCTAGTTCAGCTTTATAAATCCACAAATGGTATAGAGTTGTATAACCATTAGGGTAGGTCGATTTTCAACTTAAAAAAAAAATCAAAATGGCGCAATGAGAGAAAGTTGGGGATTGGTATGATAAATAATGACACCCAAAAATAGGTTTCTAGCTTGCACCAATCTTTGAGCACTTAGTTTTAAAGATTGTCAAATATGAAGCCCCTCCGAAATCCTTTATTTTGATACATTTACATAAGAAATTGCTTTTCTCCCACGGTTGGTGGTAGTTCTGTTTCTCGCAGCTTCATCGTCTTCGCGATTCCATACTTTTCTATCTTCTTTGTTTTTTGGATAAATAATAACTCAAGCTCTTATTTTCTCGAGCGCATCTTAGACGTCTCTTGTAGGCCGTAAGTTACTGGGAGAACATGTAGGCTACAATCCCACCGCAAAAACGTTCAGTTCTGTCGGATGTAAATGATGGCCCAATAATTTTTACCTAATCATTAAGATAAAATCACAAAAGTGTCCAGTTACTTTTCTCACATAGGTTTTTTGGTTTCATAATTAATTAACTAAATTTTAAATCATTAAAATACGTATAAAAACTATTTAGCTCCGAAATAAATATTAGCCAATGAGATTAGTGATTTTATCTGCCATTTTATAATCAGCCAATCAGAACCGCGTTTACGAAATAAATAAACATATGAATAAAGTGCATACGGTAAAAAAAAATCCTTTTTGTGATTTTATCTTAATCATTACATCAAAATTATTGAGCCATCTTGAAAAACTAGAGGCTTTTTTGCCCTTGGGATTGTGGCCTAATGGACCATAGATGGAATTGATGATGCCCATGGTTCAAAGATAACTGACTTAGACTTAGAATCTAACTTCCAATTTCTAGAATTTTAGTCATCTGACTTTAAAATTCTCTAATGAGGACCTAGCTTTCGACTGTCCCTTAGGGACTACTACCTGTCAATTACACTCAGCTGACCTTAGCTAGTTCTACCGTTTCCGCGTGGGATGATTTTAATATATTTGAAACAATTAAAAAAAAATTAAACTCAGTGAAATAGATCACTAATTAGGACTACACCTATTCTAGTAGTGACCACTCAAAGCGGATTAAACAGGTTTGAATTCAGAGTTTTCCTTCTCCTAGACTGGTTACCTAAGAACATTAAAGAGCTCAGTCTGACTTACTATTTTACCCATAGCTGGAGGGAGAGTAGTTGGATTCATACCTTTCCGAAGGGTATTAGCGCTATGTGAACTATGGTTTCGTCCAGAATTTGAACTCGGGTCGACGAGTCCATTTCATAAAACTCTAGCCATTACACCACGCACCTTTTTAGTTGGCAAAAGATTGGAAAATTCTGGTCGGATATTGACCACGCCCTTCTCCTTGATACGGAGAGGAAAAATTAGTTTATTGATTTGGGGAAAATAAAAGGCAATTGAAAAGAATTACCTCGATGCAAGTCAATTTATTCTCACATACCGACGAGAGTGTCGTAAAACCTGCAAGAGATTATTTACGACATTTCGTGTCACATATATCTCACACAAAAACTCCGTTTTCAAATTTGTGTGGCGCTTGAGTATGTCACGGACAAGCCGGAACAAATAGACAACCACTTTCAATTAAATCGAGCCATAATTTGATTTACAAAAAAAAAAAAAAAAAAAAAAAAAAAACAAACGAAAAAAGAAATCTTAGCAAAATGAAAAAATAATGGGCGTAAGAAGACTCTTGCAACAAGAATTAAGCCGAAGGCATGGAACTTAACACTTTGTCTACTTTAAGCCGCTCACAGCGACTCTCCCACCACTGCGATTCCACCGTAAGCCGCTGGCAGATGCTCTCGCACGTACCACTTGTTTCTACTGAGAAGTCACTTGAAATCATATAATTTTGTAGATATCATTAAAGTAAAAGTAAAGTCTTCGTGGCGGCCTAATGTCGGGATCAGCCGAACAGCGAGGGAGTATATCCCCTGTTCACTAGCTCTAGAACAAGGAGATTATTTTAGTGTCTATGGTGGAGCGCCACACCTACCATCAGCTCCTCACGTCACCGCACATATCCCTGTGCTACTCATACGCTGAGTTAGCGAGGGCCGGTATCGAACCAGGAACCTTGTGATTCCTTGCCGAGCACTCTACCGACTTAGCTAAACCGGCCCTACTATATAACATTAGTATTTGATAAATTCATTAATACACATGATGTTATTTCTTATAATTTATTGATCCACATGAAGTTAATAAAAATTACTTCTGGAGTTTATTGATACATGTGAATTTAACGAAAATTATTGTATTGTATTATGTATGTATTGGCATTTCAGTCTCGGAAGACTATAATAAAGTTTTTATGTGCCCCTGAAGTTACTGCGCCTCCTGTGACTGTGAAGTCTGATGTTTGAAAAACATTCTCGACCACAGATGTCGCATTTGAAGGCTGTCCCTGAAGATGTTGATGTGCCGGTGCTTTGTTGCCGCTGCTTTCTTCTAGACCTCTTAGCTTCATGGTGTTGCGTCAGGGTGACTTCTGACATGAAAAGTCCTCTACGGAGATTCTGCCGTCACCGAGGGCGGTCCTGGGCCAAATTTTCCCAGCTGAAAAATTATTGATACCAGTTTATAAAACTAAGCAAAATATTTACTAACAAACTATTCGCTTGCAAGGGTTGATATGCCATTAAATAAAATAAACAACCTATGAGTATTAAATAAGAATACTTGAAACCATATAAATGTGTGCAATTTTTCTAATTTCGGGATTAGATAACCCGTGAGAGTGTTGACATGCCGTTAAAAAACAAAACTACACCAAACAAATTATTTCTTTATAACATGGTTTTTTTTTTGTTTTAATAGTGTGTTTGAAGAAAATATATCTTAAATGATTTCAAAAATTCCCGCAAAACACAACAGCTACACGGGATTTGACGGAATTTGACGATCTTTGCCGGACTTTTAAATCTCCATCAGATTCAACGGAATAATACCACAGTTGATTTTAACAAACACAGATGGAAACTTTTCAACTCTCTGAAGATGGACTTTGCTCCGAAAATATTAAGAGAAAAAAAGGAAAAAAAATTAAATAAATATGTTTTTCAACATAAATTGCATTATTTTGCCTTAAAAAATCTTATTACATTTTATGATTAATGCTTCAAACACACTATAAAAAATCTATATATATATATATATATATATATATATATATATATATATATATTGTTCTTGTCAATTCAATCTATCCATTTATTTGTCTTGCTATATCTATCTATTACAATGTGTTCATATCTATCTTATCTTTCTAATATCTATCACAGTATTTTTCAGTTTCAATCTTTTCATATATATCCATCACAGCTTATTTACCCTTAGCGGGAGGACAAATAATTGGCTTAATACTTTTACAAAGGATACTATCAGTGTATGAAATGCAAACGGCCTTGTCCAGGATTTGAACTCGTCTCGCTGTGTCCATTTCATTCGACGATATCCATTATACAACGCACCTCCCTCAAATTAAACACATCTTGTGATAGAACCATCAATAGCGAATAATATATAGCATTATTTGTGCGTTTGAAGGAAGAAATCGCCAAAGAACGACCGGAAATGAAGAAGAAGAAATGTGTTCTTTCACAAATACTATGCACCGAGTAACAAGTCGATGGAAACGATGTCAAAACTACATGAATTGCACTTCCACACCCACCCTATTCTCCAGATCTGGCCGCAGTTATTACTGGTTGATTGCAGACCCTAAAAGAATACTCCAGGTAAAGAGATTTGGCTCCAATGAAGAAGTGATATCGAAAAAAGAGATGCGTATTTTGAGGCCAAAGACAGATCGTTCCATAAAAAGGCATCGAATTTTTAGAGAAGTGTTGGAATCAATGTAGCACCCTAGAAGAAGAATATGTTCATGAATAAAGTCTAAAAGTTGTTATTTTATTAGTTAGGCCCGGAACTTATTGAGTGATGTGTTATATATGAAAAAAAAACAAAATTTGGCATTAAATAACTCACAAAAGTTGGTATGCCGTTAAACACTAACGAACCATCAAACCAAACCAAATCTGATGAAACCTATTAACCCTTTTTAATGATTAAGAAAATAATCTTAAAGGGAAGCAAAAATAAAGTGCACATGAAAAAAATGATCAGACGAACAGACAGAAAAAAAAAAACGGAAGTGAAAAAATAATGGTAAAACGCGGGATTAACATGCGAGGCATCTAATTGAGTCGTCGACCCGAAAGATAACGAATCAAGAACATCGTCTCGTCCGTTCAGAAGTCTCTTAGAATCAGCCAAGCTGAATCAAAGTGGCGGTTTTATCAGAGGCAGACCGAATGGTTAGGCAATCGGTCAGAGTTCAAGTGCCCAAAGCACCAAGAAAACCAAGAAAAAGAAGTCTCATTTCTTTCGAATCAAGGTGTTAAAACTTGAATGTTCAAACACTATGAATCTTTTTCTCTGAATGTTTGAGATGAGTCTTGATGATTAGTATTATCTGCGTTATAAATACCTGAAGAAAGCCGGAGAGCACAAACGTTGTACAAGTAACAATGAAGATGAGGACAATAGTCCGAATAACGCAGAAAATACTATGAATCTTAATCGTTCTATCAATATATTCCCTTTGGTAAGCTCGTGACTTTATTGGAAATAAACACTCCCAAAATATTTTCTATATTTCTGGGACGTGCAGCTGGAGAAATTATTTTCTGGTTAATATTATAGAAATATGGAAGGACGAGTTCAAATCCTGGACGAGGCTGTTTGCATTTCACTTAGCGCTAATACGCCTTGGAAAGGTATGAATCCCTTTTCGCTCCAGCTATGGGTAAATAGAAGGATAGACTGGGCTCTTTGTTGTTGAGTATGATTCCTAACCAACTCTCTGAATTAAAACCTGTTAAATTCCACTTATCAAATTTACCTTGTGTCACATCCTACTCGTGTGGATGGGGTTGTTAAATATGTATATGCATGGAATGGTAGGTAGGGTAGTAGAGGTTGAAGAGCCAACCCTTTATATATATATATATATATATCTACAGGGTGTTCGTGGTAAATTTGACATATTTATATTTGATTATTTTTTTAGGTTGGGGGTATTGACGCACACTACATATCATTTAAAAGCTTGGGCCCTTCTTCATTCTTATACGTGACGACTGGAAAGAAGGGATGACTGGAATCCACCTGAATCATGGAAGAGAATAACTTGTATCATGATTTTCTGTGCCGGCCATCAAAATAAGGAGATTATGGTTGCTGCCCAATCCCTGAACACTGTAAAAAGGCATGAACTAAAGAATTGCAATGGAGACTACGAGGCTGTGGCTAGAAGAAAGCAACATAACAGACGATCGTACAGCAGAATTACTCGCATTTTTTCAGAGGGGTTATCAGGTTGAATTCAGATGCCAACGTGGAGTTGCTAAACACTGTAGTCAATCTCTGGATAACAAGGGGAGCCAATGGTAGGCAATGGTACGGCAGCAGGATTCGGTCCCCTGTCACACCTATGGGAAAAGTCAAAAATGGCTGTCGGCGAATTTTTACACCAGTCCCAATGTTTGACCTACGAACTCCCCAGATCTTAACCCCATGGATTATTATGTATGTGGCGCTGTTGAGAAAGACACCAATCGCCGTGCCAGTACTTCAAAAGCCCAGTTAATCGACAGAATTAAGGTAGTTTTTTAGGACCCTTCACAGGGAAACTGTAACATCAGCTTGCTCTAGGTTACGGATGACGATTGAGGCTGTGATCGACGCTAATGGCAGTTATCTTGAGTGAAACTTCTTGAGAGTAGTGTAATTTCCGTGTCTGTTGAATTTCTTTACAATCCATTAAATTTTGTAGTTACCAAGCACTTCTCCTTTTTTCTTATGAAACTGACAAATTTATCCTGAACACCCTGTATATATATAAGAAACGTATCTGTACTTTTTTTAAGTACGTATCAAACTCGCTCAAAATATATTAATATGATTATAATAAGGAAAAGTAGAAAGTTTGGTTTTTCACTTTTACTAATCAAATGATTAGTTAAAAATAGTTAAAATACTTCCATAGAATTAGACAAATCGATTTGTGGAGCCCTTTCACCGTTATTCCCAAATACAAAAAGTAGCATTTAGAAAAATGAAATTATGTTTCAAACACCCCACGAGTTTAGGGTTACATTTTTTAAAATAATATTTTAAAATGTAAACAAAAATTACTAAAATAAACGAATATCATAATAATTTACTGTGTGTACAAAATAATTGCATTTAGAAGTGGATTCATCTTCTGAAAAATATCTTATTCAGAAGATGAATGTGATTTTAAATACAATTATTTTGTACACAAAGTAAATTGTTTGTTTATCATAAGCAGCGGTACAATAAAAACCAGAAAGTTCGACAGTTATTCATTTTGTTTTGTCATCTATTTTGTGTCAGACTTTCGGAAATCTTCATAGTTGGTTTCATCTGTGAAAGATTGTAATATGCGAATACCTAGCTTCTTTTTTTTTTCGTTAAAATTAATTCATCCAATGTCTCCCTTTACCATTTCTCTCTAAATCCGGGGTGTTCCTAAAATCCTTTTAGTCCAATCTTGAACAACTATATATATATATATATATGACCCTATGTATGCTCCCCATCCCCTAGGGTTGAGCACTCTGGGGGGATCTCGCTGACGGCCGCCAACTCAAGCGTAAACGCAACGCTTTTCTCTGAATGGAGCACTCTGTGACGACCTTTACACACAAAGCGAGGTGTTCATTAAAGAAGTTACAATCCCCTTCCCATTCTGTAAGTGAAGACAGCCTAATGGTTGGGGTGCCGGACTGACACCCAACCGATCGGAGTTCAATTCCGGCTGTAGGTAGCTTACAGAATGTCTGGCCACACTGGGGAGACTTGATAGGTCGTAACACATGTCTGTAGATGACCCTATATATATACATATTTGTTGTATTTTAGGGGTCTCCGTATGCTTCTTTCGGTATATATTTTTTTATGTTTTTTTAGTTGGGCGTTATTACGAAGCATCTAAAAATAAATGAATGAACTCGATGTTATGGAGTATTGGATTCACTTATTTTTTTATTATTATTTTTTATCATGAATTTTCGGGTTCGTTAGATACCCTTTATCAAATGACTGTTGTTCCTGTTCAACGGATCTTTTGTCTCTGTTGTTATTGACAGCGGCAGCGTCTGTAAAAAAATTATAATAACGGAGTATTCCGATGTCAGCGTTCAGTCCCCTCACGTGAGTTTGTAATTTTAGAATCTATTTAGTTTCTGTTTGTTTTCGAGATTGCGTTGTATATATATATATATATATATATATATATATATATGTGTGTGTGTGTGTGTGTGTGTGTGAAGAGATGGAAGTGAATCCGACGGTATGTAGTATATTAAGAAAATTGAAAAAACACAGGTTTAACTAAGTTGAGTGGTAAGTTTATTGACCGATGCTGCAGTGTTTCGATCTATTAATTAGATCATCTTCAGGGCATTTTTTGTATAAGGAAGGGGATAAAAAAATTTTATCACAGAATAACGAGAAAAGCAAGTGATAGTCCTTGTTTATCAATCTGTTCAAAATTTGAAATCTGAAGAAAGGACACTGAATATATATATATATATATATATATATATATATATATATATATATATTCATTTTGTTCTGTCCTCTACTTCGTGTCAGACTTTCTGCAATCTTCGTAGTTGGTTTCCCTTACGGAATATTATAATACGCGAATTCCTAGGTTCTGTGAAAAAAGGCCGAGGACTGGGGACTTACCGGTTGGAGCTGCTGGTTCGGTCGAGGGAGGTTCTGGTGACTAAACACGAGGCCAGAAAAGGATTGGGTTGGTGGGTTGAGGAGATTTACCAACGCCTAAAAAATAGTCTTCCCTCCCCGTTCAGATCACCTTTGCTCCCGTTGATCAAGCAACGGTTATAGAAGTTTCTTCACGGTGAGCATAGTAACTGTGTTACCAGACCCCAGGCAGGAGTGGGTCGAAGACGAATATTCTTTTTGCAACCCCGAATCGTCGGCTTGGTCCACCTGGGTCACCAGAGTTGAAGTATGGGCCGGGTTAGCTCAGTCGGTAGAGCGTTCGGCTAGAAATCACAAGCTTCCTAGTTCGATACCGGTCCTCGCCAACTCGGCGTTATGAGTAGCACAGGGATCTGTGCGATAAAGTAAGGAGCTGATAATAGGTATGGTGCTCCACCTCAGATGCAAAAACAATCACCTTGGTCTAGCGCTAGTGAAAAGGGGATAGACTCCCTCGCTGATTGGCTGATACCGACATTAGGCCGCCCCGACGATTTTACGTATAGTTCTTTTATCGTTAAAATTACTTCCTCTCAGTACCTTACTTTCCCATTTCTCTCTCACTCCGTGGTGTTCCTAAAATCATTTTAGTCCGTTCATAGACTAGTATATACATATAAAAAAAATCCTAGTATATGCATATAAAGAACATTGGATAAAAAATGTGCGAAAAAAAAAACATAAACAAACAAATAATCGGTTAAAAATAACAATGGGAAAACAAAACGCTTGACTGTCTTTAAGCAAAGTGGGATAAAATCTAAAATAATTATTTACCTCACTTAGCGAGAGAATGTGAGATAAATAATTATTTTAGGTTTCATACTTATTTGCTTCAAGACATCCAAGCATTTTATTTTACCCAACTTCTTTATTGAAACGATTGTTGTTGGATTTTTTTTTTCGCATATCGCACACAAACACACAATCACTCACACATGTTTGTGAACGAAATATCGACTGATAAACGTTGATAAATAAGTGTTATCGATTTGTTATTAAGCACGACCTTGTTTAGGCCAGAGGCAATCATCGTAGAGTGTTTATTTCAAGACTGTTTACATTACAACACTTATTCAACTAGGATCATCAAGGTTATCGTAAGGCTTTACATTTAACGACTTTTACCTAGATATGGAAAATTTCAAGTTTCAGTTTGAAATTTCAAAACAATAAAGGTTTAGTCTTACAATAATAATAATAATAATAATAATTAAAAATTAAAAAATTAAAAAATTGACAAATATCTGGACCTTGCCAGAGAACTGAAAAAGTTATGGAATATGAAAGTGAAAGTGATACCGATTGTGGTTGGTGCACTTGGAACAGTCCCAAAAGGATTGGAAAAGGGTTTGGAAAGTTTGGAAATCAGAGGAAGGATTGAAACCATTCAGAACACTGCACTGCTGCAATCTGCCAGAATACTCAGAAGAGTCCTGGAGACCTGAGGAGACTTGCTGTCACTCAGACTCCAGTGAAAGACCATCAGCTAACACTGATGTGAAAACTCCAAAGGAGTAAATAATAATAATAATAATAATAATAATAATAACGGATCACCTTATCCCAGCAAGAAGACCGGCACTAGTGTTGATTAACAAAAAAGAAAGAACTTGTCAACTGGTGGATTTTGCAGTTCCAGCGGATCACAGGGTGAAGCTAAAGGAAAATGAAAAAAATGGACAAATATCTGGACCTTGCCAGAGAATTGAAAAAGTTATGGAATATGAAAGTCAAAGTGGTACCAATTGTAGCTGGTGCACTTGGAACGGTCCCAAAAGGGTTGGAAAAGGGTTTGGAAAGTTTGGAAATCAGAGGAAGAATTGATACCATACAGAACACTGCACAGCTGCAATCTGCCAGAATATTCAGAAGAGTCCTGGAGACCCAAGGAGACTTGCTGTCACTCAGACTCCAGTGAAAGACCATAAGCTAATGCTGATGTGAAAACTCAAAAGGAATAATAATAATAATAATAATAATAATAATAATAATAATAATAATAATAATAAATTTTGACTATACAACACTCTCTCTCTCACTCTTTCTATGTCTCTCCCCCCCCCCCTCTCTCTCTCTCTCTCTCTCTCTCTCTCTCTCTCTCTCTCTCTCTCTCTCTCTGTGTGTGTTCATATTTAAGGCTCTGTTCATATTAATCTATCTCGGTATTCCTTGTCTATCGATCTATCAATCTCGGTGTGTTCATTATCTATCTGTCTATCTATCTCGTTTTGTTTAATATCTATCTATCTATCTATTTGTCTATCTATCTCGAGCTGTTCATTATCTATCCATCTATCTTATCTATCTATCTACCTATCTATCTATCTAATCTAGCTATCTCGGTCTGTTCATTATCTATCTATCTATCTATAAATCAATCTATCTATCTTGGTCTATTCATATCTACCTCTGTTCATATCTACCTCTGTTCATATCTATCTATCTATATGTCTATCCATAGATAACTCTGTCTCTTAATACCATACAGAGAAAAACGATCTAGCAAACCTGGGGATCTTGTAGAATCGTTTCACGAGGAAATCGCCATCTTTCCTGCTATTTATTTCATTCTATTTATTTGCCGTCTTTTCACTGTAGAGAAAACGTTTCATATCCATTGATATCGGCAAGGTTAGCAATGGAATGCGACGCGATGAAAAATTCCGATTGATCTTCTTCTCGAAGGGGGGGGGGAGAATGAATTTATCATTCCACACTAAAGAAATCTATACGTGACAAATAAGAAAAGCATATTAATGTATATATATAATATATATATATATATATATATGTGTGTGTGTGTGTGTGTGTGTGTGTGTGTGTGAGGTAAGTAGAAGGATGGTGAACAAGAAATGAAAACTCAAAACAAATCTGAGAGTTGAAACGTTTCGTCCGAATTCATACGGACATCCTCAGTCAAATGATTTTTATTGAAAGCAAAATTTCGTGACTTCCGCTACTAACTCACACCCGCCCTTACCAATTTTCCTTATACTCGCACGAAATTTTGCTTTCAATAAAAATCATTTGACTGAGGGTGTCCGTATGAATTCGGACGAAACGTATTAACTCTCAGATTTGTTTTGAGTTTTCATTTCTTGTTCACCATCCTTCTACCTACCTCATACTGTCGGATTCTACTACATCCATCCTATCTCCATATATATATGTTTGTGTGTGTGTATGTGTGTGTATGTGTGTGTACATGTATATATATATATATGTGTGTGTGTGTGTGTGTGTGTGGTTATTTACATATATATATATATATATATATATATATATATATATATATATACACAGGGTGCCCCAGAAGTCATGTTTTATCCAGGTTTTGAAAAACAACACCTTTAGTTATTTCAAAAACATATTCATTGATAGTGATTGTCGCCATTAATTTTCTATCTCTAAATTTGAGCATTTATTATAATTATTCTCAATAACAGTGATTTGAAATCAACAAAGGTGTATTTTTGAAAACCAGGATGGTGTGTAACTTCTGGGACACCCTGTATATATATATATATATATATATATATATATATATATATATGTGTGTGTGTGTGTGTGTGTGTGTGTTGTGTGTGTGTGTGTGTGTGTCAATTCATACATATCTATCTCAAAGTGTTCATTATCAAACTAGTTATGTATGTATATGTATATATATATATGTATATATATATATTTATATGTATGTATATGTGTATATGTGTACGCATATGTGAATATATATGTATATATATATGAATATATATATATGTATATATATATATGTGTGTATTTTTGTAACTGTGTGTGTATGTGTGTGCGTTTTGTATGAGATTTTCAGTGTTGATTTATCAATAGATTAATTTTATAATGCATCAGTTATTTTATTTCAACATTTTCGAAATTTTTTAAGATCATTTCATTTTGCACCCCTTACTTACATAGAGAGACTAACATATATAAGAAGGAGGTAATCAAGATATACATAGAGAGGGTGAAAGTAATATGCAGAATGTGAGTGAGGGATGGGTCAGTTCTTTACTTAATTGCTAATTACGACAAATTATAACCAATTAAATTGGATATTTTTCAAACGTAACTCAATCCTAAAAGCAAGGTATATTGTGGTATGAATTTTGTGCTATCATACTAAATAGGAAAAAAAACTTTATGAAATAAGAACTGAATCTCTTAGCCTTAGTATAATATATATATATATATATATATATATATATATATATATATAGGGATATAAAAACACACAATGCTGTTAAAATGAAAATATTGAACAATATTTAGATTTATAAAAATCATCATCAGAGCTTTTTTTAATCCGGACTCATCGAGAGAGAAGCAGAAAATAATTTAAGTTCAAAACGAAAGCATTGATGTTCCAAAAAGCGTGTAAGTCATGCGATCGTTTCGTCATTAGCACATCGGCTACGCGTTTCTCGGCCAACGACATCATTGTATATCTTTAGTGTAACAGGTTTTTGATATATATATATATATATATATATATATATATAAAGAAATTTGAAAAAACAAGTGTTCCAAAAAATGAGATGAATTTATTTATCGACGCTTAAACGTTTTGGTTTCTTTAAACCTTCATCAGGATGTATTATGGGGTGAAGAAATTGATGGATGTTTTATAGATGACAGGAGATAAAAAATCTTTATAAATTTATTTTTTTTTTGTTGTGTGATCTATAAAACATCCATCAATTTCTGCACCACATAATACATCCTGATGAAGGTTTAAAAAAACCGAAACTTTTAATCGTCGATAAATAAATTCATCTCATTTTTGGAACACTTGTTTTTTCAAATTTCTTAATATTGTCG
>CM042157.1:16474165-16495518 GCA_023376005.1 Doryteuthis pealeii
AGGAAGAAATATGATTGTCCCGAAATATAGCAGCACAACCATATTTGTATTTTACATAACATGGACAGGTATGAATCTAACTATTCCCCTTCCAGCTATGGGTAAAGTGTAGCCTAGTCTCTTTAAATTTGGTATGGCAACTTGTCTTGCAGAAGGAAAGCTCTGAATTCACACCTGTTAATTTCTGTTTAAAAATTAACTTTGTGTCTCAACCGGCTCGTGTGGAGAGGTTGGTAAATAAATATTATCGCCGAGATAGCAAGTAGTGTCTTTGATTTAAATATTAAGAAATATTGAGCGCAACGTAAACTAAAGGAGAAAAATAATATTTAAGTCTCTTTAAACTTGGTATGGAAACTTGTCTAAGGGAAGGAAAACTCTGAGTTCAAACCTGTTAAACTTCGCTTTAAAATAAAAACTAACTTTGTGTTTCAACCTGCTGGTGGGAGGGGTTAGTAATACATATTATACCCGAGATAGCGACTAGTGTCTTTGATTGAAGTATTAAAAAAAGGGAAAAAAAAAAAACGTGAGCCTAATGTAAACTAAAGAAGAGAAAAAATAATATTAAATCAGACGGTTTGCAAAGGAGATGAAAACATGTGATAGACAGAAAGAAGATTTTAAATATACATTTAAAGACGGCGTTACAGGTAGGAGCGTTTGACGTCTTTATTCAAAGAACTCAGTGTCTCCGACTAAGCTGACATTAATGAAGTAAACATTAAAAAACAATAATAAAAAATAAAAAAAGAACTGCATCATCAAACCATATTTTTCGCGCGGCAAATGATATCAGCATCAAATCAAAACGTCTGCAGACACGAACGCCGGTGACATGCACGAAGCGATGAAAATGTAGGTCGATCACACCGAGACACGTGTTCGCACACAGACGCCACGCACGTGCCTGTAACGCAGATGTGTATACGTACGTGATGGGGCGTGTCTTTTACGTTGATATGTGTCAGGTAAATTAGATTGATGCAAAATTAACAACATATTTTTTGACAGAATATAAACTTTGACAGAAAATAAAATTGTTGCATTCAAAAAGCAAATAGATAAGACAGAGTTCAACATCTCTTCCAGTGGGCTCGCTGAAACATGATACGCTTGATCTGGCTCTCCGGAATCGGTCTTACGTACGTCACCATTTAAGGTGTATCTCACCTGAGATGGAAAAAGAACTTTCAATAAAAGTATTGGGTAAAAAGTACTCGGGTTCCGACAAACAGAATAGTTTGAAATATTAAAAAAAAACAACTTGAAACTGCTAGTAACAGTAATCTATGTGATTGTATGGTAAATAGTGTTAAGTATCTGGCAGCCATCCTTCGTTCCAGATGTAATGAATAAGTAAGCAAGCCAATAAGAATCCGGTGTTAACGTATTCCTTGTAAGTCCGTCGTCCATGAGAATCCAAATGTCAATGAAATAAGCTCAGATTGGGGTCTCTATTAATACAGCAGAAGCAGCAGCAGCAGTGCCAGTGATTGGACAATAAGAATCCTTCTCAGGTCACGTGTTTATAGGCGAGTCTATATTTAGGAGTGACCATTTGCCCCATGCCTTATATCATAAATCCAACAAAATATATATATATATATATATATATATATATATATATATATATAATGCGCTCTCTTGTTCATTTCGACGCATGCGGGTTCATCCACTGAACAACCTACACAGTGTTTGTTCATAGTGGTGAAGGCTTGTGTTGGACCATCCACACTTTTTGGCACTGTCGATAGGAAAGACTTGGTTCACAAGGAATGCCACAAATCAAATCAACATCTGACATCAGGTTTTTCAAAATCAGAGTTTTTCTTCTCCTAGATTGGTTACCTATCCATAGTTAAAGAGCCCAGTCTGCCCTACTATTTTACCCATAGCTGGAGGGAGAATATATGGATTCATACATTTCCAAGGGTATAAGCGCTATGCGAAATAACAAACAGCCTTGTCTAGGATGTGAACTCCGGTCGACGAGTCCATTTCCTACGCCACCATAATGTCACGTGTCTCCATTATATAGAATGAATAGAGAATGAAAGAGAAAAGTATTGGCATATAAAGGCGCTCAATGCTAAAATAACAGAGCAGTTTACAATCAACTATTATATATTATGAACTTATTATCTCGTTACTAAAGTTTCATGGTTACTGCAATCATCAAACGAGACGCTCAAAATGTTTAGATCTAAGAAAAACGGTGGTTTGTATAGCATTTGTATAAACGTGAAGCGTGTTCACGCGATGGAAAGTTATACCATCGTTATAGCATCTTATTATTTAAAAAAATTTATATATACCATTATATAGTTATACCATTGTTATTATTTTTTTTTAACTATGGATTGTTTAGTAAGCAGTAAGCATGAAACTTTAGTAACGGGATATGTAATGCATAATATATATTTGATTATATATATATATATATATATATATATATATATAATATATATATATATATAAAATAAAAGAATATACTCACCTGTTGTTTACAGACCGGAGTTGTCTGGTGATTGTAAAACCATACATCCTGTAAGTTTGTTTGTATCAATTAATTCTTCGCCCCAGGCTGACAGTCCCGATAGCCGTGAGGGTAAGTAGCTTGAAGCACGAAAATTCTGTGGGGTTTCGCACCCGGCTAGAGGTAGCTGTAAAAAGTCTAGCCGCACTGATGAGAAGTAAACTTCGAAACACGTGTCTGGTATATATATATATATATATACATATATATACTTACATTAAATATATATATATATTAACATTAAATATATTTAACATGAAATTGATTAAAATAAGCACAATTAAAAATAAATTTTCAAAGGGTTAAAGGGAGATAACTTTACGAATTTTTATAAAATATAGGATTTTTTTTTTTAATTCAAAAATATAATCGAATACATAAGGAGCGTCCGCAACAATTAACCGACGTAATTTGCGATCCAAGAAAATAACAACACAAAATCTCTTCAAAGAAACACCAGGAGCCACCTGACGATGGTGAAATAACCTGAAACCTGGGTAGTTGCTTATGAAAACCTTTTATATTTAAAAAAAATTCAGCAAATAAATAAAGCTCCTACAAATTTCTGGTTGAGCACTGTGATTTCTTTGTTACATTCCAAAATAAATTTTTAAATATATATATTATATATATATATATATATATATATATATATATATATATATATATATATATATATAAGTTAAAAGAAAGGAAATGAATCCGACAATATGAGTAAGAAAAGGTGAAATGAAAACATCACACAATGCTGTTAAAGAAGAAAACAATTTATAATATATTCATAGCTGATACTGATCAATGTTTCGATTTTACAAAAATCATCATCAGAGCTCATTCACTCCCGTAGTTGTTTGGGTCGGAGAGGAAAGTCAAATGAGTTTACAAAACAAAAAAACCTTAATACTGCAAAAAACGAAAGACGTTACAATATTCACCAACGTGGGCATTTCGCGCCATATATATGTCGGTCATGTCTCATGTATATCTTTGTCAACAAAATAATGTTTTTTGCAGTATTAAGGTTTTTTTTTGTTTTGTAAACTCATTTTGACTTTCCTCTCCGACCCAAACAACTACGGGAGTGAATGAGCTCTGATGATGATTTTTGTAAAATCGAAATATTGATCAGTATCAGCTATGAATATATTATAAATTGTTTTCTTCTTTAACAGCATTGTGTGATGTTTTCATTCCACCTTTTTACTCATATATATATATATATATATATATATATATATATATATATATATTAAATTTTTACTTGAAGGCACTTACAACGCATGTATCGCATAAAATTCGATACTTTTTCTTATAGAAAATGAACTTGAAAAGTATCGAATTTTATATATATATATATTAAATTTTTACTTGACGGCACTTACAACGCATGTATCGCATAAAATTAGATACTTTTTCTTATAGAAAATGAACTTGAAAAAATATCGAATTTTATATATATATATATTAAATTTTTACTTGAAGGCACTTACAACGCATGTATCGCATAAAATTCGATACTTTTTCTTATAGAAAATGAACTTGAAAAAGTATCGAATTTTATGCGATACATGCGTTGTAAGTGCCTTCAAGTAAAAATTTAATATATACTTTATTCAGCAACGTTTCTAAAATAAACAAACATCCAAAAATTATATATATATATATATATATATACCAGATACGTCTCTCAGCTGAGGCTGTACCTCGGTTCAGGAGTAAGACCTCTGAGCTGTACGGATAATGTAATGTTTTGCAAAAAGACGAAAATGCATGGTGTGTTAGCAATTGATAGTGGTGATTTTAACTTGGTAGTATAGCTTTTGCAGAGACGGGGAAATTCTCTGATCTCCTAAATCTCAAAATGTCAATTAACGAATTTCTTTGATGCCCGTCCGTACACGTTCATGGGTGGGTATGGCGGGTATCACCTTCTAGAATGTGGATATCTTTCAACGGATACCCGGTCCAGTTTGAAATACCTGTATCCAAAATTTATCTGGCTTTGCTCATTGATTGATTCCCGAAAACCTTCTTAATCATTTGAACAATTTCCGCAGATCAACGTGAATATTTAATTATCTATTCATTCAGTCCTAAAATACTAGGGTGAGTCAAAAGTTTTGCAATATTTTCCTCAAAACAAAATGTTATATACCGTCACTGGACCCGATAAAAACATCGAAAACTTTTAGTATATACAGATATAAAGAGGGCAGTTGTGTATATATGTATGTCCGGAGGAAACTTTGAAAATAAAACAATTAATGACAAAGTAAATATATATACACATTAAATATCACCAGTGCGTGGTTTTTGAGTAAAAATAATAGAGATTTATATTCGTGAAGATGATTAAGAAATAAAAAATTTAAATGATAACAGCATGGAGTTTTTTTAATTTAATATTTTAGATAGTAGACATTAACATTTATTTTCAGAGTAGCTGGATCAATGCAATGTCTATTTTTTTACATCGGGATTTAAATGGGGTATCCCACGAGGATGCAACTCACGATTCAGTAATAATGGATCTGCGAGACTAACTTTAAAAATCCCCCTCTACCCAGGCGACGCCGTGTAGCCGTTGCTAGTGTATATATAAAAATATAGTTATATTTTTATTCTAAGATTGTGTGTAGACTAAGAGTCGTCGGTAGAGAAGTGCACATACACAGGATACACCTTTGAAGCCCCATATCTCCCCCAATTCTCAAGCGAACTCAACCATCTTTTACTATGTGATACTCCTCATCGAGCCCTATCAGAAAATTATATTAGTTTGGCACTTTATTTGTACACGAAATTGGCCATTTTTGCCCACTCTCAGTCACCCCTACCCAGGCGACGCCGGGTAGCTGCTGTTAGTGTATATATAAAAATATAAAGTTATATTTATATTCTAAGTTTGTGTGTAGACTAAGAGTCGTCGGTTGAGAAGTGCACATACACAGGAGCCTTCGGGGTTCTGACTGCGTGCGATTTCGTTCTCGATCTGCTAAACCCAGATTTCTAAGTTTTTTAAGCATAATTCTTCAACTAACATCGTTTATGGTTATAGACAGTCACGAGTTATGAATATTTGTGGTGAGAAAACAGAGATACAGAAACTGCTAAGATTTGTATGCAGTGTTTAAGTGTAATCCAACAGAAACGGCATATAATCTACTACTTACAAGGCAATTTCTGTATATCTGTGAGTAATGAGTTAGCGCATAACAGTGATCCGATCACGATGAAATATGCTAAGCTAATATTCAGAAACAGGAATGACTAATTGGATTTCCTTAAAATTCAATAATGGACACCTTGGATACATCTTTACAATAGAGGAGGAAAAAAGACGTTTCACTGGAGAGAGGGAGAGGAGTAGTAAGTCCTCGGGGTGGCCTAAAATCGGCGAGGGAGTCTATCCCCTTTTCCCTAGCGCTAGACGAAGGAGATTGTTCTTGCATCTGGGGTGGAGCGCCACACCTACCATCAGCTCCTTACTTTACCGCACAGATCGCTGTGCTACTCATACGCTGAGTTGGCGAGGGCCGGTACCGAACTAGGAAGCTTGTGGTTTCTAGCCGAAGGGTTGAAATCAAGTAATACCGATAAATGTTAATGTTTAATCAAGTCAATCAAGGACTCACGATGCTTATACAATTGCATTTCACTTAGCGCTAATACCCTTGGGAAAGGTATGAATTCTACTCTCCCTCGCTCTTTAATAGGCAACCGGTCTAGGAGAAGGAAAACTGTTAAACTCCGCTTAAGAAATTGACCTTGTGTCACATCCTGCTCTCAGTATACTACTTGCTTGTTTAAGTATTCATCCAATTAAGTATTGAACAGGCTCATCGCTGCTTAACTTCGGTGATCTAGCGGGAAGAGTTACTTTCAGCGTGTCTTCACCGTCACAATGGAGTTGCGAGGCTAGTTTGCTAACCAACATTTGCCGGATCTTTCTCGCTGACCTGTTTGTTCGATTGTTCAGCTATTAAATGGACAGTAAAATAAATAATGTCAGGGATTTTGTTGTATCGTTGAGTGGTAAAAGATACACAGAGAAATAGTGAGCTTGAGATATATTTTATTCAGCACTTGTATCTGGTGCTAACAGATACTGTTACGTTGTGCCTTGTTCACGGCACTAGATCGTTATATGTTACGTTGCGGGTATGGTCACATTACCAAAAGCGATATATGTAGTAGTCGCTTAATGAAAATCCCAACACATGTGTATGGTAGAAACTTCTGACTTTATTTCTTCTTACTCGGCTGTGCTGTGGGTGGCGAGCGTTGACAATGAGCGTTGACAATGACTGCTGCTGGGATGGCTAGCGTTGGTGAGGTAAAGGGTGGCTAGGTGGGTCCCACAGCCTTTCGGCCGATGGACTGTGAGCGGTTGTCACGCTCACTTGTTCTCTGTCCCGAGGGTTCTGTCTGACTAACCGCTGGGATCTCTGATTTATTTTATGTATAAGCCGCCTACACATTTTCTTTTGTTATACCTATCAGCGGAAAATCTACTTCCGAATTCATTGTTATACTTTTTTTCTTTGTTCGCGTTAACCAGGAAAAGTCCTTTGTCATTTTTGTCGTCTTTCTTTGTTTCGTTTTAAACGGAAAATCCTACATCCGCCCGCACAATATGCAACAATACTTATTACATAAGAGCAATAAGTAGAACAATTCACAAAGACAAACTTACAAGAATGAGGAGGGTCAAATGTGTGTAGTCAAACGATTTTTGTCCGAATATAATTTTCCCTTTCTATCACTGCTACGACGATTATTATAGGCTATGAGCCAGTCCATCCTGTAGAGATGTTGACCTCTTTACAACAGATTTGAATTCGGGTTACCGCGTCATTTGCTACGATGATAACCGTTATCCAGCGAGCGCCTCTTCCAAGATCAAATCTCACGTATATTGGTCACTGTTGAAGGAACTGCGGAAATCTGCAACAGATTACGAAATAATCAACTTTTGTATCCTCTAAGGCAACGGAATTGTTCGAGATAGAATTTAATTAGGCCTAATTAGTTTTTTTTTCTTTCAAAAGTTAACTTGCTCACCTCGGAGCCAAGCAGAACGAAAAGAGTTAAATTAGATTAGAATTTGGTCGGAATTTTGAAAAGTCGTTTCTTTTTCTTTTCACAATTCAAATCAAGATAAATTTGTCTTTACAGTTTCAAAGGCAAGCCGACCAAAAATACCCGGAACTATTTTCGACTTTCAAGTGAAGATCGAACAGCTCTTTAGGCTGACAATGGCTTGTTTTAGAAACATAAACTGGCATTGAAAAGAGCGCCATTTCACTAACGTTTAAATGCGGCTTTGGAATTTCGTCCGAGGAAAATGAACATCCTACTAGCTTGATGCAAAGGTTTCCAGCAATTTATAGTCAAAACACAACTCATTTTCACATAGTCGTATATTTTCAAGTCGGTTTAGCGTCCGCCTAGGAATCACAAGGTTCCAGGGCTGAACTTGCACAAAGGTGTCATATTTAGGGTGAACCCCCAAAAAACAGAAACCAAATTATTTATTAATTTTCCCATTAAACTAACCTTAAACCCCACCTCCAACCGTAACCCTAACCCTTAAGTCTAACAACCCCTTAGCCTAATCCTAAACCCCCCATAGTTAAAATTAACAGTTTTATTACAAAATTTGTGGGTTCTGTTTTTCTGGGTCACCGGTATACAGGGTGACTCAGAAAAACAGAACCCAAATTATTTATTCATTTTCCCATTAAACTAACCTTAAACCCCACGCACAACCCTAACCCTAACCCCTAAGCCTAACCTGAACCCTAAATCCTAACCCTAAACCCCCCTAGTTAAAATTAACAGTTTTATTACAAAATTTGTGGGTTCTGTTTTTTCTGGGTCACCGGTATACAGGGTAACTCAGAAAAACAGAACCCAAATTATTTATTAATTTTCCCATTAAACTAACCTTAAACCCTACCTCAACCCGAACCTTAAACCCTAACCCTAGACCACCATAGTTAAAATTAACAGTTTTATTATAAAATTTGTGGGTTCTGTTTTTTCTGTGTCACCCTAATTTTGACACCTTTGTGCAAGTACAACCGGTTCCAGGTTCGATACCGGCTCTCGCAAACTCAGCGTATGAGTAGCACAAGTATTTTTCCTGTAAAGGGAGAAGCTGATGGCTGGTGTGGCGCTCTAACTCAGACGCAAAAATAATCTCCTTACAGCGAGGGAGTCTATCCTCTTTTCATAAGCGCTTGTGAAATTAGGATAGACTTCCTCGCTGTCCGGCTGACTTTACTTTACTTATTTTGATCTAAAGAAACTTTACCTATTTGATTATAATATATTTTTTTTTACCCACAGTTTTATAGTTCCAAGTATTTCTAACACCAATAGACAGAAATGAACTGCAAAAGTTTCCAGCAGTTTATAAACGAAACACAACTCATTTTTACACAGCTGCATTATTTTTAGTATTAATATCTAGATAGAGTAGGGCTAGCCAGTCCTTAGAGCGTTTGGCTAGAAACCACAAGGTTCCTAGTTCGATACCGGCTCCTTGCTAACTCAGCGTATGAGTAGCACAGGATCTGTTCGGTAAAGCGAGGAGCTGATGGTAGGTGTGGCACTCTATCTCAGACGCAAAAACATTCTCCTTGGTCTAGTGCTAGTGAAAAGGGGATAGACCCCCCTCTGATACCAAATTCAGGCCACCCGACGACTTTTTTTATCTAGCAATAATGATTTATACACAATTATATCCTCCAAATAAACTTTTCCTATTTGACAATGAGAATTTTTTACCCGCAGTTATATGGTTAAGGAAGCGCGTGGTGTAATGGTTAAAGTCATGGGAAATGGACACGTCGCCCCGAGTTCAAATCCTGGACGTGGTAATTGAATTTCACTTAGCGCTAATACCCTTGGGAAAGGTATGAATCCTACTCTCCCTCCAGCTATGGGTAAATAGTAGGACAGACTGGTGCTCTTTAACCTTGGTTAGGCAACCGGTCTAGGAAAGGAAAACTCGAATTCAAACTGTTAAATCCGCTTAAGAATTTGACTTGTGTCACATCCTGCTCGTGCGGAGGGGTTGGTAAATATATATATGGTTCTAGGTATTTCTATCTAACACCAATAAACGAAAATGAATTTACTACGAGGTTGATGCAAAGGTTTCCAGCATTTTATAGGCAAAAGTACAAATGATCTTCGCACAATTGTATAGTTTTAATCCTATACCAATAACACTGGTTTACAAAGAAATTGAGGCAAGCACAGGTTTTAATCTAATTTGGGGGTACTGGATTCAGATTTGAAATCCGTTTGTACTCATCACCTCTAGTTTTTTTTAGATATGCATACTGTACATTTTGTACACATACTGTACATAAAGGCGTATATGCATTCAGGGTTAATTTCTAATATTGTGTGACTTATGTCTTCTTTTTTAGTTATAAATGTAAGTGATAGCATTACATTATATATATATATAGCTATATATCAAGACGGATTTGGGCAGTTAAGCGGAGCCAACACGTCTCAATCAACAGCCAGTAGTTCACTGGCCAGTAGTGCACTGGCAGTCAGCAGATCATCTAAGAAAACACATTTCTAACTGTCTGTGTTACTATGAATTGTGTATATTGGGTCATCAAAGTATATTTATTCAGTCAATGTTCTTTATCTATCCAGTTTTATCTGTAATAAGCTGCTGCAACTGTTGAAATAAGCACGTATATAGTCTGTATATACTAAAATGAGACTATTTAAAAGACAGAAAAGTAGAGGTGATAGAGCAAAACTGTTTATAAATTTGAATTCAGCACACCCAAATTAGTAAAAAAAACACCTATTCACATTCTTGCATCAGACAAAAAATATTTTTTTGTAAACCAGTGTAATTTATACACAATTATATGGTTTAATTCTTTGTCTACCAAATTTTACTGACGGATGAACCAATTATTCTTGGCATTCTTTACCAGTATGATGGGATATTTCAAAGTTCACTATTTACTCACCTCAGAACTCATTCTAATCAAAATGAAGTCCAATTATTGTTGTAAACTGAATCTTTCTGCTCAGTTATATTATACGGTTTAACTTTTGCCTGTCAAATTTCCCCCAAGGATGAACCTAATATTCTTAGTATTTTTTACCAGTATGATGGGATATTTCAAAGTTCACTATCTACTCAGCGACATCATAGTAAGCGAGTTCGAACTCCAATATCGCCATTACATTCACTTCAGACTAAACTCTTGGGTATGGCACGAACTACCCTTATCCCCCAGCTATGGGATGAATAGTATCGCTACTTTTCTTTTACAAGGATCGTTTTGGTAGTAAATAACCCCAGAACGTTGATATGCATTAAACAAATAAAACAAACTAATAATCTTCTGATAGTCTTACTCGCTAAACCATTACATTAACCACCATATGGGTGGGGATTAAGATATGCTGGCTGTATCGCCTGCAGAGCGGAAAGACCTCTCCCTGTCCCGGGTATAACAATAGAATGCATTGTACCTATTTACTTCCTATCCCATAGACTGTCTCCAACCCAACAGAGGTGGCCAGTGATTGAAAAGGAGGCTTATGCCATAGTTTATGCATTGGAAAAGCTGAACTATTACTTAAATGGTGCTACATTTGTAATTAAGACTGACCATAAGCCCCTTCAGTACTTATTTGAAGCGGATTGGACCAACAGAAAGATTCAACAATGGGCACTTAAAATAAGCGGGTATAACTGCAAGATAGAATATTTGGCTGGTAGAGAGAATACATGTGCCGACTTTTTATCACGAATTCCTAGGCAGTTGGAACAGGTAATTGACAAAACGGTTAGAGGACGATTGTAACACTATTAAAAGTGTTATGGGTTGATTGGCGATCTGTTAATTATTTACTAATTAATTAAAACTACCCTAATTATTAATTATGGTGGTTTGTTAAAATTAAAAGTAAAAATAAGAAAAACAATAATAATAATGCATCTGGTCGTAAGGCACCAATTCTAGAGATCTGGGGTGTGTTAAAAACCTCTTCGTTGATATTATACTCAGGTCTACGAGAGACGATGGAGTAGTGTCCAAATTTTTTTTCGGTACTACGTAGCCTTGGGTGGGTTCATATGGTGAATGAACTGTTGCCTAAGCAGCAAATCCTCCCTCTCCACACTGCCGCTGTGATCCAAAGGAAAGGTAAGAAACCAATGCAGTCAAAGCAGTAGTGTCGCAGTGATGGATATTGTACAAACGTAAATAGGAATTTCCGGTTAGATTAAACAAAGCAAAGAAAAGACGACAAAAATGACGAGAAGAAATAAAGTCAAAATTCCTACTATACCATGTGTTGTAGATTTCATTAAGCGACCACTACATATATCGACTAGGGTTAGTGACGACACCCGCAGTATACCAGCAACGTATACGATTCAGAGTAGCAAAGAAGGTCCTACGCAGGAGTTGCTTGGTAGTAGTGGATTTTAGCATCACACCGCTTTAGGGACTCCGGCTCCAGATTTCTTTTCGGGATTTACTCCCCTAGCCTTTCTTTAGGATGGGGTAAAGCCACTAGGCAGCGGTGGTTGTGTATCGGACTTTTAATCCTACTACTGTCGGTGATCCTGAAAAATCTTAAAACTGCAAAGCATTAAAACATGTTACAGTACATAATTCCTTACATTCTATTTTATTCAGTTTTTATACAGAACTGAATTTCCAGATATGGTTAAAACCTTTATTTTTATAGGAATAATGTATGGCACTCCACCTTAGCAAAAACAATCTCCCTGGTCTAAGTAAGTAAAGTAAGTAAAGAAGGTGGAGTGGCCTATTGTTGATATCAGCTGGGCAGTGAAATAGTCAATCCACTTTTAACTAGCACTAGACCAGGGAGATTGTTTTGTGTCTAACAGTATTTTACTCTATGGACTACCATAAATTTTTACTTATTTAGGTGAAAAAATCTAATCCATTATTGTTTGATTTATATAAATGTAAGCAAAAAATAATTATAGACTAATGAAAAAAAATATTTAAGAATATGCAATTGGAAATAGAAAATATAGTTATTACCATAATCGATCATTTAGAAATTAATGATATTATGGCATTAAATAACCCATAAGTAGTTGATGTACCGTTAAACAAACAAACCAAAATATTATACCACAATAGGCGCATCCGTATACATTTACTTAGTTTAGTTCCGCGGAATGCAAGCAATATAGATCACATGGTGAGAATCGAACTCACTAACAATGTTTCTCTGAATGTTTGAGATAAGGCTTGATGGTTAGTATCATCTGTGTTATTCGGACTATTGTCCTCATCTTCATTGGTATCTGTACAACGTTTCGGCCGATATGCCCTCCGGCCTTCTCCAAGTATTTCTTGTCGGACTTGGGAACCTTCTTGTTGTACTGGTAACAATGAAGATGAGGACAATAGTCCGAATAACACAGATAATACTAATCACTAACAATGGTTTGCTAGTTTATCTTGCTAATCAATAGACCCCGTGAGGTGCCATCTTTTCGGCTATTGCTCTGATGCAGATAATTCCACCAGATTTATTGGTAAAATCTTTTAGTCGTATAAATAACATCATTATTCAAACATCAAATTCCTTGTCCGTGTTTTTCTATGACCTTACGCCACATTTCAGCTAAATTGTATATCGCAATGGTACGAAGAAGCGATGCAAAAAGTGTTTGGGCAAACGAAAAAAAAATCGTTTATTCATATCAATATCATTGCGTTATCTTCACGTCAAAATATTTTCGCTGACTTTCTATGACTTTACGGTTCACCTAAATTCTGCATTCACTCATAAATTCTGGTAATGATTTTTCTTTATCCTGAAATTGCTGGAGCCGTTAACCAGACAAGAATTGTTGCCTACAGTGCTAGTCTGATGCCGATAGTTTTGAAGAATATACCACCTGTAGAAGAATTTTTCTTACCAAATTCCATGATCATTTTATGCATCACGTAAGCAACGCGAAGACGAGTGTCATCGTCAGCGACGCTTATAGACACGCGTCCTGCGTCCCCCAGACGCACAATAATCTAAAAGGACGCAGTAAAATCATATCCGTGCGTCCCAGTGTTTTTTTTTTCCTTTTTTCTCCCCCTCACCATATCAAGCTAACTGTAAATACATTTTAATAGTTTCTATTGAAACCAATTACGCAGGATAGGTTAGAAGGTAGGAATTAGACGGCTTTAGTTTAGTTGTTTCCCAAGTTCATAAAAGAACCCTACAATCTATTAAGAAACTTTAGTTGGGACCCATAGATTTTCCCGGGGACTCGTTCAAAGCAAATATGTGCGTCTCCGGAGGCACTAAATCAAAAAGCTATCAACATCACTGGTCATAGTGCATTAAATCGTCCCATCCCAGAAAATAGATTTTTAGTAGCAGAGCTAGCCGGCGTTGCCTGGGATTTAAAAAGTTAAAAATATATCTCATCCATTTTTATATATTCCTATTTACCAGCCTCTCCGCTCACAGAGTCAATTTCTTAAGCGAAGTTTATCAGGTTTGAATTCAAAGTTTTCCTTTTCCTTGACAGGTTGCCTAACCAAGATTAAAGAGTCCAGTCAGCCCAATTATATACCCATAGCACGAGAGAGAATAGTTGGAGCCATACGTTTCCCAAGAGTATTAGCGTATATATAGGCGCGTGGTGTAATGGTTACCGTCGTAGGAAATGGACACGACTAGACGGGTTCAAATCCTTGACGAGCCTATTTGCATTTCGCATAGCATTAGTACCCTTTGTGAGCGATATGAATTCAAGTTTTCTCCCCCATCTATGGGTAAATAATAGGACAGTCTGGGTCTTTAACCTTGGTTAGGCAACCAGTCTAGGAGAATGAAAACTGTGAATTCACACCCGTTAAACTCCGCTTATGAAATTGACCTTGTGTCAAATCCTGTTGTTGCGTCGAGATTGGTGAATGTACATAGAGATCAATAAAAATTATTTTTCTAAATATTTATTTCATTATTTTTTTTATTCTTTATATATCCTTGTTATTAGTTTTTTTTGTTTTTTTTTCATTTTATTTGTATATTTTCTTATCTTTGTCTTTTATTTTTTACTAGCATCGGCTACCGGGCGTCACCTGGGTAGAGGGTTTTTTTTAAGTTAGTCCCGCAGATCCATTATTACTGAATCGTGAGTTGCATCCTCGTGGGATGCCCCATTTAAATCCCTATGTAAAAAAATAGACCTTGCATCGATCCAGCTACTCTGAAAAGAAATGTTAATGTCTACTATCTAAAATATTAGATGAAAAAGAAAATCCATGCTGTTCGCATTTAAATTTTATGTTTTAATTACCGAATATAAATAAATTTCTCTATCATTTTTGCTCAAAAACCAAGCCTTGGTGATATTTAATGTGTGTATATATATTTACTTTATTGTTAATTGTTTTATTTTCGAAGTTTCCTCCGGACATACATATACACACATCTGTCCTTTATATATGTATAGATGATCGAATCTGAAATTCCAGCTACTCTTAAAGGAAATGTTAATGTCCACTATCAAAAATATTAAATGAAAAGAAAATTCCATGCTGTTATCATTTAAATTTTATTTTTTTAATTATCTTCACGAATATAAATCAAATCAAATCAAATCTGCTGACATTTAATGTGCATATATATTTACTTTGTCGTTAATTGTTTTATTTCCGAAGTTTCCTCTGGACATAAATATACACACACCTTCCTTTATATATGTATAGATGTATAGATTATTGAAAGTGAATGTAATAGCGTGACTTGAAATCAAACTTGAAAACTACGATGTCGCAGTCCAGCACGACAGCCACTACAGCACAAGGACTTCCCATGGGAAAGAAGTTAATGTTTAAATGCTAATAAATATTGGTCTCTGAAAATTAATGTTCTACTTATTTTCCCGACCTTTTGATTTATTTCAAGAAACTCCAAAAAATTGTAAATGATATATTACAGACTACTAATTAGGTAAAAAAAAACAACTCAGTAGACTTCAAAGAATCTTTTAAGATTTTCATTGCGCCAAAAATGGCAATAAGAACTTTTGTTTGACCCAATTTTTCGTCCATTTTAAGTGCATTCCGGTTAATTAAAAATTAGCTAGCTGTAGTGGTTTAATGGTTTTCGCTTTTCACATTACCTGATAATATGCAACTGTAGGGAGACAAAAATTGGTTTCGCTTGTATTATGGGCATGGCTTCACGTATCACATGGTCAATTACGACTGAGACTTGCGCTCGGTCATTATTTATATTTACCAACCCATCCGCACGAGCAGGGTGTGACACAAGGTCAATTTCTTAAGCGGGGTTCAACGGGTTTGAATTCAGAGTTTTCCTTCTCCTAGACCGGTTGCCTAACCAAGGTTAAAGAGCCAGAGCTGCCCTACTATTTATCCATAGCTGGAGGGAGAGTAGAATTCATACCTTTCTGAAGGCTATTAGCGCTAAGTGAAATGCAATTACCACATCCAGGATTTGAACTCGGGGCGACCTGTCCATTTTCCATGACTTTAACCATTACACCACGCGATAAAACAGCGTGTCTTAATCTTTAAAAACGCGGTTGAAAGATTGTTAAATATTGGATTGGCATAGCGTATCATTTTCATGAGGAAGTGTAGTGTAGAAATAGGTTTAAATTGACGGGTACTGAACTCAAGTTCATCTTGAACAGAGCTCTCATTTGTTTAGAGAGTCACGTAATCAGCGAAAAACAGAATTACTCAGTTGGAATTGGTGCCAGAGAGCCTTTCTAGGCATATATATTTTGTGTCGGTGTATTTGTATCTCCGCTAATGATTCTCCTGACGTGTGGATTAAAATTGCATCTGGAATATTAAAAAAAGTGTACACAAAAATATGTATCTATGTTTCCTGAAATAATAATAATAGAAAATGGAACATAGAGAGAGAGATAGAGACACAGAGCCAGAGCCAGAGCCAGAGAGTACACAGAAAATATGTGGAACTGAGAGAGAGAGAGAGAAAGAGAGAGAGAGAGAGAGAGAGTGTGTGTGTGTGTGTGTGTGTGTGTGTGTGTGTGTGTGTACACAGTAAAATTTCTCCGTCTTTCCTGAAATAATGAAAAAAGAAAATGGAAAACAGAAGAGAGAGAGAGAGAGAGAGAGAGAGAGAGAGAGATAGAGAGAGTATACAGAAATATGTCTCAATGTTTCCTGAAATAATAGTAACAGAAAATTGAACGGAGAGAGAGATAGAGAGAGTGTGTGTTAGAGAGAGAGGGTGGGGGAGAGAATAACCTCGATACGACCCGATGAAAGATGGTAGAGAAGATGATGAATGACCGAGAAGAACTTAATCAGTATGCAACACGATATGGGTTATAAATGAAATTGACACGTGGTCTTGAACGGATACGCCCCTTATACAAGGATGGCAATTATTTATTGTCTCCCTATAGGGGCATAATCGGCTGAATGAATGGCCGAAACTCATCACACTCTTTAAGACAATATTTATCGCCATATATTTTACCCCAACTAATAATGATACCTGTAAACATGCATCTGCAGAAAAATGTCCAGAGAATTTATTGAACACAGACATTCGGATTTATATAACAAAATGGGCCGGTAGCGCATCCGCCTCGGGAACCACAACAACCACAATGTGGAACATGTCAAACACCTTTGACAGTTAAACACTTATTCATGGAATGCAGGTTTTTTGCTCACATCAGATACCGTTATTTTAAAGCAAACAATATGAAAGATCTGTTTGAAAACGTTAACATGGAGGATATTCTCTCTTTTTTGAGGGAAATAAAATTATACCATAGAATATAGACATGAAACAAATCAATACCATACAACATAATCCCCAATAATGCTAACACATTGTTAAAACCAATTACTAAAAAGTATAAATATAAATACACGATATGTATCACTTCCTAACCGTTAGGCATGACATAACCCCAGACGGGTTGATATGCCGTTAAAATCAATAAACAAACAAAAAAAACAAGGTTCCGGTTTCGATACCGGCCCTGACCAACTCAGTGTATCAGTAGCACAGCTTAGATCGGTGTGGGAAAGTGTGGAGCTGGTGGTAGGTGTAGCGCTTCACATCTGACGCAAAACAACCTGGTCCAGAGAAAAGGGGATAGACTTCTTCGTTATATAACTAATACTGAAAATAAACCACTCCGTCGGCTTTATTTACTTACATGCTTATAGAAGCGTACGTACTTTTGATTAAATCGTGATTTTCAGTGGAGACATTTATTTTTCCATTATTCTCACGTCCAAAATTACATTTATTTCTGGAAAACCTAATATTTATAACATTAGAGACTCTAAAACCAATGATTCGTTGCTTCAAGATTTCAACAGACTAATTTGCTCTGTGTTCTTGTCACACTGTTGTATTTTATAGCCATGACCTGATGGGTTATATTATTAAAGATAAGCCATGATGTAATTTAATGTCCCTGTGTATTGTTGAAGACATGTTTCCATTTAAGATAATTTCACATGTGCATTGTGGCTGTTTAAATATTGTGTCTTTCACACAATTACGTATGGATGCGTAGACTCTGGAATTAGGATAATGAAAGAGAGAAAGATCAAGAAAGGAAAAAATAAGGAAGGAAAGAAGGTGAGAAAGAAGGAAAGAAAGAAGGAAAGAAAGAGAAAGAAGGAGAGAAAGAAGAGGAAAGAAGGAGAGAAAGAAAGAGAGAAAGAGCGAGAGAAAGAAGGAAAGAAGGAGATAAAGAAGTAAGAGAAAGAAGGAGAGAAAGAAGGAAAGAAGAGAGAAAGAAGGAAAGAGAGAGAAGAAGAAGAAAGAGAAAGAAGGGAGAAAGAAGGAGAGAAAGAAGGAAAGGAGAGAAAGAAGAGAAAGAAGAGAGAAGAAGAGAGAAAGAAGAGAAAGAAGAGAGAAAGAAGAAGGAGAGAAAGAGAGAGAAACAAGGAAAGAAGTAGAGAAAGAAGGAGAGAAAGAAGAAAAAGGAGAGAAAGAAGGAGAGAAAGAAGGAAAGAAGGAGAGAAAGAAGAGAGAAAGAAGGAAGAAAGAACAAGAGAAAGAAGGAGAGAAGACAAGAGAAAGAAGGAGAGAAAGAAGGAAAGAAAGAAGGAAAGAATGAGAGAAAGAAGGAGAGAAAGAAGTAAAGAAGGAGAGAAAGAAGGAGAGAAAGAAGGAAGGACAAAAAGGAAAGCAGGAATAAACAAAGTAAGGCGAGAAATAAGAAGAAGGGGAGGAAAAAGGGAAGGCAGCTAAAATGAAGGAGAGAAATAAATGAATGAAAGAAAAAAAATGAAGGATGGGGATAAAGGACGGAAGAGGGAGGAAAAAAGACAGCTAAAAGAGGAGAAAGAAGAGAAAGAAGATGAGGGAAGGACAATAAGGAACGAAGGGATAAAGAAAGAAAAGAAAGAAAGATGAAGGAAGAAAATAATGAAGGTAGCTAAAATGAAGGAAGAAGAAAAAGAAGATGAAGGAAAGAAAAAATGAAAGAAGAAGAGAAAGATGAAGGAAGGAAAAAATGAAGGTATTTAACAATGAAGGAAGAAGAGAAAGAAGATGAAGAAAGGAAAAAATGAAAGTAGCTAAATGAAGGAAGAAGAGAAAGAAGATGATGGAAGAAAAAGGAAGGAAAGAAGAGAAAGGTGAAGGAAGAAAAATGAAGGTAGCTAAAAATGAAAAAAAGTAGAGAAAGATGAAGGAAGAAGAGAAATAAGATGAAGGAAGGAAAAAATGAATGTAGCTAAAAATGAAGAAAGAAGAGAAAGAAGATGAAGGAAGGAAAAAATGAAGGAAGAATAGAAAGAAGATTAAGGAAATAAAGGTAGAAGACATAGAAGACGAATGAAGGAAAAATGAAGGTAGCTAGAATGAAGGAAGAAGAGAAAAGAAGAGATGAAGGAAGGGAAAAAGAAAAGGAGGGAATAGGAAGGACAACGGAGAAAATTAAATGAAGGAAAAAAGAAAGTTTGTTTTGTTTAACGGCCTATCAACCACGGTGGCTCATTTAATGTCGCCAAAGTTTTAAAAAGAACAAGAAAGAAGAAAGAAAGAAAGAAAGAAGAAGAAAGAAAGAAAGTGAATTTGATTCAGAGAAGAGGAACAAATGAGAACATTAGATGGAGCAAAAAAGGGGTACAAAAAGGAGAAAAAGGAGAAAAAAAAAAGGGGTACAAAAAGGAGAAAAAGGGCAAAAAAGGAAGAGTTGAAAAGCGGTTATAGATACATTAGCAAAAGAAAGGAAGGTGAAAAGGGGTGTTGTTGAGAATTTTATATATAAGGCGTGTGCTAGATCGTCGCCCATACTTATAGACTAGGCGAGATCATGTGATCTATCTCTTGGCCAATCACTGGCAGTACTCTGAGGCTGATACAATACTTAACCCCGACGCTACTGGTCATAATTACTCCGCGTTCATAGACGACGGACATAGGATTAAATCACTGGACCTTTACCAATACGCAGGATATGACTTATACGCTTAGCAAAAGATTCCATAACATAGGACTTTCTTTAAGCCCTTTTCAACTGGCCAAGGATGGCACTTAAAAACTTTACAGGTGGAAGAAGAGAAAATTAAGAAAAGAAAATGGGAGACGAGACAAAGAAGAGTTAGATAAAGAAAAGATGAAGAAATGATAGAACAAAGAGAGGAAGGAAATTTCCAAAGATTCCATAAGATAAAGAAAAATAAATTATTTAATAACAACATTTATAAAAAGTAAAAAAATATGTAACGTAATTGACGGCGTATAGGACGCACTTTTTTCCTAAAAAAAAATTATGCAATATATACAGGATGCGGCATAAGTAACACCCTTTGTTAAAGTGGAACAAAATTAAAGCCTTTTTGATTATCCAACAACTATTCTTGTAGTTCATTGCAAAGGGGTACATTTTCGGCAATTGATCGAGTGTCTTATTTCTTTCATATGAAAAAATATAACTTTTCTACAATTGATCGAGAATCTTTGTTTTTTCATTGCAAAAAATGTTCCGAAATTGATAGATAATCTTTGATTTTTCATTGCAAAAAAGGTACATTTTCGGCAATTGATCAAGATTCTTTGTTTTTTTCGTTGCAAAAAACTAAATTTTCGGTTAATAATCGAATATCTTTGTTTTATTTATTGACAAAAGGGTACATTATTGGAAATTGTGTCTTTGTTGTTTTTTTAATTAAAAAAAAGGGAAATTTTCGGCCATTGACCGAGTGTCTTTGTTTTTTTATTGCTAAAAAGATAGATTTCCTGCAACTGATCGAGTGTCTTGGTTTTTTGTTGCAACAACTGGCCTACCCGCTCTTTGAGCATCACTTCCACTTCCGGTGGATTCATATTCTCTAATCAAGCTTGTGATATTTCGATTTTTCACCGTTGGGATGTTAAATTCAGCTGATAACAATCTTGCGGTTTCAGCACCATTTTTGATTGTTTTGATAATACAATTGAATTGATTTTACTCTCTGTTTCTTTGTTAATCTCATGGTTGTATAAAATATCTGAGAAATGAAAGATTTAGCAAATTAAAGAATAATAAAGAAAATATAACTTTTAATAACCCTTGTCCCAAGAGGCGCGAATCTCACGCGCCATGGAGAAACACGTGATTTTAGTTTTAGACATTTAGATTCGACCTAACACCAGAGAGAGCAGCCTGTCACTGCTGAGGACGATCTCTCACCCGCGCGGAAAATCATAGGCTAAATAATAAACCTAAGTCTTGTTAGTTCATTTAATTACACATGACTAAGATCAGCCCAAAAGAAGACAAGCTTCTCGAAGA
>CM042157.1:16495618-16528118 GCA_023376005.1 Doryteuthis pealeii
TACTCGCTAAACCATTACATTAAACCACCATATGGCGGGGATTAAAATATGCTGGCTGTATCGCCTGCAGAGGGGCAAGACATCTCCCCTGTCCCGGCTATAACATAGAATACATTGTACCTATTTACTTCCTATCCCATAGACTGTCTCCAACCCAACAGAGGTGGCCAGTGATTGAAAAGGAGGCTTATGCCATAGTTTATGCATTGGAAAGCTTGAACTATTACTTAAATGGTGCTACATTTGTAATTAAGACTGACCATAAGCCCCTCAGTACTTATTTGAAAGCGGATTGGACCAACAGAAAGATTCAACAATGGGCACTTAAAATAAGCGGGTATAACTGCAGATAGATATTTGGCTGGTAGGAGAGAATACATGTGCCGACTTATTATCACGAATTAACCTAGGCAGTTGGAACAGGGGTAATTGACAAAAACGGTTAGAGGACGATTGCTAACACTTATTAAAAGTGTTATGGTTGATTGGCGATCTGTTAATTTATTTACTAATTAATTAAAACTACCCGAATTATTAATTATGGTGGTTTGTTAAAATTAAATGTAAAAAATAAGAAAAACAATAATTAATAAAGTATCTGGTCGTAAGGCACCAATTCTAGAGATCTGGGGGGTGTTAAAAAACCTCTTCGTTGATATTATTTACTCAGGTCTACAAGAGACGATGGAGTAGTGTCAATTTTTTTTGGTACTACGTACGCCTTGGGGGGTTCATATGGTGGATGAACTGTTTGCCCAAGCCAGCAAATCCTGCCGCTGTTGATCCAAAGGAAAGGTTAAGAAACCAATGCAGTTTGACAGCAGTAGCGTCGCAGTGTTGGATATTGTACAAACGGAAATAGGAATTTCCGGTTAGATTAAACAAAGCAAAGAAAAGAGACAAAAATGACGAGAGAAATAAAGTCAAAATTCCTACTTATACCATGTATTGTTTGTAAGATTTCATTAAGCGACCATTTACATATATCGACTAGGGTTAGTGACGATACCCGCAGTATACCAGCAACGTATACGATTCAGAGTAGCGAAGAAGGTCCTACGCAGGAGTTGCTTGGTAGTAGGTGGGTTTAGCATCACAAGCTTTTAGGGACTCCGGCTCCAGATTTCTTTTCGGGATTTACTCCCCTTGCCTTTCTCTAGGATGGGGTAAAGCCACTAGGCTGCGGTGGTTTTGTATCGGACTTCTAATCCCCCACTAACTGTCGGTGATTACCTGAAAAATTCTAAAACTGCAAAGCATTAAAACATGTTACAGTACATAATTCCTTACATTTTCTATTTTATTTAAAGTTTTTTACTACAGACTGAATTTCCCATATATGGTAAAACCTTTATTTTTTATAGGAATAATGTATGGCACTCTTACCTCAGCAAAAACAATCTCCCTGGTCTAAGTAAGTAAAGTAAGTAAAGAAGGTGGAGTGGCCTATTGTTGATATCAGCTGGGCAGTGAAATATTTCTATCCACTTTAACTAGCACTAGACCAGGGAGATTGTTTTTGTGTCTAACAGTATTTTACTCTATGGACTACCATAAATTTTTATTTATTTTTATCTTATTTAGATAAAAAAATCTAATCCATTATTGTTTGATTTTGTAAGCAAAAAATAATTATAGACTAATGAAAAAAATTATTTAAGAATATGCAACTGGAAATTGTAAATATATTTATTATCATAATGGATCATTTAGAAATTAATAACATTTTGACATTAAATAACCCATAAGTAGTTGATGTACCGTTAAACAAACAAACCAAAATATTATACCACAATAAGATGCGCCATCCGTATACATTTACTTAGTTTAGTTCCGCGGAATGCAAGCAATATAGATCACATGGTGAGAATCGAACTCACTAACAATGTTTCTCTGAATATTTGAGATGAGGCTTGATGATTAGTATTATCTGTGTTATTAGGACTATTGTCCTCATCTTCATTGGTATCTGTACAACGTTTCGGCCGATATGCCCTCCGGCCTTCTTCAAGTATTTCTTGTCGGACTCTGGAACCTTCTTTTCTGACTCTGGAACCTTCTTGTTGTACTGATAACAATGAAGATGCGGACCAATTGTTCCCGAATAACACAGATAATACTAATCACTAACAATGGTTTGCTAGTTTATCTTGCAAATCAATAGATCACGTGGGGGCCATCTTTCGGCTATTGCTCTGATGCAGATTAATTCCACCAGATTATCGGTAAATCTTTTAGTCGTATAAATAACATCATTATTCAAACATCCAAATTCCTTTCCGTGTTTCTATGACCTTACGCCACATTTCAAGCTAAATTGTATATCGCAATGGTACGAAGAAGCGATGCAAAAAGTGTTTGGGCAACGAAAAAAAAAATCGTTTATTCATATCAATATTCATTGCGTTAATCTTCACGTCAAAATTATTTTCGCTGACTTTCTATGACTTTACGGTTCACCTAAAATTCTGCATTCACTCATAAATTCTGGTAAGATTTTTCTTTATCCTGAAATTGCTGGAGCCGTTAACCAGGACAAGAATTGTTGCCTACAGTGCTAGTCTGAGGCCGTTAGTTTTGAAGAATATACCACCTGCTAGAAGAATTTTTCTTACCAAATTCCATGATCATTTTATGCATCACGTAAAGCAACGCGAAGACGAAGTGTCATCGTCAGAGATGCTATAGACACGCGTCCTGATCGTCCCTGACGCACAATAATCTAAAAGGACGCAGTAAATCATATCCGTGCGTCCTAGTTTTTTTTTTCTTTTTCTCCCCCTCACCATTTCAAGCTTAGCTGTAAAATACATTTTAATAGTTTCTATTGAAACAATTACGCAGGATAGGTTAGAATGGTAGGAGTTAGACGGTTTTTAGTTTAGTTGTTCCCCCAGTTATAAAAGAACCCTACAATCTATTAAGAACTTAGTTGGGACCCATACATTTTCCCGGGGACTCGTTCAAAGCAAATATGTGCGTCTCCGGATTGCACTAAATCAAACATCACGGTCATCGTGCATTAAGTCCAGAAAATGTATTTTTAGTAGCAGAGCTAGCCGGCATTTGCCTGGGATTTAAAAAGTTAAAAATAAATCTCATTCATTTTTATATATTCCTATTTTACCAGCCTCTCCGCCTCACAAGGTCAATTTCTGAAGCGAAGTTTTTCAGGTTTGAATTCAAAGTTTTCCTTTTCCTTGACAGGTTGAACCTAACCAAGATTAAATAGTCCAGTTCAGCCCATTATTTACCCATAGGTCGAGTGAGAATAGTTGGAGCCATACGTTTCCCAAGAGTATTAGGCGTATATATAGGTTTGCGTGTGTAATGGTTACCGTTGTAGGAAATGGACACCGACTAGACGGTTCAAATCCTATGACGAGCCTATTTGCATTTCGGCATAGCATTAGTACCCTTTGTGACGATATCGAATCAAGTTTCATCCCTCCATCTATGGGTAAATATAGGACAGTCTGGGTTCTTTAACCTTGGTTAGGCAACCAGTTCTAGCGAGAATGAAAAACTTGTGAATTCACACCTCGTTAACTCCGCCAAGCTTATGAAATTGACCTTGTGTCAAAATCTGTTGTGCGTCACGGATTGTGTGAATGTACATAGAGATCAATAAAAATTATTCTTCTAAATATTTATTTCATTATTTTTTTTATTCTTTATATATCCTTGTTATTAGTTTTTTGGTTTTTTTTTTCATTTTATTTGTATATATTCTTATCTTTGTCTTTTATTTTTTACTAGCATCGGCTACCGGGCGTCACCTGGGTAAAAGGGTTTTTTTTTAAAGTTAGTCCCGCAGATCCATTATTATTGAATCGTGAGTTGCATCCTCGTGGGATGCCCCATTTAAATCCCTATGTAAAAAAAATAGACCTTGCATCGATCCAGCTACTCTGAAAAGAAATGTTAATGTCTACTATCTAAAATATTAAATGAAAAACAAAATCCATGCTGTTAGCATTTAAATTTTATGTTTTAATTACCGAATATAAATAAATTTCTCGATCATTTTTGCTCAAAAACCAAGCCTTGGTGATATTTAATGTGTGTATATATATTTACTTTGTTGGTAATTGTTTTATTTTCGAAGTTTCTGTTGCAGATTGACTGTTTGTTTTGCGCGGGAAGTCGAGGGGACAAAGATGAAAATTAACTGAGAAGACAATAGATAGGCGAGACAGAAGTCTTAGTGTAACAAAAGATCAGTTGACAAAAGGACTTTCATCTGGACAAAGACTACAACAACAAAAGGAGGGGACTTCGGTCAGGGAACAAAAGAGTGTGGGCGGTCGTCAGTAACTTAGCGGTCATCGAAGAGAGACCCGAGGACAGACCCGAGAGAGACCGAGGAGACGGCGAGCAGAGAAGGGTCGGACCGTCGATACGGTCGGGCGCTCCTAGCGAGCAGGGAGGCTCACCCACCAAACTTCCACCACATAAGTAGTCGTATGTCATTTCCGTGCCCGCCAACTCACCTACCACACACCGAAGAAAATAAAGAAGAAGTCATCTTTTGTATACGCGTAATCTGTTGTTATTGAAGTAGCTGACTACTAGCATTTACCTGGCTAGTGGGTTAGTGACGATATCGCTACTAACATACACGAATTTAGCGGCGTGAATTCGAGACCACTATGCAACATTTCCTCCGGACATACATATACACACATCTGTCCTTTATATATGTATAGATGGTTGAATCTGAAATTCCAGCTACTCTTAAAGGAAATGTTAATGTCCACTATCAAAAATATTAAATGAAAAGAAAATTCTATGCTGTTATCATTTAAATTTTATTTTTTTAATTATCTTCACGAATATAAATCAAATCAAATCAAATCTGCTGACATTTAATGTGTATATATATTTACTTTGTCGTTAATTGTTTTATTTTCGAAGTTTCCTCCGGACATACAGATACACACATCTTCCTTTATATATGTATAGATGTATAGATTATTGAAAGTGAATGTAATAGAGTGACTTGAAATCAAACTTGAAAATGACGATGTCGCAGTCCAGCACGACAGCCACTACAGCACAAGGACTTCCCATGGGAAAGAAGTTAATGTTTAAATGCTAATAAATATTGGTCTCTGAAAATTAATGTTCTACTTATTTTCCCGACCTTTTGATTTATTTCAAGAAACTCCAAAAAATTGTAAATGATATATTACAGACTACTAATTAGCGTAAAAAAAAACAAGTTCAGTAGACTTTCAAAAGAATTCTTTAAGATTTTCATTGCGCCAAAAAATGGCAATAAGAACTTTTGTGTTGACCCAATTTTTCGTTCATTCCAAGTGCATTCTGGTTAATTAAAAAGTAGCTAGCTGTAGTGGTTAATAATTTTCGCTTTTCACATTACCTGATGCAACTGTAGGGAGACAAAAATTGGTTTCGCTTGTATTATGGGCATGGCTTCACATATCACATGGTCAATTAAGCAATTTGTCAGTACAGGTTAGTCAAAATTACTGAGCGTAAGCTGTGTTAGTGAGCAATATAGAGAAGATTAGCCTAGGCCTACGGGAGAACTCAAACTTCACGTACGATGTATAAGACGCAGGACAATTTTTTGAGCCAGAATTTTGGGAAAAAAAGTGTGTCCTATATGCCGTCAAATACAGTACTTATTTATGGGAGATGCCGTAAACTTGTGTATATATATTTACCAACCCCTCCGCACGAGCAGGGTGTGACACAAGGCCAATTTCTTAAGCGGAGTTCAACAGGTTTGAATTCAGAGTTTTCCTTCTCTTAGACCGGTTGCCTAACCAAGGTTAAAGAGCCAGAGCTGCCCTACTATTTATCCATAGCTGGAGGGAGAGTAGGATTCATATCTTTCCGAAGGTTATTAGCGCTAAGTGAAATGCAATTACCACATCCAGGATTTGAACTCGGGGCGACGAGTCCATTTTCCATGACTTTAACCATTACACCACGCGGTAAAACAGCGTTTCTTAATCTTTAAAAACGTGGTTGAAAGATTGTTCAATATTGGATTGGCATAGCGTATCATTTTCATGAGGAAGTGTAGTGTAGAAATAGGTTTAAATTGACGGGTACTGAACTCAAGTTCATCTTGAACAGAGCTCTCATTGGTTTAGAGAGTCACGTAATCAGGGCAAATAGAATTACTCAGTTGGAATTGGTGCCAGAGAGCCTTTCTAGGCATACATATTTTGTGTCAGTGTATTTGTATCTCCGCTAATGATTCTTCTGACGTGTGGATTAAAATTGCATCTGGAATATAAAAAAAAAAGAAAAAGTGTACACAAAAATATGTATCTATGTTTCCTGAAATAATGATAATAGAAAATGGAACATAGAGAGAGTCACAGAGACACAGAGCCAGAGACACAGAGTACACGAGTACACAGAAATATGTGTTTCCTGAAATAATGAATAAAAGAAAATGGAACTGATATATAATTATATTATATATATATATATATATATATATATATATATATATAGAGAGAGAGAGAGAGAGAGAGAGAAGAGAGAGAGAGAGAGAGGAGAGAGAGAAAGAGAAACAGAGTATACAGAAATATGTCTCAATGTTTCCTGAAATGATAGTAGCAGAAAATTGAGAGATTGATAGAGAGAGAGAGAGAGAGAGAGAGAGAGAGAGAGAGAGAGAGAGAGAGAGAGAGAGAGAGAGAGAGTGTGTGTGTGTGTGTGTGTATGTGAGAGAGAGAGAGAGAGGGGGCGGGAGAGAATAACCTCGATTCGACCCGATGAAAGATGTAGAGAAGATGATGAATGAGCGAGAAGAACTTAATCAGTATGCAACACGATATGGGTTATAAATGAAATTGACACGTGGTCTTGAACGGATACGCCCCTTATACAAGGATGGCAATTATTTATTGTCTCCCTATAGGGGCATAATCGGCTGAATGAATGGCCGAAACTCATCACACTCTTTAAGACAATATTTATTGCCATATATTTTACCCCAACTAATAATGATACCTGTAAACATGCATCTGCAGAAAAATGTCCAGAGAATTTATTGAACACAGACATTCGGATTTATATAACAAAATGGGCCGGTAGCGATCAGTCGGTAAAGCATCCGCCTCGGGAACCACAACAACCACAATGTGGAACTGTTGCATAGCGCGTCGTCACTGTACTAAATTGCAATAGTTTTATCTTCGTTGTAAGGGATGACAATAACACCAAAGTTATCCTCCAGAAGTTTATTGAAATAAATTCAAGCTTCTTAACTTCGAGAGAGAGGGTCAGTTTAATTAATATATTCAGTCTTTAGACTTTCGGTCCTTCGATTAAATTTCTGGGCGACAAGCTTTTTCAGTTGGTAAATATTAACGCTAGCTTTTCCGACACCAACTACGCCAGGTACCGCTCGGTCGACTACTGACTCCGATCCCTCACTCTCTCCTCGCGTGACTGCCTCCGGGACTCTGACGACTGACCTGTCTCTTTTTATCTTCATAGCTATTCCCACGTATTTTTATCTCTTGATCTGATAACGGGCAGTTGTTAAAACTTCTTTGTTTAATAAAACCGGGAATTCATATTTCCCTTTGTACAATATATAACAGAACCTGTCAAACACCTTTGACAGTTAAACACTTATTCATGGAATGCAAGTTTTTTGCTCACATCAGAAACCGTTATTTTAAAGCAAACAATATAAAAGATCTGTTTGAAAACGTTAACATGGAGGATATTCTCTCTTTTTTGAGGGAAATAAAATTATACCATAGAATATAGACATGAAACTAATTAACACCATACAACATAATTCCCAATAATGCTAACACATTATTAAAACCAATTACTAAAAAATATAAATATAAATACACGATATGTATAACTTCTTAACCGTTAGGCATGACATAACCCCAGACGGGTTGATATGCCGTTAAAATCAATAAACAAACAAAAAACAAGGTTCCGGTTTCGATACCGGTCCTGGCCAACTCAGTGTATGATTAGCACAGCTTAGATCGGTGTGGGAAAGTGTGGAGCTGGTGGTAGGTGTAGCGCTTCACATCAGACGCAAAACAACCTGGTCCAGAGAAAAGGGGATAGACTTCTTCGTTATATAACTAATACTGAAAATAAACCACTCCGTCGGCTTTATTTGCTTATACGCTTATAGAAGCGTACGTACTTTTGATTAAATCGTGATTTTCAGTGGAGACATTTATTTTTCCATTATTCTCACGTCCAAAATTACATTTATTTCTGGAAAACCTAATATTTATAACATTAGAGACTCTAAAACCAATGATTCGTTGCTTCAAGATTTCAACAGACTAATTTGCTCTGTGTTCTTGTCACACTGTTGTATTTTATAGCCATGACCTGATGGGTTATATTATTAAAGATAAGCCATGATGTAATTTAATGTCCCTGTGTATTGTTGAAGACATGTTTCCATTTAAGATAATTTCACATGTGCATTGTGGCTGTTTAAATATTGTGTCTTTCACACAATTACGTATGGATGCGTAGACTCTGGAATTAGGATAATGAAAGAGAGACAGATCAAGAAAGGAAAAAATAAGGAAGGAAAGAAGGAGAGAAAGAAGGAAAGAAAGAAGGAAAGAAGGAGAGAAAGAAGAAGAGAAAGAAGGAAAGAAGGAGAGAAAGAAGGAGAGAAAGAAGGAAAGAAGGAGAGAAAGAAGGAGAGAAAAGAAGGAGAAAAGGAGAGAAAGAAGGAAAGAAGGAGAAAGAAGAGAGAGAAGGAAGAAAGGAGGAGAGAAAGAAGTAGAGAAAAAAGAAAAGAAGAGAGAAAGAAGGAGAGAAAGAAGGAGAGAAAGAAGGAAAGAAGGAGAGAAAGAAGAGAAGAGAAAGAAGGAAAGAAGGAGAGAAAGAAGGAAAGAAGGAGAAAGAAGAAGGAAGAAGAGAAAGAGAAAAAGAAAAGAAGGAGAGAAAGAAGGAGAGAAAGAAGGAGAGAAAGAAGGAGAGAAAGAAGGAGAGAAAGAGGAGAAAAAGAAGGAGAAAGAAGGAGAGAAGAACAAGAGAAAGAAGAAAGAATGAGAGAAAGAAGAAGGAAGGAAGAACAAAAAGGAAAGCAGGAATAAACAAAGAAAGGCGAAAAATAAGAAGAAGGGGAGGAAAAAGGGAAGGCAGCTAAAATGAAGGAGAGAAATAAGATGAATGAAAAAAAAATGAAGAATGGGATAAAGGACGGAAGCGGGGAGGAAAAAAGACAGCTAAAAAAGGAGAAAGAAGATGAGGGAAGGACAATAAGTAATGAAGGGGTAAAGAAAGAAAAGAAAGAAAGATGAAGGAAGGAAATAATGAAGGTAGCTAAAATGAAGGAAGAAGAAAAAGAAGATGAAGGAAAGAAAAAATGAAAGAAGAAGAGAAAGATGAAGGAAGGAAAAAATGAAGGTATTTAACAATGAAGGAAGAAGAGAAAGATGAAGGAAGGAAAAAATGAAGGTAGCTAAATGAAGGAAGAAGAGAAAGAAGATGATGGAAGGAAAAAGGAAGGAAGAAGAGAAAGATGAAGGAAGGAAAAAATGAAGGTAGCTAAAAAAGAAAAAAGTAGAGAAAGATGAAGGAAGAAGAGAAATAAGATGAAGGAAGGAAAAATGAAGGAATCAGAGAAAGAAGATGAAGGAAGGAAAAAATTAATGTAACTAAAAATGAAGAAAGAAGAGAAAGAAGATGAAGGAAGGAAAAAATGAAGGAAGAATAGAAAGATGAAAGAAGGAAAAATGATGGAAGAAGAGAAAGAAGATGAAGGAAAAATGAAGGTAGAAGACATAGAAGACGAATGAAGGAAAAATGAAGGTAGCTAGAAATGAAGGAAGAAGAGAAAGAAGATGAAGGAAGGAAAAAAGAAAAGGAGGAAATAGGAAGGACAACGGAGAAAATTAAATGAAGGAAAAAAGAAAGTTTGTTTTGTTTAACGGCCTATCAACCACGGTGGCTCATTTAATGTCGCCAAAGTTTTAAAAGAACAAGAAAGAAAGAAAGAAAGAAAGAAAGAAAGTGAATTTGATTCAAGAAGAGGAACAAATGAGAATGTAGCGTTTGTTTGTATTCGCCTGGTGGAGTTGTCTGCCCCTTTTAGTTTGATGATGCCCGCTAGGGCACCAGTATTTAAGCGCCGTTTTCAAACACTTTCCCTCTCTTTATAGTTTCAGCAACTACGAGCCACATGGGGTAGATTCTATCTAAACCCTCTCGTGGGGCTCCGCCCCCCTTACATTACTGTAAGTCCTCACAGCATGGACTATTCCTAGTCTCATGTCTGTACTCATATATGTATATCTGTATCATTCATGAATGTGTCTATCTTTATTTGTGTACCTCTTTTTGTATGTACTCTTTATTATGAACGTTGTATTCTACTGTTATCCATGTGCTGTGTTATTAAATGTTTGTCTATTAACCTTCGTCGGAGTTATTTGTATCCAAAGTATGTATAACTTTACACCACGTTATAAGAACATTAGATGGAGAAAAAAAGGGGTACAAAAAGGAGAAAAAAGGGGTACAAAAAGGAGAAAAAAGGGGTACAAAAAGGAGAAAAAAGGGCAAAAAGGAAGAGTTGAAAGCGGTTATAGATACAATTAGCAAAAGAAAGGAAGGCGAAAAGGGATGGTGTTGAGAATTTTATATATAAGGCGTGTGCTAGATCGTCGCCCATACTTATAGACTGAGCGAGATCATGTGATCTATCTCTTGGCCAATCACTGGCAGTACTCTGAGGCTGATACAATACTTAACCCCGACGCTACTGGTCATAATTACGCCGCGTTCATGGACGACGGACATAGGATTAAATCACTGGACCTTTACCAATACGCAGGATAGGACTTATACGCTTAGCAAAAGATTCCATAACATAGGACTTTCTTTAAGCCCTTTTAAACTGGCTAAGGATGGCATTTAAAAACTTTACAGGTGGAAGAAGAGAAAATTAAGAAAAGAAAATGTGAGATGAGACAAAGAAGAGTTAGATAATGAAAAGATGAAGAAATGATAGAATAAAGAGAGGAAGGAAATTTCCAAAGATCCCTTAAGAAAAAGAAAAAAATATATTTAATAAAAACAATTATAAAAAGTTAAAAAAATATATACCGTAATTTACGACATATATATATATATATTTACCAAACCCTCCGCACGAGCAGGATGCGACACAAGGTCAATTTCTTAAGCGGAGTTCAACGGGTTTGAATTCAGAGTTTTCCTCCTCCTAGACCGGTTGCCTAACCATGGTTAAAGAGCCAGGGCTGCCCTACTATTTACCCATAGCTGGAGGGAGAGTAGGATTCATACCTTTCCCAAGGATATTAGCGCTAAATGAAATGCAATTACCACGTCCAGGATTTGAACTCGGGGCGACGAGTCCATTTCCCATATAGGACGCACTTTTTTTCAAAAAAAAAAAATTATGCAATATATACAGGGTGCGGTATAAGTAACACCCTTTGTTAAAGTGGAACAAAATTAAAGCCTTTTTGATTATCCAGCAACGATTCTTGTAGTTCATTGGACTTTTCTAAGCTTGTTGCAACAAATGGTCTACCCCGCTCTTTGAGCATCACTTACACTTCCTGTGGATTCAAATTCTCTAATCAAGCTTGTGATATTTCGGCTTTGCGCCGTTGGGATGTTAAATTCAGCTGATAACAATCTTGCGGTTTCAGCACCATTTTTATTGTTTTGATAAGACAATTGAATTGATTTTACTCTCTGTTTCTTTGTTAATCTCATGGTTGTATAAAATATCTGGAAAAAATGAAGATTTAGCATATTAATTAAGAAAATAATAAAGAAAATATAACTTTTAATAACCCTTGACCCCAAGAGGCGCGAATCTCACGCGCCATGAGAAACACGTGATTTAGTTTAGACATTAGATTCGACCTAACCACCAGAGAGAGCAGACTTGTCACTGGTGAGGTCGATCTCTCACCGGCGCGGAAAATCATAGGCTAAATAATAAACCTAAGTCTTGTTAGTTTATTTAATTACAATGACCAAGATCAGCCCAAAAGAAGACAAGCTCTTAGAAGAATTAAGATGAAGAAACAGTTAGATGAAACAACACATAACTAGGGAAATGAAGATCAGCAACATCATTTCTTCAGTAAGTCTCTAATCTGTCTGTCTGTCTGTCTCACCCTCTCTATCATCTGAGAACTCTCGTTTATATACCTATATACCATATCGATGTTTGATGTGTGTATATAACAGAATGTGTTGGTAACTACCTACTTCATTATCAGATATGGGTGTTTTTATTTCAATTTAATAGGATGAACCAAACGTTTTGCGGTGAATATGTTAAATGATAGATTGGCTGAATCTTTTATTTGGTACGTAGTGTAGATTATATAGAAAGAATTAAACACTTTTACTCCCACAGACAGTTGTTTGGTAAACTTAGTATTATCTACAAGTGGTAGCCTTTTGGGTCAGTTGGGAGCCAGGATTTGATTGCAAGAATTTAAAGACATAGGACTACAATTTCTAGCTCCCAACTGACCCCAAAGGCTACCACTTGTAGATAACACTAAGTTGACCAAACAACTGTCTGTAGGAGTAAAAGTGTTTAATTCTTTCTCTATAATCTACACTATGTACCAAATAAAAGATTCAGCCAATCTATTATTTAACATATTCACCGTAAAACTTTTGGTTCATCCTGGTAAAATGAAATAAAAACACCCATATCTGATAATGAAGTAGGTATTTACCAACCCATTTTGTTATATACTCACATCAAACATCGATATGGTATATAGGTATATAAACGAGAGTTCTCAGATGATAGAGAGGGTGAGAGAGACAGACAGACAGATTAGAGACTTACTGAAGAGAGGATGTTGGTGATCTTCATTTCCCTGGTTATGTGTTGATTCTTCTAACTGTTTCTTCATCTTAATTCTTCTAACTAAGGGGCTTGTTTTCTTTTGGGCTGATCTTGGTCATTGTAATTAAATGAACTAACAAGACTTAGGTTTATTATTTAGCCCATGATTTTCCGCGCGGGTGAGGTTCGACCTCAGCAGTGACAGGTCTGCTCTCTCTGGTGCTTAGGTCGAATTTTATATCTAAACTAAATCACGTGTTTCTCATGGCGCGTGAGATTCGCGCCTCTTGGGTCAAGGGTTATTAACAGTCAGTGGTATATTTCTACATGCTCCCTTGACATAATACACCCGAATTTAATTCTACTTACAGCTACTGCTCACAATTTATGACTCCTTATAAATTGTAACAATTCGACACAGACACAATATGACACAAGGTTGCAAGTATGGAGCATTCAGCGAGAATCGAACTCGCTATTCAGTAGTAAGTGATCTGCGAGACTAGCTTGTTTACTATCACCTCCCGATGAGCCGCCCTATCGAATAAGGAGTATGAAACGTCGAAGATGGTTAAGAAACAAATCTGGTTGCACCATAAATCACGTGTTTCAAATCATATATATATATATATATATATATATATATATATATAGCTGGAGGGAGAATATATGGATTCATACCTTTCCCAAGGGTATTAGTGCTATATGTAATGCCAACAGCTTCGTCCAGGAATTGTCCTCGAATCGACGAGTCCATTTCCCACGACTCTAACCACTAGCTCACGTGCCTCCAGCTATGGGTTAAATAGTAGGGCAGACTGGGCCCTTCAGCCTTGGGTAGGTAACCAGTCTAGGAGAGGGATAACTCTGAATTCAAAATTCTCTCCGGCTATGGGTTAAATAGTAGGGCAGACTGGGCCCTTCAACCTTGGGTAGGTAACCTGTCTAGGTGAGGTATAACTCTGAATTCAAAATTCCTGAGGTCGGTCGTTGATTGGGTTTGTGGCAACCCTTGATGCACCAATTCTTTCCTATCAACTGTGCCAAAAAGTGTGGATGGTCAAACACAAGCCTTCACCACTATAAACAAAACACTGTGTGGGTGTTCATTGTGTGTGTGAACCCTCATATGTTGAAAATCGACGAGAGAGTCCATAATAATAATAATAATGATAATAATAATAACATATATATATATATATATATATATATATATATATATATATATATATATATATATAACCACGTATCGAAAAGATATAATCTATAATTAACATTCTTAGAGTCTCTGGTTATCACGTGATTTTGTTCATCATTTACATAAAGAAATATTACAGAATCGGAGAAAGAATGAGAGGCTGGACAGTGGGAAGGCGTTCACTGGTGAATTAAGAAAAAAATAATAATTATCCTAGTTGAGAACAGGATCGACAACACCCCGCAATATATAATATTCTAAGAATGAAGATATCCACAATAAATAGATTAGTAAGTAAATAGATAAATAAAAATCATGCTGACAATCGATATTCGATTTCTATTCCATTATTTCCTCTGTCTAACAAAACCATATAAATAATATAAAAATATATATGAACATAGATATGAAAATATAAAGAACAATAAATAAAGTGAATGTAAATATGTAGACTCCTGATGCGTAGCAATGTATGTATTTAACAACTGTTAGGAAGTGGCACAAGGTCAATTATTAAGCGGAGTTTCACAGGTTTAAGTTCAGAGTTTTCCAAACCAAGATTTAATATCTAATAGTTATATTAGTTTAATGACTAATTAGTTTATGTGGTTTTATTTCAGCACACACACACATATGCAAACTGTCCATTTTAAACTTAATTCTTTATACATTAAATTCTATAGTTATTATTTTACAAATACTCAACTGACCTCAACTGGATGTGACATAAGGTCACAAGTATAGGGCCTCTAGTGAGGATCAAACTTGCTATTTAGTAGTAATGGATCAGTGAGACTATCTTGCTAACCATTAGACCATGATGAGATGCCCAACACTTGAGAAAGGTAGGCAACAAGTTCAGGAGAAGGGAAAGGCTAAATTCAAACTTATAAGCTATGCTTAAGAAATTGACTTAAAAGAAAGTGTCATATCCTACTCATGCGTAGGGGTTGGTAATATAATATATATATATATATATATACCAACCCCTACGCATGAGTAGGATATGACACTTTCTTTTATTTTTCTTATATATATATATATATATATATATTATACTAAAGCTGAGATTATCAACTTTCATTTCTTAAAGGATTTTTTTCTATTTATATTATGGACACAATATTTATACTTAGATATTCCTTGGTTTTAGGACTACTCATGCTCCATACATTAGTGGGGGATGCTTGGTGAGATTCATACCTTTCCCAATGATATTAACGCTCTGGGAAATGCAAATAGCCTAATCCAGGATTTGAACTCGGTTCACCGTGCCCATTTCCTACGACAATAACTATTAAACACCGAGCCCCTCATAATATCAATGATAATAGACCCCAAAACAAAAGGCTGGGCATCAAATACCAAACTTAAGTTTTATCTCTCTTCACCGGCCGGCAACCAAAATATTTTTCTCGAAATAAATTACCCAACCAACAGGAGAGATTTTGAGTTCAATCTCTGTACTGGCTTCACCGTTCATTCTACTTAGCCTCGCACGGTAATTAATTTCACCTCCCACTATAAAAAAAAAGAATTATTCTCCTTTTGACTGGGTCGAAAAACATATCAGCACCGCGGCTCAGAGTTTTACACCATCTTATTATTTTATGCTTTTTTATGTTACAATATTAGTCGATCAACTCTTAACGGCACGGTGTATTGTGATAAAACTCCCCTAATCAATAGATACATTATTTTATAACCGGTTTTAGTTTGCCTTATCAGTGTTGCTCTACTGAAAGCAAAATCAACATACGTATTGTGTCCCGATTATGCATTGGTCATACAAAACTAACGCACTCCTATATACTCATATACTCAAGCAAGAACAACAACCACAATGTGAAACATGTCAAACACCTTTGACAATTAAACACTTATTCATGGAATGCAGGTTTTTTGCTCACATCAGAAACCGTTATTTAAAAGCAAACAATATGACAGATCTGTTTAAAAAATGTCAACATAGAGGATATTCTCTCCTTTTTGAGGGAAATAAAATTATACCATAGAATATAGACATGAAACAAATCAATACCATACAACATAATCCCCAATAATGCTAACACATTATTAAAACCAATAACTAAAAGTATATATAAAAAGTAAGTCGACGGGGCGGCCTAAAGTCGTATCAGCCAGTCAGCGAGGAGTCTATCCCCTTTCAATAGTGCTAGACCAAGGAGATTATTTTAGCATATGAGGTGGAGCGCCACACCTACCATCAGCTCCTTACTTTACCGCCCTGTGCTACTCATACGCTAATCGAACTAGGAACCTGAGCTATCAAAGTATGATTATCCGGTAGGTATGACATAACCCCGGACGGGTTGATATGCCGTTAAAATCAATCAACAAACAGAGATAGAAATACGCAGAGAAATGGCATGGACTTATTGCCAGGCCAACGACATATGGAAATCTGATCTTCATCAGATGAAATAAAATAGGAATTCTACCAAGCTGTAGCCGTAGCAGTACTATTGTATGATTGCACCATACTGCGTGCTTTTTTAAAACAAAATCCTGAAAGCAGCACCCCTTACAAAACAGCAGCTTTCCGACCATATCGTTTATTGGTAGTAAAGGCTTAAACTTAGCTCTTTCGGGGCGAGAGAGTCATCACCGTGGGGTCGTGCTTAACGTGCTGAACTGCGACATCTTAGTAAGCGAATTCGAACTCCAATCGCGCTATAATGTTCACTGTATGTTCACACTAATTGTTTTGCATTTCACATAGCGCTAATACCCAGAGAATTTTATGCGTTTCATTCTCAAGAACAGATTCTGGTTTATGCATATACTATTTTGGGTGCGTGGTCAAATGGTTAGAGTGGTAAGAAATGGACTCGTCGACCCAAATTCAATTCCTGGACGAAACTGTTTGCATTTCACATAGCGCTAATACCCTTGGGAAAGTAATGAATCCCATTCTCCCTCCAGCTATGGGTAAATAGCAGGGCAGACTGGGCTCTTTAACCATGGCTAGGTAAACAATCTAGGAGAAGGAAAATTCTGAATTCAAACCTGTTAAACTCCGCTTAAGAAATTGACCGTGTGTCGCATCCTGCTCGTACGGAGGGGTTAGTAAATATAAATATATATATATAATGTTCACTTTCGAACTAATACCCACGGAAATGTATGAGAGCTATGGGTTAAATAGTATCACTACTGTTCTTCTACAAGGGTTGCTTTGTTGGTCCCCACAGTGTAATGGTTATCGTCGTAGGAAATAATGAGTTTAAATCCTAGATGAGGCTGGTAGCATTTCACATAGCGGTAATATCATTGGGAAAGGTATGCATCCAGCAATTTTCCCTCCAGTTATGGCTAAATAATAGGGCAGACTGGGATCTTTAACCTTGGTATGGCAACAGGTATAGGAGAAACACACTCTGAATTTGGTTCTTTTAAACTCCAGCTAAAAAATAGACATTGTATCACCTTGTTCGTACAGAGTGGTTGATAAATGAGAACAAGGATAGCTTTGGCATCAAATAACCCACGGATGTTGGTATGTCATTAAAAAGCAAATCTCATACACTTCGAACACCTCGTTTCAGCAACGTATATTGCACATTTCGCTGTGGCATATGACACCTTGAATAATGCATAGAATTCATTATTGTAATAATTTATATTAATTTAGTTTCGGGTAAAATAAATTATGCTTATTTCAAAACCGAATGCATTTATTTATTTGTATCTCTTCTATTTAAATAAAATTTCTGTTTGATCTTAGCACATACATCACCATATTAGCAATTTGACCTTCTCTTCCAATAACTCTCACATCAATATGTATATCTATCTTCCATTCCAGTGATCCTTTTATATCTATATATCTATCTATCAATCTATCTATCACAGAGATCTATTTGTATCTAACAATCTATCACAGGGATGCCTTTTATAGCAATTAATTTATCACTGAGATTTTTTTTTATATCTATCGATCCATCTCAGGATATGTTTGTATATATCAAATTACACCGTGATCATCTATTTATCTGTCTATCTTATTGATATCTATCAGTCTAATTCAGTGGTATCTATCTATCTATTTATCTATCTATCGGTGTATCTATCTATCAATTTATATATCTGTTTGTCTGTCTTAGTGATATATATCTATCATTTATATCTTAGTGATATCTATCTTAGTGATCTCTATATACAAGTTTAATTCAGTGATATCTATCTATCTATCTAACTCAGGTATATATATATATATATATATATATTATATATTATATATATATATATATATATATATATATATATATATATTCATATCCAGTTATATCTATCTGTTTAACTCGGTGATATCTAACTCAGCGATATTTATCAAAAGGATATCTGTCTAACTCAGAAATATATATATATATATATATATATATATATATATATATATATATATATATATATATATATATATATATATATATATATATATAATATATATTAAATGAAAGAATGCTCCCAAATACACACCCACACCAACACACATGGGGCCGGGTTAGCTCAGTCGGTAGAGCGTTCCGGCTAGAAACCACAAGGTTCCTAGTTCGATACGGTCCCCGCCAAATCAGCGTATGAGTAGCACAGGGATCTGTGCGGTAAAGTAAGGAGCTGGTGGTAGGTGTGTCGCTCCACCTCAGATGCTAAAACAATCTCCTTGGTCTAGCGCTATTGAAAAGGAGATAGACTTCCTCGCTGACTGGCTGATACCCACTTTAGACTGCCCCGTCGATATATATATATATATATATATATATATATATATATACTAATTCTATTAGTAAACCCTAGCGCTAAGGAAAAGCCCAGGCAAATAATTTGCAACTAAAAATATACTACAAATAATTGCCTGGGAAAATATTTTTTAAAAAGACCAAGAGAGAGATCTCTTTAAATCTATCTTGATAATCAATAATGTGTGCAAATTATTTGTATTTGATAAGAATACTTGATATCATAGACTGAGTGTAAACAAATTATTATAGGCAAATAAAAATAGAGCAATCTAAATGAAATACAATGGACCGTAGACCTGCACTTAGATGACCGATCCAGTCTGGTAATTTTCTCGTTTCAATCCTTGGTGCAAGATATTTTAGCGACAGCGAGTCGCCATGCAAACATGGCGACTTGTCGGCGGACAAACAGGAAAGGAAATGAATAAATACTCCGCAGTTGAAGACGTCAAAGTTCAGTTTACCCGTCCTTTTAATAATCGATCGGGAACCAGTTCCACTACTATAGCAACTTCGATCCCGATATTATCGCCGAGTGATCGATAACCGAATCCGGTGATGAACCGAATTGATTTTCTCAGCAACATGCTTACAACTCTGCAATTTAATTTACTTTTCAAGCGTCTAAGCGAAGGTATATAACAAAACCCGGCTAGTCAGGAAAAATGTCGTCATTATCCGAAAAGTGATCTGACCCGCATCGAAAAACCAGGAAGTCGGAATTAAAAGTAGTCGTTAATCTTGTCAAAGAAACTTTATCAGGAAACAGGAACTAGCAATAGGCATTAACCATCTAAAGGAATGGGACATTGGCCAGGAAACAGGAAACGGCACTTCCATCAATGTAACTAGAACTTCATGCAGTTTCTGGGAATTAAAACCATCTTCCGGAAACAGAGCAGAGCAATGATTGAATAGCGACTTAGCAGCGCGGCCAATGAATTTTGAGATTACTCAAAACTAACAAAAAAGGTTTACGTGTTTTACAATGGATCTATTTGCTAAATGAATAAACGGAACAACCGGTGAATCAGTTAGGTTCCTGTCTTGAACAAGGGTTCATCATAATATTGATTTTTCTATTTCCGTTCCCATACACATACATTCTCACCTCTCTCTCTCCTCTCTCTCTCTATCTATATATATAATATATATATATATATATATATATATATATTTATGTATGTATTAAAGGACGAAACCAGAAGCCATTTTTAGCTGCGTATGACGCAGGAAGTGCTGATAAACACCTATGTTGATGCAGGTAGAGACATGATCAATATCGACCGGATCACCTTTAGCGAGAGGGTATGATGTGAAAAGACATGAAACCCACAAAGAACAAAAGAACATCACTGATGATGCATCCAATCGCATGCTCTCTCTCCTCTCTCTCTCTCTCCTCTCTCTCTCTCTCTCTCTCTCTCTCTCTCTCTCTCTCTCTCTCTGATATTCGCATCTGATGAGTTGGGAGAATTAGACACTTTGTCTAAGCTTCCTGAAATAGACTATAACGCAAAATCTCCAGAGTCTTTTGTTATTTCTTTACTTATAAATTTTTCTATGACTCTAACAATAAGAGCACACATTGAGCTCTCAAACTGCGACAGGTCGTTTAAAAAAAACTCCTAGGTCGTAAGGAAGATTTCTTCTGGACTTTATATATATATATATAAATTATATACTATATATATATATATATATATATTATATATATTTATAAGCATGTTTGATTGAAGGCCACGAAACCTTTCCTTTTTATCATATACTTGCCTTGGCTCCCGCGTTTGTGCTAGAGTCGGGGCCAAAGACCTCCTAAGCGCTTTCGATCACATCCATGAGTGTCTTCGATGGAATGATATTTTGAAGGTATGGTTGAACAAAAATGTAAGAAGTAATTGACTGATTTTAACGGCATTTCAAACTGTCTATGGTTATACTATTCCTTGAAGTTAGGCAATTACGTTCATTGTGTATCCATATCTACATTTTCTGTTTAGTTGTTTCTCAAAAGTTGTTTTTTTTTCATTTCTTCGCACTTGGCCTTATTGGATAAGACTAATTTTGAAACAGATCTATTTGACCTATAGATGGGATCCATGATCTTTGCATTTCATATAACGCCAATACCCTTGGGAAAGGTATGCATCCAATTGTTATCCCTCCAGTTATGGTTAAATAGTATGGCAGACTAGCTATTTAACTTCTGTATGGCAAATAGTCCGACAGAAAGAAAACTATGATTTCAAACCTGTTCAAAAACTCCGCTTAAAAGAATTGACCTTGTGTCACATCCCCGTTCTTGCGGAGGGATTGGTAAATACATACCACTCCAGGATAGAGTGGACCTAGGAGTAATGGCAATCAAGTGGCACTCAAAATTTCCTAGAGTTCCAGAACTGGAGCCTGTCGACGAGATGCAGTCTAGTGTCATATCCAGGATATCTACTGGGAGGGAGTCTTATCTTTCTGTAGTATTTAAAAGTAAAGTAAAGTCGTCGGGGTGGCCTAAAGTCGGTGTCAGCCATTCAGCGAGGGAGTTTATCCCCTTTTCACTAGCATTAGACCAAGGAGATTGTTTTTGCGTCTGATGTGGAGCTCCACACCTACCATCATCTTCTTACTTTACCGCACATATCCCAGTGCTACTCATACGCTGAGTTGGCAAGGGCCGCTAGCGAACTATGAACCTTGTGGTTTCTAGTCGAACGCTCTACCGACTGATAGTAGTCGATGTAGTCAGCCTATTTTAAGGCCCGCCAACAGCGTTTTGTGATAATCAAAAGGGGATATTCTTTCCTTACTGTCTTCCATACACGCTAATTGGATATTTTCTGTACATAACAATTATTACAATTTTATGACTATAATTTTCATTTGATTTTGATTATATTTACATTTCCAGATGATTAAAACAGTTATTATGTAACCGTAACGTTTCTGAAGTTGGCACCTTACGTAGTTTCATGTTTAACAATCTAGGGCTTGTAGACCACTAATAATGAATAAGATTCTCACTGAGTGTCTCATTCCTCAAGTTTTCTCCAAAACAAAACTAAGCTTAGCAAATGAAAACAACGTTTCAGAAGTGTACAAAAAGAAATCAATGTTTTTTTATGGGGGTCTCCCCATGGCGTATTGGCTAACGTGCTGGGCTGCGATATTTTAGTAAGCGAGTTCGAACTACAATACCCTTGAGAAATTTATCAACCTCTTTATTCCACTAAATATGGGTGAAATAGTACCACTACTGTTCTTCTATAAGGATGGCTTTCACAAAGCGCACATACCACTGGGAAACGTATGAATCCAACTATTCTCCCTCCATCTATGGGTAAATAGTTGAGTGTACTAGGTTATTTAACATTAGAATGGCAACCGGTCTAGGAGAAGGAAAACTCTTAATTTAAAAGTAAAGTCGCCGGGGTGGTCTAAAGTCGGTATCAGCCATTCAGCGAGGGAGTTTAGCGCTAGACCAAGGAGATTGTTTTTGCGTCTGAGGTGGAGCTCCACACCTACCATCATCTCCTTACTTTACCGCACAGATTCCAGTGCTACTCATATGCTGAGTTGGTGAGGGCCGGTAACGAACTATGAACCTTGTGGTTTCTAGCCGAACGCTCTACCGACTGAGCTAACCCGGCCCTAAATTGACTTTTTGTCACATTCTGCTAGTGGTTTCATAAATACATATAATGATGTTTTTGGCATTACATAACCAAAGAAGGTATGATATGCCATTAAACAAAGAAACCAAAACTGAATCAAATGATTTTAAAACATTAAACATTTTTTTTTCATAATTTTCAGATGATATATTTTCTCTATTGGTTGAAAGATCAATAATATTTCAAATTATTTCATTTCCCAGTGGACCTATCTCATAGATATGTAAATATTATTAGTGTCTAAAACATATTTTATGGAGATTCCATAAAATTAAATAAGAGGTGGTTTATTAACTTAAAATATTTGCACAAGAGAGAAAAAAACTACTTTTTCATAAATCAATTTATTTTTAAACGAGGAAATCATATTGAAATCGCATATTTAACAGACTTTAAAAATCTGGTAATATAAATTATTTATATCAGTTTATTGATGCACATGTAGTTAATGATATATCGAACATAAACATGAATTCTACAAACTCATCAATACACAGGAAGATGATGGAAAACCTTACATAAAAATTATCAGTGTAGTAAGCCAGTACAAATTTTTATGAGGGTGGTGAGAATCTACGCAGAAAAAATTCGGTTATTTCCTATAAGTCTAACATAAACAAACGGGAACCACTCTTGACTGATTAATTGTTTATTTATTTATTTATTGATCTACTTGGAAAAAAGAAGACGGGGATAGGGTTTAGGGTTAGGGTTAGGGTTTAGAGTTAGAGTTAAGGATTAGGGTTTAGAGTTAGTTTAATGGAAAAATGAATACATAATTTATCAGTCAAGAGTGGTCCCCCTTTGTTTATGTTAGAATTATAGGAAATAACCTAAAAATCTCTATTTTTATCTATAATTCTGCCGGTAAAGAAATCCTTCATTTTGTAACTCTTCATAAATTAAATGAATTAATATCCTATATGTTCCAGAAATTAATTTGGACCAAATATGATGTATCTATCATTAAATGACTGGATCTTTCTGTCCCATTTACACTTTTTATTTAACTGTGATACTGAACTTGTAAATATTTCTGAGATATTTTTAATAACTACATTTAGTAAAACAGTGTATGTTAAACTTAATATAAAGTCATTCAAATTAATGTTTTCTTCTTTTTATCTTAGAATTTCTTTTGGAACAACATCTGAAGTCCGTATCTGTAATTCTGCATAGAAAGAACTCCTTAATTCTATAACTCTTCATAAGTTAAATTAAATTAATATCCTATATGTTCCAGAAAGTAATTTAGACCAGATATGATGTATTTTTCATTAACTACCTTGATATGTCTGCCCCGCCAGCAGGTTTTATTTAATTATTATACTAAAATGACTGATATTACTGATATATTTTCGTAATAACTATTTAGTGTAAAATAAGTGTCTGGTAAAATTAATATGAAGTCATTGAAATTGATGTTGTCTTCTCTGTATCTTAGGAATTTCTTTTGGAACAACATGGGAAATCTGTATCTGTAATTCTGCCTGTACAGAATTCCCAAATTTTGTAACTCTTTTTTAAATTAAATGATTTAATATCCTAAATGGATGGAAAAGTAATTTGGACCAGTTATAATGAATTTTTCATTAACTACCTTGATATTTCTGACCGGTCCGCAATTTTTATTAAATTGTGATACTGAAATGATAGATGTTATTGATATATTTTCTTAATAGGAGAGTAAACCCCGAAAACAATTCAGGAGTCGGAGTTCCTAAAGTAGTGTGATGCTGAAAACCACTGCGACACTACCACTGCCAAACTGCATTAGTTCATTACCTTTCTTTTGGATCACAGCGGCAGTGTGGAGAGGGGGGTTTGCTGCTTGGGCAACAGCTCATCCTCCATATGAACCCGCCCAGGCTACGTAGTTCCGAAAAAAATTTGGACACTACTCCATTGTCTCTCGTAGATGCCAACAACAATTTTCTAAAAAGAACATTTAGTAAATAAGTGTCAGTTAAACTTAATATAAAGTCATTCAAATTGTTGTTTTCTTCTCTGTATTTTAGAATTTTTTGGGGGGGGAACAACATAGGAAGTCCGTATCTGTAATTTTGCCTGTAAAAAATCCTTAATTTTGTAACTTTTTATAAATCAAACGACGAACGGGTTGGGTAAATCTATTTTATTTCTATTTATTGGCAATATTATCAGAATATCACCGAGTGACAGAAATCACTATACGTAGACGGTTTAGCACAGTCCGTAAAGTTTCTGCCAAGGAACAACATGGTTCAAGATTCGATACCGGCCCTCGCCGACTCAGCACATGAGTAGCATGGCTTGGATTTGTATAGTAAAGTATAGAGCTGATGATAGGTGTGGCACCCCACGTCAAGCGTAAAAACAATCTCACTCATCAGCTAGTGAAAAGGGGATAGACTCTCTCGCTGTCCGGCTGATATCGGCAATAGGCCTTTCCGTTACTTTACTTTTTTTTATTAGAGATATACAAGTTTCAACGCAAATTTCCAGAGAATGTAAACATGTTGATTATGTATCTCTGTCAATTTACCTAGCGTTTCCCGCGCCACATCGCTGGAAATCAGAAAAGCCAAAAACAAATTATATTTTCTATCACCATTGACTTTGGTCGAGGAAGCCATTTTAAGTCTTATCAATTTTGATAGTTTTTTTTTTTAATTGAAGGCTCGTACATAATTCTTCTTTCTTTCTTTCTTCTCTCTCTCTCTCTCTCTCTCTCTCTCTCTCTCACACACCACACACACAACACTCTCACACAGAGACACACGCACACACATATATATATATAGAGAGAGAGATAGAAAGAGAGAGAGAGAAGGATATAAAGAGACACACACGTATATTATATATATATATATATATATATATATATTATTGTATTATATGGAGGTGCGTGGTGTAATAGTTAGAGTCATAGGAAATGGACTCGTCGACCCGAGTTTAATTCGTGAACGAAGCTGTTTGCATTTCACATGTCGCTAAAACCCTTGGGAAAGAAATGAATCCCAATCTCCCTCCAGCTATGGGTAAATAACAGGGCAGATTGGGCTCTTTAACCATGGCTAGGTAATCAGTCTAGGGGAAGGAAAACTCTAAATTCAAACCTGTTAAACTCCGCTTAAGAAATTGAACTTGTGTCACATCCAGCTAGTTCGGAGGGGTTGGTAAATATATATATATTATATAATATATATATATATATATATATATATTATTATTATTATTATTTATATGTGTAGTAAACAAACTCGGCGTAATCTCTTCGGCGAAGTGAATAAGATTTTACACAATAAAACGTCCACTTACCCTACTATGGTGAGGCGTGTAGTAGTTTCATTGACAAGGTTAATTTCGCAGGGATTGTTCGCTATGTACCGGCGGCCGAACGGATATGGTCTCTGACTATGCCTGTGAAGTCCCGGTTTCGATTCCTGTCGAGGGGAGTCGTTAGTATACATCGCTGAAGAGACTTAATAAAGTCGAAACAGTCTGTACGGTGTTCTGCATAGCGAGCCATCCTTTGCGGGATTCACTTGTCAAGATTATTTTCTATAATTATCGAATTTTAATACGATACATGCATTATAATTGCCTTCAAGCAAATATAAATAATAATTTAATCAACAATGCTTCTATAAACAAACAAACATCCAAAAATCTTATATATATATATATAATATATATATATGCGTGTGTGTGTGTGTGTGTGTGTGCGTGTGTATGTATTTGTGTGTGTGTATGTGTTCTTTTCTTCTGTTAAAGATCTTTTTTTCAGGATTGCATGCCTTTTTCTGTCCAATAATGAAATTTTTTCATGATCACAAATCCAAATAATGCTTCTCTAAGTTTTCAAAAGAGAAACACTTCACATAGCTATTTGAATAGATTTTTTACGAAAGAAGATGAAGATGAAGGATCAGGAAGTTGGAGAGGAGAACACAATGGCTGTCCTCTTTACACAAATGAGGACGGAAATATAAAATCCGACTTTATGTCAACCTATTCGACTAGTCTATTATCCGATACAATGTAGTAGTCTTGAATCTCTCTCTGTCTGTCTGTCTCTCTCTCTCTCCTTTCTCTCTCCTTTCTCTCTCTCTCTCTCTCTCTCTCTCTCTCTCTCTCTCTCTTTCTATGTCCTCTCTTTCTCTGTCTTTCTTTCTCCATCTCTCTTTCTTTCTCTCTCTCTCTCTATCTCTCCGTTTGTCTTTTCCTCTCTCTTTCTCTCTCTCTCTCTCTCTCTCTCTCTCTCTCTCTCTCTCTCTCTCTCTCTCTCTGTTTTCTTCCTCTCTCTTTCTTTCTCTCTCTGTCTCTTCCTCTCCCTATCTCTTTCTTTCTCTCTCTCCCCCTCTCCCTATCTCTTCTTTCTTTCTTCTCTCTCTCTCTCTCTCTGTCTCTCCTCTCTCTTTCTCTTTCACTCTCTCTCTCTGTCTCTTCCTTTCTCTTCCTCTCTCATTCTCTCTTCTTCTCTCTCTCTCTTCTTCTCTCTCTCTCTCTCTCTCTCTCTCTCTCTCCTCTCTTTCTATATATATTATATAAATATATATATATATATATTATATAATATATATAATAAAGATGAACAAAAAGTGATAAGACAAACAGGAATATATCTTTAATATTGTTTATTATTTCTCAACTAGTCTTGACCTTAACTCATCGCCAGGAGAAAGATTTTCTTGTTGAAAGTTTTGCCATTTCATCGCCAGGAGAAAGATTTTCTTGAAGAAATGTTTTTAGAGCGTTTTAAAAATATTGAAATCATTTTTAAGTGTTTGACAAGCCACTATAATCCGGACAGAGAAGTGTATTAGAAGTGGTGAGTCTATCTGTTACGTGAAAAAGAAAAAACTTCTTTGAGTTGAATTCGTTTGAAATGTTCTTTTTTTAGAAATTGTATGTATATCCATATATGTACATATATATAAATTTAAACCGATATGCACGCCTAATTCGTTTAATTATAATTAATTAATTAACAAATTAGGTATGACTTTAATTAAGCACATAATCACCCTAAAAAAAAGAATTGTCGGCATTCGCCATTTCAAACACATCTTTTGACCACTTCATATACATATATGTACACACACATATGTATTTCCCTTTCCTAGACTGGTTGCCTAACTATGGTTTAAGAGCTCAGTCTGACCTATTATTTACCCATAGATAGACGGAGAATAGTTGAGTTCATTTCTTTCCCAAGCGTATTATTTATATGGGAAATGTGAACAGCCTCGTCCAGGATTTGAAATCGTTTCACTGTTTCCATTTTCTAGGACGGTAACGATTTCACCCCGCCCCTCCATATATGTCTGTTCACCTTAATCTTTAAAAATGAAAAAAATAAAAATTTAAAAAAATAAAAAATAGTCTCGATACTTTTTGATCACTCCTCCTATGGGCTTCTATGAAATTCCACACCATTTCTAATTAGTCTAAAACAGATCGAACAAATCAATAGTAGTGTAAGTAGACACCCATTAATATCGATCCGGATTGGTAAGAATAATAAGGTGCGAATTGTTATCATTGACCATTTATCTTGGAATCAAAGAGTTGTATATATTCTGATTTTATTTTTCGATGGAAGGAATTGGTATTCAAAGAAATAACAGAACTTGAGCGCCGGTCTGTAGATGGTCATTTTAAATGTCAAATAATGTTTGTTCATTTGCAATGAACATATTCATTGTAGGGAGATTCAAACTAAACCAAGTTTTAAATATATTTGATTCTTTTTTGTTCAAATGAACTAATCCTTTTAATCTTATTAAGATCAGACTAACATGTTTTGTAGACATCATTAGGATTTGGATTACGAATGAGAGAAAGAATGAAAGAATCAAATGAAGAGCAAAGAAGAGCAATAAAGAAATTAAGAGAGAAAAAGAACAGACAAGAAAGAAAGAAAGAAAGAAAGAAAGAAAGAAAGAAAGAAAAAAAGGGTGAAAAAATGGAAAAAAAATAATGAAAAGATTGAGAGAGCAGACAAGAAAGTAAGCATGAAAGAAAGGCGCATAAATGAAGAGAGAATGAGAAGGAAAGAGAAAGAAATGAAGAGATAGTAAGAAAGAAAAAGAAGGAAAGAAAGAAGGATAAATGAAGAAAAATAAAGAAGAAAAGACAAGAACGAGAAATAAATGAAAAACATAGAAAGAACAGATAGACAGACACAGAAAGAAAGAAAGAAGAAGGAAAGAAAAAAGAAAAAAAAAATGAAAGAAAGAAATAGATAAAGAAAGAAAAAAACGAAAGAAAGAAAGAAAGAAAGAAAGAAAGAAAGAAAGAAAAAAAGAAAAAAAGAAGAGAAAGAAAGAAAGAAAAATGAAAGAAAGAAATAGATAAAGAACGAAAGAACAAAAGAAAGAAAGAAGAAAAGAAAGAAAGAAAGAAAGAAAGAAAGAAAGAACGAATAAATGAAGATAAAGAAAGAAAGAAATGAAGGGCTGAAGAGATGAAAAAAAAAGCAGACAAGAAAGATAAAGAAAAAAACGAAGAAATAAAAAAAACAGTCTGGAAAGGAATAAAAAAAATCAGACAGAAACACAAAGAAATGAAGAAAAGGAAGGAAATAAAGGTAGAAAGAAAAGACGAGATAGAATTGAATAATGATATAGAAGGTAGAAAACACAAGAAAAAATAGATATGAGCAAAGAAAAAGAAAGAAAAAGAACAAAATATGAAAGAAAGAAAGAAAGAAAGAAAGAAAATTGAATATCGAAGGAAATTACAACACAACTACAATATTAGAAGTAGGAAGTAAATAGAAAGAAAAAAGACGAAGAAAATAAGAAAAAAGAAGAAGAAGGAAAGTTATTTATTATTATTAGTGAAATAGATTACTAATTAGGACTGAGCCTATTCTAGTAGTTTGAATTCAGTTTTCCTTCTCATTGACTGGTTGCCTAACCAAGGTTAAAGTGCCCAGTCAGACCTACTGTTTACCCATAGCTGGAGGGAGAGTAGTTGGATGTATACCTTTCCCAAGGGTATTATTTCCTACCACTCTAACCATTACACCACACACATCCAACTTAATAATAAGAAATAAAACAGAACACACGCACACCCACACACACACACGTACACATACACACACACACACACACACACACACACACACATAAACCAGGAAACACAAAAAGAAAATAAAGAAAAGTGTACGAGGAAATAGAGAAACATTTTAAAAAAAGAATCGGAACAGAATAAAATAAAGAAAAAATGAAAGATAACTGGAAGATGAGAAAAAATTGATAAAAACACGGAATGAAATCCAAACGACGAAAAACGAAAACAACTTTAAACAAAAAGAAAGAAAACGAAAGAAATACGGAAAAATAAAGATACAAATATTAGATTGTTCATAATGTGATATTGTCAAAACTATTTGTATTCATCATTACAAGCATAGACAAAAGCCTTCATTTTTGTTGTAATGCTTTGTAATAATAGCAGTAACCCCCCCCCATGATGCATGACATATGCGCGTTCAGCAGTTCAGTTAAAGATATGAACCACTAGAATACTTATATAGATGATTTGTATGAAGTAGTTAATGTTTGTAGCACTCCACCTTAGACACCAAGACAATCTCTTTGGTCTGACGCTGGGGAAAAGGGGATGGACTCCCTCGCTGTCTGGCTGATGTCGACATTAGGCCGCCCCGTCGAATTTACGACCTTTTGACTTATGCTAAAGAGATGTTGAACGAGATTCTTCTGGTTGAATAGTTTAGTTTTATTTCTTTGTTTAATGACTTATGAATCTTCGTGGGGTATTTAACATAAAAACCTTTCTTCTAAAAGGATAGTAGTTCTGCTATCCAACCTGTACCTTTCCTATGGTTATTATGTTACATAATTATTAGATTCCTAATATTTATGTGCAGTAGTGTAGGAATCAAAATGGCTGTTATAAGTTGCAGCCCACGGCCTTGAAGGTTGAATGACAAGGCTTGACCTCAGTCCTAACCTTCCGGTGGATACCGTGAGAATCGGTGGAGAAGACCCTCTTCTTTTAGTCAGTCGGCTAAAAACCACGATGGTGGTAAGTCGTGTTATACACGCTCCGACTCAATCTGCGCAGGTAGTCTGGTGGGGGATTTCGAGAATAAAATATGATCTAAGTTAAATCGAAGTCTTGTGTTATTATCTAAAAACTACCAATGACACAGGGCTTCTGATAAAGAGAAATCCCCAATGGAAGACCAGACACGAAGTCGCCAAGACGAAGTCCAGACGCTAGAAGAGACGCTAGAAGAGGACGTAAGATAGAAAAGACGCCAGAAGAAGAATAGAAGTAAGTAAAGAAAGAGGTATACAACAATTAGTCTGAAACTGAACCTACGAGTATGACTGGAGTTCGATCCCGCTTAGTACGAGTTTTGCTTTCGAGGGCTGGCTATGTCAATCATAGGAAATCTCACCTGGGTCAATCCATGCAGATTCCAGGAGTAAATAATGTGTCTTGTGCTATGTGTGGCAAGGTCTGTAAGTCGGCTTCTGGTCTTAAGAGACATATGGTGGTGCATAAGCATCAAATTTTATCATCTGACTCATTTGATTCATCTGAATCATCAAGAAGTCTTTTCAATGTCATATTTGAATCAAACTTTGTAGATCTGCAGCAGGTTTGATGAGTCATTTGAGGGCTCATGCAAGGAAGGGTTCTGGTGGTGGAGTTGTGGGATTGTGAGGGATGGCAATGATCTGTAAAGATTATGCTATTGCCATACAACAATTAGTCTGAAACTGAACCTACGAGTATGACTGGAGTTCGATCCCGCTTAGTACGATGACACAATCCAGCAGTGTAACTTCTACACTACGCGGACTCCCGTCTAATTGAAGAATGTGATATTCTCCTGAATATATTTCACCGCGTTACCATTCTAAAGAATGTCACTTTCTTTTACATCAAGAAGTTTTATTGTGTGCCAATCTTTTTTCTTCATATATTCTTTCAAAAATATCTCTTATTGTCTTGACTTTAATATCTGTTAAAAGATTAAAACTACCGTATTATTCATATTTCTTTGTTGTGATGTTCATAAAGTTAGTTTAGTTTTTTAATGTTTTCTTCCGTAATCCAATTTTTTTCTACGATAGATAAAAGAATCACTTTCATGTTTGTCTTTCCTTATCGCCTAATAATGATGATTACGTTCCTGACAAATTCAACCTCTATTTTTTTTAGTGTTCGTGATAGCATAGGTAGGATATAGAAAAGAATAAAAAAGGAAACATTCACTGTATTTAACACTTTCCATATATTACATTTATCCAGAAGCAATTTCTTAATCGAAAAAAAAAAAGAAATCTTTTTTAAAAAATCAAGGACAATATCAGCTCTCTCAGAATCCAACAACCTTTGTCAAGTTTTAAAAGAATTATCACCATTTTTAGTGTGTCTGTCTGTGTGTCACTTTGTGTGCATGTGTGTGTGTGGGGAGGGGGTCATATCATCATTGTTATTTTAAAGACACTTTTTTTTTCTTAAATCAAAAACAGGATACGTTTCGTGTTAATTTTTTGGCTAATCCATTTGTAGTAATAAGAAAACAGACACAGTCGAACTTGAGTAAGCTTCATTCTACTTTGAATACATTTGCAGTTCTCTTGGGAATTTATATAGTTTTACAAAACTTTAAATTCACATAAAGGGGAGGTGACTCAATTACTTATTATACCATTCGTCTTTGAAAAATATCTATTGTTATTGTCTTACTTTCTTGGATAGGAAATAATAGACGAAAATTTGTCACATTCCGCTGACTGCCCACTAAGACGGAGCAGTGAGAAGAGACTTTTGTCTTTGATGTTCGTTGAACTATTTTCTTGAAAAATCCAGATTCTTTGAACGAGTATTAAAAGAATTAGTTTGATTGTGGTATTTAATGTTTCTAATGATGAGGATTATGTTCGTGACAAACTAATTCTTGAAATGCCGTATATTTCTTTCGTATTCTTAATTGATACACAATGTTTAGATTACCACACAAACAAGTAGATGGATAGATACATATGAATATACT
>CM042157.1:16530618-16563642 GCA_023376005.1 Doryteuthis pealeii
TTTGTGTATTTATAAGTTAATATTTTCAGTTCAATAATTTTAGTTAAAACAAGTCCACCGAATTTAATCCATACATAAACTTGTATTTATTTATTTGCACATAAAACTGAACAGAACACGATATATATGTATCTATCTGTTAAATTCTAATGTTCAGCTATTATACATACAGTATGCCCTTAAATGTCTTCATAAGCACAAGTATTTTAGTTTTAATATAATTAAATATTACATTGAATTAGAAAGACTACTGAAATTAAATAAGAACACAAAAATGATTAATTACAGTATTATATATAAAATGTACTAAAAACACTATTCTATATATCAAAAAAGTTTTTATGTAATATCGATTCAGGTGTTGCATAATGTTTGTTTGTTTTGTTTTACGGCATATCAACCTCAGTGGGTCATTTAATGCCGATAAAGTTTTAAAATAAATCAATTCTTAATGAATAATACATTTTTTTTATAAATACATTTTTCTATTTAACCCATAGATGGGACCCTAAAAGGTACTACCACTCCGGGTCAGAGTGGACCAGGGAGCAATGGTGATGAAGGGGTGCTCCACATTCCCCATACCTCCAAAACTGGAACCTCACCATCAGATAGAGTTTAACGTCATTCCCAGGACATGTAAACCCGCAGCCACCGCCTTCTAGCACCCATATGATAAAAAGGGGTTGGGGCTTGCCATAACGGCAATAGGGTTGGGAAAATCATATAGGTGCTAGGGCTTGACATGACCAGCCGATTGATCTCCGACCGACCGTCTAGCCCAAGATAGGGCCAAGGTGGAGTATTGCATGTCATGAACTGCTCATCCACATGGGCTCTATCCTTAAGCATCACGGGTCGCCACCCACGGCCAACAGGTGGCCCCATTGGGGGAGTCATACCCCTCTGCAGAGGTGCAGTCGGTGCATTCTAACGCCCCAGCCGACTGGGCGGGTGTTGCATAATGGATGAGTGGAAGCCTATATATTTTGTAAGGTAGTGTAGATTTTAAAATAACGATGTTGGGTCAGTAAAATACGTTTATTTCTATGTATGGAGTTAAGTGAAGGACATAGCAATTACGTGATGCACCCAGAAGTTTTGGCGCCCATATTCAATAGACATATTCGGGACAGTTCGATGAGCAGTCAACCAGAAATTATCTCTGAGAATTATTGACTTGATAGAACATACTAAATATCATCAACTTCCCTTTCCATCAGACTGGTAAATCTCTCACACTTGACCCTATATATAGGAAGGATGTGTATATTGTTAGTCACTGTTTTGTTGTTAAATACGTTTTTAGAATTTAAATATGTTTTAATACATTAATCTATTTTTGTTAGTCTAAGAATAAATGGTATATTTATATATACATACATTTATAATATATATATATATATATATATATATATATATATATATATATTATATATATATATATATATAAATGATATATATATAAATTATATATATATGTGTGTGTGTATAATTATATTATAGTATATACATATTATATATATATATATATATATATATATATATATATATATGATAGCTTTCTTTTGGATGGTCTCCACGAACATCTCTGATGTCCTGCGAGTCACCACGGGCATCTCTTGGCTCTCTAATATCCTGAGATTGAGACAATGATAGCTTTCTTCTGGATGGTCTCCTCGAACATATATATATATATATATATATATATTATATATATATATATATATATATATATATATATTATATATATTATATATATAATATATATATATATATGCCTGGCAAGAGATAGATTGGAGCCCACAGCTGCGTTTTAAGGATGTCTCAAAGAATGATCTCATTACCCATTCTTCCAGCTGGGAGAATTTGGCCCAGGATCGCCCTCGGAGGCGGTAGGCTCTACGTAGTGGACTGTTCAAGTCTAAGGTCACACTTGCGCAACACCATGAAGCCAACAGGTCCAGAAGAAAGCGGCGGCAACAAAGCACCAGCGCATCAGCATCTTCAGTTACATCATTCACATGTGGTCGAGGATGATTTTCGAACGTTGCACTTCACAGACACAGGAGGCGCTGTAACTTCAAGTGCACAAGAATTATAAAGTCTTCAGAGACTGATATACGATATAAATGCTAGACTAACACAATAACGATAAACCGAATGGAAAACTACAACGTTCACAAATCTTGATAGTCAGAATATGACTCTGACGTCATCTGGAAGCGCGACTCTTATTAGTCTAAAGGGTTTCAGGTGACTGCGAAAATTGATTAGAATTACAGACTGTGTGAATTAAAATAAAACTTAAATTAAAATAAAAATTAAAAAATGACAATTGCACACGAAGTACCTGTGCCACAGAGAAAAGGCCCTTCCTGGTACCAAAATGACCCCTCGGCCATTCTGACCTTGACTGGGAACACACGTTATTGACTGGCAGGGGAAAACATCCCCTTACAAAGAAATAACTATGAAATCGGGAATAAAGTCTAATCCTTAAAAGTATATGTTATCAGATCAGCTCACAAACGCTTGCCTTCTCAATAACGAACTGCTGACCGCCAAATTATTCAGCTTATATATAGCTCTATTCCACTCCCACCAATCCCCTCACTTCCTGTCTGCTCTCTTATAAAAAGAGATTCAGTTTTGGGGGCCACTTTCTTCCCAGCCAAAGGTAAGAATAGTTTCATTTTCTTTTTTATCTTAAATTACAGTATATTTTGTTTTTGTCTCTTCTTTTCTCTTCCCTAATTCCTGTTCAGCTCGACCACTGCAAGAAGGAGGAACCATGTATATAAAATGATTAGAAAGAAAAGAAACCAGCATCAAATAACCAAAAGCCTAATCCCATATAAAAACCTATATCCCATTTGGGCAGACGTAGTTGTGTGTCTCTGCTTCTTGTGCGTGCAAATTGGCAAATAATGTCTTAGTAAATAAGTAACTCAGGATATTTTATTATCTATTCACAAAAATAGGTCATTTGTTGTTTCCATGACTAAAAACAAGGATGGGACCAAGTAACCAATAAGCACCCCAAATCATCAACTTAATCAAAGGTTCATATTTTAACTCATCATCGGTAACTTCCGCTTCCAAATTTTTGTAAACAAATGATTTAATCAGAAGTTTATGGAGATGTTGAATTCACAATGAATTAAATAAATAGATGGTTCGTACACGTAATCAAATTAAAATTCAATAGCAAAATCTTTTTTTAAATAAATAATTTTTAATCAGAAATTTATGAATATTTTACAACACTCACGATGATTTAAAAAAAAGACGAAAGACATTTTTATACTAAAATCGTTTTTACTTAATCAGAAGAGAAATGCAATTATGTTTATTTAATAAAAATACAGTTTTTATTTACAAAATATTTCTGCTTATTTAAATAAAAGTATGTCGTTCAGAAATAGTTTCACACAATTTGTAAAATTTTGTTTTGTCAGATACAATATTAATTGCAAATATCGTATGTTCGTTTATTTTTCAAATATTTGAAAGCGAAACTTACCGGTGGTGAGTTAAAATATGAACCTTTCATTAAGTTGATGATTTGGGTGCTTATTGGTTACTTGGTCCCAAAGATGGAACGCAAAAACACACTCCCAGTATGTATACAACAGTACCTGTGTCTATTGCTCGACAAGTCACCGTGGTGTAGGGATTAAGGTCTGGACGTAGTAAGATGGAACTCCAGTTACGTTATAATATCTACTTTCGGACTAATACCCTTGGGAAAGGAATGAACTCCTTAATCCGTTCCAGGTATGGATAGATGGTACCACTACTGTTTCTCTACAAGCGTGGCTTTGACATTAAATAACCCACGAAGGGTAATATGCCATTAAACAAAGAAACCACATCAAAGGATTGTGCCATACTAAACTGCGTATATATCAGCTGGTGCAAGACGTCCAATCGTTGTGTAATTGTTAGTAATCTAGTCTAGATCAATTATTACTGAATAGCGAGTTCGATCCCTCGCTGGATGCTTCATAAAAAATCTTCTCGTTAAAAAAACTTTGTGTTAATCGAGGAAAATAAATAAATCATCAGTCGCTAGTAAGGATTGCAACTTTGAGGCATAACACAGATTCTCAAAGATACGTGGTTCAAAGTTAACTGCCATGAAAAAATGTAAAGATTTTTTAAATAAAATAACTGTTGCATTATATATTTTATTCATTAATATTTGTGGAAAAAACGTGGATGGCGTCGGCTGGAGTGGCGGTGTCCATTACGAAGTACCGAAGGCGAGATCGGCGCATGACGGAGATTTTATACCTTGCTACCGGGTGTGAGCGGGTATTCCTTTGTATAAATGAACGTCAACCAGAGAGATGGCTAGCTTCGTGTTTTTTTTTTTCAAGCCATACTGGCGTTTGTTACCTGACCAGTCTACTTGATATCGAATCTTTGTTACTTGATAGTAAATCAACCCTTTGTTACTTGGATAGTAAATCAACCCTTTGCTACTTGGATAGTTAATCGACCCTTGATAGAGCCAAAGGGTCGCGAAACGGGCATTGTTTCGCAAGAACCGGATAACTGACCACGGATTCCATGCCCTTGTCTCTTTTTCTTTTCCTTACCCTTTCATGGTCGAAACATTTCCGACATATTTCAACATTGAAAATTTCATTAAATTAGCTTTATTCCCTGATTTTTGGTATTTTTTTTTCTTTCGGCGGGGATGACAAACGATAGTGGAATTTAGGTCCGTTAAGTTCGATTTAACCGATTTTCTTTACTTTTCACCATTTGACCTTGTGCCTTACTTGACAAAAATGAATGAAGCCCCCCCTCACCCACACCACCACTAAAAAAGTTAAAGAGAACAGAAAGACATTAAACCCAGTGTAAAATAAAACTGAAATCTCCCGCGGCAATGTTTTAAAATAAGTTTTCCCATAGTTTATCATTTCTGTGACACGTGACCTAAGCACAATAAGCGTCTAGCGTTGCCTGTGGCGCATCGTTGCACGCGGAAAAAACACAATAGTAGAGAAAAGCGTGACTCGACACTTTTGCAATTTACGGAGAAATTTTTAAGAGTCAAATAATACGTTTTCCCTTCAACAATGACTTTTGATACGTCGCTCGCAGATTTATTACGAGAAGAGAAGAAAAAAAACACACAAACACAATAAAACTTGAAAGATAAACGATTTTAAAAAGCAACACAAGTCTGACAAAGCAACAAAAAGGAAAAGGAAAGAATGAAAGACAGAAAGGCAAAGAAACTGACGGACGAATAAAGTTAAGAAAAAGGAAGGTAATCATGAACATTCAAGTATTGAAAGCAAAACAAAAGGATCTTGAATGTCACTTACGAGAGATGTTTCGTTCTGTTGTAGAATGATCAAGAGAGGGGAGAGATAAGACGAGACAGATAGGTAGATAAAGAGAGAGAGAGAGAGTGTATGTGTGTGTGGTGTGTGAGAGAGAGAGAGAGAGGAGAAAGAGGGAGAGAGACATATAATCAACATGATGAGTGTAGAGAACTATCTCAGGTTTAACGTTTTATAAACAAGTTTTATTACGGGAATATGTACAATAAGGTCCGTGTGGCTATATCTCCACGTTAGTAGTAAAATCCCTATTTTCGAGGTCTCGTCCTATCAAGATTTTCCCTGATCTCGCCAGGTCGAAATGTTAGGACACTACAATGAGGTCAATGAATAATCTTAGATGCAAGAGAGATATATCATTCGGTTGTCGAACAAAGGAGAGAGACAGACAGACAGACAGACATACGGACAGACAGACAGAGAGCAAGAAAGGTGTCGATAAAAAGATAGTGGGAAAGAGAAAGAAGACTAGACGAGTGTTGGGATATATATATATATATATATATATATATATATATATATATATATATATAAAGAGAGGGGGAGAGAGACGTATTATAAAGATTATAAAGGCATGGAATGATGTAAGTTGCGAGAGGGATACATAGAATGTATATAGGGAATGAGATAGGATGAGAGACAGACAGACAGACAGACAGACAGACAGAGGGAGAGGAGAAAACGTACCATCAAGACTATGAAATCGTGAATAATGTTAGTTACCTGAGGGATATGTCGATCGGTGATAGAATGAGAGAGCGAGAGGGGAGATATAGATAGATAGATAAGATAGATAGATAGAGAGAGAGAGAGAGAGAGAGAGAGAGAGAGAGAGAGAGAGAGAGAGAGAGTTCGTACAATGAAGACTATGAGGTCGTGGAATGAAGTGAGTTACGAGATTAATATTTCGTGCAGTTGTCGAACGAAAGAAACAAAAACGTATTGACAAGACGAAGAGGCGATGTAGAAAGGTGTGACATATTAAATGGTAATACGGAAAATAAAACTGTGAGATGATTGGTATCAATTAGTATTATTTGTATTATTCGGACTATTGTCCTCATCTTCATTGTTATCTATACAACGTTTCGGCCGATGTGCCCTCCGACCTTCATCAGGTATTTCTTGTCGGATTCGGAACCTTCGTTTCGAATTCGGAAACTTTCTTGTAATCGTGAGCCATCACGGAATTTTGAACCTAACCCTTTATTCAGTCCATGGGGGTATCCTGTTCTCATTCTGGGGTACAGGTGTTAAGCTGTGTTAATTATTATTTCATGTTGCTGCTGCCCCTGAATCTGCAGTCTAGAGATAACTGTCACTTAGAACTGTCTTAACCGAACTCCTTTATCCACTATGCTATGTGTCGAATTGGATAACAATGAAGATGAGGACAATATACAAATAATAACAATGAAGATGAGGACAATAATACAAATAATACAAATTATCAAGCCTCATCTCAAAAATCAGAGAGATTAGTGTTGTACCGGCCGTTCCTACAGTGGAGAATATACACCGGTTCTCACTATAAATAGTGAGACACCGAGTGAAAAGGTTGCTCTGTTACCGTTTAGCGGCAAGCTAGCCGTTCTTGTACCTTATTGTAAATACACTTGTCTCTTTTTACCCTACCTCGACTTGACTTCTTTGTTTACTGTTGAACTAACATCACAACAATTAGTATCAAGTTCTGACTCAAAATATTACACAATCCAGTTCAGCATTAAATCCAGAAAGGGCAAAAGTACAAATACTAAATCCAAACCCGGCAAGATGTCCCTTTTCCTTGGAGAGTGAGGGGGCATCACATTAAATGCTATCATCATCATCATCATCATCATCATCGTATCGCGCCGGCAGCACAGATATCCATGACAACTTCTCACAAACCATCCCTGTCACACATTGTCTCTGGTAGGTCCTCCGCGCATAATCCAGTATCTGCACAGAGCTGGTCTATGTATTTCCTCGCAGGGCGAACCACATGTTACGTTTTTATGGGCCATCCTTTAGGCTTCAAGCAAGAGCGCTTGTCCAGGCGAAATCCTTGGCAAACAATCCTTAGCATTGTAAGTTCCTTCGTCAATGATTGCAAATGGACGTCTGTTCAGTATCAGTGATTAAGTAGTCAACTAGCCACGCATTATGGCTGTTGATTGGCGGAGGAATAAATCACGTGACCTCGCCTAGTCTATAAATTTAGGTGGTGTATTGCAGGGCACCTCACGTGGTGTAATGGTTATCAAGCTAGATTAGCAGACCATTGTTAGTGAGTTCGATTCTCACTGGGTGCCCCATGCTTTTGGCCTTGTGCTACATCTAAGCTCAACTTAGTAAATAGCTATATACACAAATATTCCAACACGACACTAGCCTGTCCATGTGCTGGTTTCCACAGAAGGACGTCGCTTACCAATCCATCTTTACTTCTCTAGCAGTATCAGTTATTTTTTTATATCAATTAGATTCATATTTCCAAGAATGCAACGTCGATGGTTATTTATTTCAGGAAATTCGGTTAAATCCTACTTAATGGACATAAATTCCACCATCGTATGTCACCCTGCCGAAAGAAATAAAATACTAAAAATCAAGGAATTAACAGAATTTAATGAAATTTTCAGTGATGATACATTAATGAATAAAATATATAATGCACTATTTATTTTATTTAAAAAGTTCTACATTTTTTCAGGTCAGTTAACTTTGAACTACGTATGTTTGTGAATCTGTCTTACGCTTCAAAGATACGCGGTTCAAAGTTAACTGACCTGAAAAAATGTAAGAGTTTTCAAATAGAATACCTGGTGCATTATATTGTTTATTCATTAATATGTCAACACTGAAAATTCCATTAATTCCGGTTCATTCCTTGATTTTTAGTATTTTTTTCTTTCGGCGGGGTGACATACGATGGTGGAATTTAGGTCCGTTAGGTAGGATTTAACCGGAAGTTATTTATGTCTTATATCAAGAGAATAATCAAACAGTATGAAGAATTTGAAACAGAAATATGAAAAGTGTAATGTAATGACGAAAACGGGTTAATCTACTCGTAAAAGGAACAATATTCGATATATAACCAACCAACCAACCAACCGGACACAAATTTTATTCTATCTGTTAAAAGAAATAATTGTATGTATTGTCCCCGCCCGGAAGATAGAACTTCCGGCTGAGGGACAAAGAGAAAGATAAAAATATATATTTAAAAAGAAAGAGAAAGCGGAAGAGAGGGTTTCCGGTCAAGGAAGCAGGATTAAGATAAAGAAATATATAACAAACGTCCGTTATCAGTTCAAAAGATAAAGATGCGTAGGCGTGTCGTCAATACAAAAAGCCAGAGGGTCGAGCCGAAAGGACACTTCACGCCTCCCGTCAGCAACCACCCCTCGTGCACTCATTGTAAGCTCTGTGCATTCACCACCCACACAGCGAAGATAATAAAGAAGGGTCCTCTCTTTGTATATACGTATCTTTTGTTGTTGTTGAAGTCCAGTAGTCGGTCGTAGCTGACTACTAACATACATCGCTTTGGGTACTGTGACCATACCCGCTACGTATACAGATACGCGATTTAGCAACGTGAAGAAGAAGCCGCTATATAACATATAGAATTTGATGCCAGTACGCAACATAGTGTGGCTTTATCTTTACAGCTTTCACGATGCCTCAATCCGGGTCGATGTGTGTCTGTCTGTACTTGATTTTTCGTACATTCCAATTGCTAATTCTGTAAGTTTTTTTTTCATTTGTCAATTGAGCGACTATTTCAAGTATTCCTAAGAGTCCAGCTAAGACGGATATGTAATGAATTTATTAAATTCAATTCCTGAGCGATAGTCTGCTGCAATCTCATAATTGATAGGAATAAAAGTCAGCAAATATTAGATAAACAGTGTGCAAATAGAAATGTCAAATCAGTTAAGACCTATATCGCACCGATAGGTTTGCTGGCAACATTTGATAAACATCAGATATACTATAATTTTATTAGGAGGCTTCTGTCATGTAACGGTTATCGTTGATCGTTGTAGGAAGTTAAACCGACGGCACACGTTCTAATCCTGGACTAGGCTGATTTCATTTCACACCGTACCGATAGGTCTGCTGACATTTGGTAGACATTGAATATACTATAATTCTATTAGGAGGCTTCTGTCATGTAACGGTTATCGTTGTAGGAAGTTGAAACAACGGCACACGTTCTAATCCTGGACTAGGCTGATTGCATTTCACACCGTACCGATAGGTCTGCTGACATTTGGTAAACATTAAATATATTATAATTTTATTAGCAGTCTTCTGTCATGTATATCATCATAGAAAATGGACATGACGGCACAAGTTCAAATCCTGGACCAGGCTGTTTGCATCACATCGTACCAATAGGCTTGCTGGCAAAACAAAATAAATACTTAAGATAAATGTTAATGATTGATGTACCTAGTTGATCCTGTTGGTTTCTAAACATTAAACACGGGTGAGTATAGATGCTCTTATTTTCCATTTTATCAAAATTACTAAAAGGGCTACCTGGCATTGCCCAGGTGGAGAGAATGATATTGTATATAACTGTATAGTAAATAAATGTATTCTATAATATGTTTTTTTTCTAAATCACGTAGTTAATTCATGGAACCACAAGTTTCCGGGTTCAATACCAGCCCTCGCCAACTCAGTATATGAGTAGTACATGGATCTGTACAATAAAGTGGGGAGCTGATGGTAGGTGTGGTATTCCACTTCAGATGTAAAAACAATCTCCCTGGTCTAGCGCTAGTGAAAAGGGGATAGACTGCTTGGCTAATAGCGACAATAAGTCACTCCGTTGATGATGATCATCGTAAATATGTTCGAACCCCAGTTGCATTATTACGCATCCCTCCACCTATGAGTTAAATAGTACCACTGCTGTTCTTCTACAAGAACGATTTTGACATGAGATAACCCAGGAATGTCATTAAATAAAGAGAATAAGGAAAGTAATATGAACAAATCTGCGCAAAAGATGATTAATTGCTGAGCAACACGATATTGCAAAGTGAAGATTGAGAAGGTGTTGAAATTTGATATGGTACTATCTTCGGTCTTCACCGGTACCAGCTACCTTAGTGGACAGGCATCGGGTTTCACCAACAAGCATCAACAGCAGCCTGTCCTACCCCCTTTTGGTCACGCGATGTTCTTTATAAAAGGCCCTCACAGTGGCTACTCTTCCTCTTCTAATAAAATCCCTTAAGGTGATTACACCTCTACTATCCGCAAGTGTGAACCCCTTAATTCTCATTCCAGCTATGGGGAAATAGCAGAGAAGACAGGACTCTTTAACCATGAATAGGTAATCAGTCTAGTAGAAGGAAAACCCTGAATTCAAACCTGTTGAACTCCGCTTAAGAAATTGACCTTGTGTCGCATCCTGCTCGTGCGGAGGGGTTGGTAAGCCTCACTTTGTTTACATAAGTCTGAGGCCTATAGTGAATTCATTTCCGCTTATAAATGTAGCGATTAAATAGTCTCCTATATTTGACAGCTGCCTGTGGCCGTACGGGTAAGAGGATTGGCGAACGAAAGTTCATTCGGGTCTCGAACCCGGCCAGAGGTAGCTGTTAAACGGTATAACCACACAGATGAGAGGGGATACCTCGAAACACTTTAAAACCGTTGAGAGGAAGGCCCCGAAACGGTTGCACATTCTCTCCTGATGATACCATGCATTTTTAAACATATATATATATATATATATATATATATATATATATATATATACGGCGACAATCTATTTTTTAAAATGATTTAAGATTTTGTTAATGGTTGTCACTTGAATGAATGCTTCGTTGTTTTTTGCTAAGGAAATGTAATAAAAAGTAGGTGTAAAGTGGGGACTTACTGCTTTTTATTAACAATTATAATTGACGGCTTTTATTCTGCTACTTGTACAGAGTAATGTCCGGAACGATACAAACATATGAACTGAGTTTAAAAGACAAAATATAAAAAGAAATCTCGGTGGCCAGCTCCAGACAAAATATGGTTTTGGGAATCGGAATCTGTCTCCTGATTTCTCTTTGATGATTTGCTGGAGGCTTTTTGAGAATATTGGAATCTGTCGGCATGATTCCCAAATCTGTCTGGAAAATTAAATTCATATAAATTCTTATAGCCGTACTTTGTTGACTGCTGATAATATTAAATTCATTCTAGCACAAAATCACCTCTATGCTTATATGTATGCATATATATATATATATATATATATATATATATATATATATATGTGTGTGTGTGTGTGTGTGTGTGCGCGCGCGTGTGTGTGTGTGTGTGTTTGTGTGTGTGAGTGTGTGTACGTGTGTATATGTACATATAATTATACATATACGTATATATATATACATATATGTATACATATACCTATATATGTATATACATGAATATATACACATATACCCGCACACACATATATATGTATACATATATTGGTAGTGTATACATACATGTATAAATATATTCGTAAATGTATATATATATGTATATATATATATACATTTTCCAATATATATATGTATATATATATTGGTAGATATATATAAATATGTATGCATATATAGATATATGTATACATATATTTATACATATATGTATATGTATACATATATGTATACATATATGTATACATATATAGGTATATGTATATGTATAGGCATATGTATATACATATGTATACATATAGGTATATATATATATATGCAAACATATATAGGTATATGTATGCATGTATGTATATGTATATAGGTATATGTATACATATATAGTTGTATGCATACTTATATATATAGGTAAATGAATTCATACATATTTAGGTATATGTTTGTATACATATACTGGTATATGTATACATATATAAGTACGTGTATATATATATGTATATATATATATATATATATATATATATATATATATATATGGTGTGTGTGTGTGTGTGTGTGTGTGTGTATTCATTACCATCAAGTCGTACTGCCAGCAAAATTTCCATGACTCTCTCGAGCCACCCGTTCCTATTGATCAATGAAGATCTTTACAGGTCGACGTAAAATGATGTGTACCTATGTAGGTTACAACAGTTGAACGTCCGTCCTTACTTCTCCAACAGTATCCATTATGTCATGTCTGCCTTACTTGGATAGTTTGTGTGATAAGAGATACCCTTTTCTTATTATATTACATATGTTGTTTTTTTTGGGTACTGCTTCCAGGTTTTGTTCAACACGGCACGCAGCTTTCTTGTTTAGATCCCATCCGTCTTTTTTCCCCAGAGTTTCAAGAGGTGCAACCATACAGTAGCACTGACATGGCTACAGCTTGTAAGAATACTCGCTTTATTCCATCAGAGATCATATTTTCATGTGATCGATTATACACCTATGCCATTCCTATGCGTATATTGACATCGTTCTCGGCAGATGAGATTCTGCTACCTAGGTATGTGAACTGGCCTACTAACTTCAGAGGCTTGCCATCCAGTGTGGTGATGTCTCCATTTTGTTTAAAACACATGAACGTTTTATCTGAGTTCACAGAGAGGCCAATGCCTCTTGTTTCCTTCTCTAACACCTACCACAGGAACGACTGTTACCTGTTTCTTGAAGGTTACACCATATTTATCTGACCCGAGTCAGGAGTGGTCCGCTAAAGAAGCATCTTTTTTAGCAACCCCGACAGGACGGCCAGCTATACCTTGGTCACCAGTCGATTTCTTTCGATGGGTAGGTTTGTGTATTAACCAATCATCCTGGCCTGTGAGCTCAGGTTTCTTTTGTCGTCATCCGTCCTTAAAAGCTTAAATGATGAACTTAAGTTAATCCATGAGTAAACGGTGACAATCTATTTTTTTTTAAAGATTTAAGTTTTTGTTTACGGTTGTCACTTGAATGAATGCTTCGTTATATGTATAACTATATGCATACATATATTGGCACGTGTATACATATATGTATACACATTACCTTCTCTGAGATAAGCAGCAGGTGGATTTGCCAAATGAGCGAGATTATCTGCCTAGTCCGTAATCTGTAATATTTTCTGTGGGATACCATACCGAGAGATTATCATTTATACATGTACATATGAGAAGCAAATACACAAAAATGTGTTTTGATATGGCTTTTTTTTAGCCGACAATTTTTGGGAGAATATGTGCTTAATTGAAGTCGACCCTAATTTTGAAAGTTAATTAATTAATAATTAATATTCCCGCCTAATTAATTAATTATTAATTAATTAACTTTCAAAATTAGGTACGACTTCAATTAAGCACATATTCTCCCAAAAACATGTACATATATATACATATAAATATATATATATATATTTATGTGCGCGCGCGCGTGTGTGTGTGTGTGTGTGTGTGTGTGTGTGTGCCTTCTAAAACGACGTTAACGGCACGCGATGAAGGCTCCAATTAAAAACATGAATGCATCATATATTATACTGCGTGATCGTACCCACATTATCGACGATGACCAACGATGGCCGAATGTGCATATACTTGGCTTGCAACACCAGATGTTTGGGAAACTTATTATAGAGCCTCCAACCTCATTTGCGATGTCTTGCCTGCGAATATTAAAAGCCGAAGCTCATGGGTGGTAGGCACAAAAATGCGTCGATCCCGTCGGCATTCCCCGTCGAGGGGACGCCTCAGGTGCTGGGCAATAAACCCAGCTCTACCCCTTTAAATCAAGGGGCAGGTATTGCATGGGGGAATAGCCCCCTGGGATCGACGTTTTTAATTTTATTATCTAGCCACTCCAGAGGCCGAAGCACTCTGAAGCAGACTCAAGCAAGGTATTTGGCTCTCATCCCACTTATGAGGGCGTGACACAAGGACATTTTTATGTGGGCCCACCAATAAGCCGAAGCTCATGGGTAGTAAGCACAAAAATGCGTCGATCGCGTCAGCATTCGCCCTCAGGCTCTGGGCAAGGAGTATTTGCCTCATACCCCACTTGTATGGGCTGGGCACAAGGCCTCGTTTTAACGCGGGCCCACCCACAAGCCGAAGCTCATTGGTGGGAAAGAACAAAAATTGCGTCGATCCCCTCGGCACTGCCCCTCAAGGGGGACACCTCAGACGCTGGGCAATAAACCCAGCCCTGCCCCTTTAAATCGAGGGGGACGGTATTGCCTGGTGGGATAACCCCCTGTGATCGACGCTGTTAATCTTATTACCTAGCCACTCCAGAGGCTGAAGCACTCTGAAGCAGGCGAAGGAAAATCACCGATGTTCTAAAACAGCAGTGTACAAATAGTCTTGGACCAGCTCATTTACTCTCTACGAAAGGTAAGCTAGGCTAGTCCACAATTTATTGATAAGATACAATTTTTAAAAAAAACAACATTTATATTGTTATTGCTGAAATTAGTTCAATGCTTCATACTCATTATTTCACTTGTGCTAAGATTACTACGAAGATGATTGAAAATCCTTTCCTGAATGACAGTGATTAACAAATGGAACACGCAAGCCATACTGTAATCAGTCCTAGATTGGATGTTTCACAGTTGTGGTCGTGTAGTAGACTACGCCTAGGTTATTAAATTCTAACCTTCTTGGTTTACTGCTGCGTTTTATATAAAAGAATTATCAGTCGAAAAATCTCCCGGCTGTTACAGTAAACAGCGTGATAAAAAGCAACAAGACGAAACTAGTCAAAAAATTAATTATATAAAAACACTTCATTCATTCAATCGAAGAAAACATGTTATTCAGTATGATTTTAAATTGACTATTATTTTTTTAGACTCCATTTAACTAAAATGAATTTAAAAGCCAAAAGGCATAATTATTTGAATGTGTATAATTCCCGCCCCTCCAAATTCAATTAAGAAGTGTAAAAGCGATCGTCTGCGTCTTTTAATATGGCGGATTGCAATAAAATTCCTCGGATAATCATAATAGAAACCTCTTGTCAGTTAAGAGCGGGGCTGTATCAATAAATTTATTGACAGCATTTGATAATGATCAGATCTAGTCTCGTTTTAATTAATATACTCAGTTGAAATATCATGAAATCTTGCATAAAAGCTAACACATTAACAGATAACCGTCTTCTTTGCTAATTAAATTGAGTCGTTTCTTTTCCTTACATTAGAAGCATTAAAACATTCATTTTCGAAATATAATCGACAAAGTTTATTAAGGTCGTGTGCATTAAAAATATTATATCAGATGTGTCATTCAGTAGAATGAAATCATCAATTACATTGAAATAAATCGTTTTGAATGATTATAAAGGAAATAGGAATTGTCATTACGACAGAGATTATACGAGGTACATTCAATAGATGAGGTGAATTATTGCCGTAGAGTAAGTAAAGTAAAGTTGTCGGGCGGCTTAAGGTCGGTATCAGTCAATCAGCGAGGGAGTCTATCCCCTTTTCAATAGCGCTAGACCAAAGAGATTGTTATTGGCGTCTGAGGTGGAGCGCCATACCTACCATCAGCTCCTTACTTTACCGCACAGATCCCTGTGCTACTCATATGCTGAGTTGGCGAGTACCGGTATCGAACTAGGAATCTTGTGGTTTCTAGCCGAACGCTCTATCGACTGATCTAACCCGGCCCCTTTTAGACGCTTACAGCACCTGGTATTCCCAAGCGGTCACCCATCCAAGTACTGACCAGGATCTATGTTGCTTAACCTCGGTGATCGAACGAGAACCGGTGCTCTCAGCGTGATATTGCCGTAGAAGTTGGTAATATTAAGTAGAGTTTACTATAAGAACTCATTGGAAATGATTTTACTATTGGAATATATTTACGAGGGTGATTCAATAAATAAGGTGCATTCTGCCAAAAGAATTTCCAATAGAAAACACATCTGCCTATAAGAATTCATTGAAAAGGGTTTTTACTTTACAAATAGATTTACCAGGGTGATTCAATAGATAAAGTGCATTCTGCCTAAAGAATATATCATCATATATATATATATATATATATTATATATATATATATATATATATATCATCATTATCATCATCATCATCATCATCATGTGGCGCTTTCAGCGCGGATATCCATGACAATCTCTCTCCGTCCATATAGCTCATTATTCTCGGGAGGTCCTCTATGCAGCATCCTGCATCCGCACAGAGCTGATCAGCGTACGGTTTTGCTGGTCGGCCCACACTGGCTTGTCCATGTGCTGGCTTCCACAGGAGGATGTCGCTTATGAGTTCGTCCTTGCTTCTCCAGCAGTGTCCTGCGTGTCTTGTCCGTCTTACTCGGATGGTTTGGGTGATATGTGGTAGGTGGCCGTGCAACTGTTTTCTCGTAGGGTATTGTTTCCACGTCTTGTTCAGGATCACCCGCAGCATTCTTGTGCAGCTCCCATCTAGTTTATTCTCTAGTCGCTTCGTTAGGGTCCAGGTGGTGCAGCCATACAGCAGTACTGACACGACAACGGCCTGGAAGAACTGTCTCTTTAACTTGTCTGTGAGATTGGACCTCCATATGATCGATAATTTATTTATAGCGGCCCATACTTTTCCTATACGTGCATTAACGTCATTTTCTGTGCTATATAATATCAACTAATTAACTACATAAAAAAGAAACAAGCTTCGTATTTGTAATTTTAATATTATCCCATATTTTACCTGTGAAATCGTAATGTCTACTAATGGGAATTTAATAGAACAATTATATTTAATGAATAATATTTAGTATCCTTTTCTTTTCTTTTTCTTTTGTTTTCCTGTCATGATTTTTAAAGACACATTTCCTTTCGGCAGTTGTGGTCAGTAAAAGAAATAGACCAAATGAAGTGATATCTTACGAAAGATCTCTTCTTAGCCTGGCAATGAATCGGATTGTGATTCAATTAGTAGTTTGGTGACGATAACAGTGATAGAAATATGCAGCTCTCTCTCTCTCTCTCTCTCTCTCTCTCTCTCTCTCTCTCTCTCTCTCTCTCTCAAGAAATTTCCTTGCCCTGGCTTTCTTGCGCTGGATCAATGATCCACAACAGACAGTGAATAGTGAAAAAGTCAGAGAAATTCCACCATTGTCCTCTGGCTAATAATGTGATATCTCTGTGCAGACATTTCTTTGCATTGGGTCGTATTACACAGTTAATGACCCCAATGTGGCATAATACAACACGATGTGGAGGCACATGTTGTAATGGTTAGAGTTTGTAGAAAATGGGGTTGACGAAAACGAGTTCAAATCCTGGATGAGACTGTTTGCATTTCACATAGCGATAATACCCTTGGTAAAGGTATGAATCCAACTAATGTCCCTCAATCTATGGGTAAATAGTAGGGTAGACTGGGATATTCAACGCATGTTATAATGGTTAGAGTCGTAGAAAATGGGGATGACGAAAACGAGTTCAAATCCTGGATGAGACTGTTTGCATTTCACATAGTGATAATACTCTTGGTAAAGGTATGAATCCAATTAATCTCCCTGAAGCTATGGGTAAATAATAGGGCAGACTGGGATATTCAACGCATGTTATAATGGTTAGAGTCGTAGAAAATGGGGATGACGAAAACGAGTTCAAATCCTGGATGAGACTGTTTGTATTTCACATAGCGAAAAGGTATGAATCCAACTAATCTCCATCAAGCTATGGGTAAATAGTAGGGCAGATTGGGATATTCAACCTTAGTATACTAACCAGTCTGGGAGAAGGAAAACTCTGAATTCAAAACTGTTAAACCCCGCTTAAGAAATTAACATTGTATCGCACCCTGCTCGTGCGGAAGGGTTGGTAAATATATATATCCATTCAGAAGAATGGACGATCTTCAAAGCTGGGGGTTCTCATCAGAAAAGTTTAAACTATTCATGGAGCTGCAATTTCCATGTTCTTCTTATTTCACCGAACTGCGATTTATATTCAGCTTGCAAATTATAAACTAAAGGTGGCTGGTCCGGTTTCATTCAAGATGTGTCAATAGGAACGCACTTTCCATCAGTTCATATTACAATGAGGCACTATTAACAGTAACCGGGGATAGTTTTCCCTTGGAGTAAAAGCAGTCATGTCATTTTAGTTGCTATCAAGGCGTGAAATGGTAAAAATCGTGCGTTTTTGTTTGAAAAACATTTTGCATCATCTCTCTACGTGATGACATCATATGACTGGCTCGCTCACCAGATATATATTCTTCTATTTACTGTTGTTAAATAGAGCCAAGGATTCAATTTCAAGTTGAAATTCATTGAGTAAATATAAATAATACAAGGAAATGCATATTTGAACGGTAGAGGCTCCTGGAATGACTAACAAGATATTTAGCACAGAAACATATTCGTCCCCATTGTTTTAACCCTTTGACCACCAATTTTCTCCCCACGGCTGTGCGAAATTTCCTTATTGAAAAAAAGAATCAATTACCAGTCCCGGGGTTGATCAACAGACCAAACAAAAAATGGCAGGGGTGTTCACGTACTGATTTTTCAGTGTAAACAAAAGAACACGTGCGAGAGCCGCTGCCAGCTGGTTACGGTAGGTGTGGTGTGAAAGCTGCTGCCAGCGGCTTAAAGTAAGCAAAGAGTTTTTTTTTAAAAAAGCATGATTTAGAATATTCATTTGTAAAGTAGGTAAAGTAATAATCCTCCTTTGGAAGACTAGCGTCACGCAATTTTTCCTATCCTCATTTGGATTTTCTTCTGTGTGAATCCATCTATTCTTCCTCCAGCTATGGGTAAATAGTAGAGAAGACTGGGATTTTTAGCCTTGGCATGGCAACCGGTCTAAAAGAAGGAAAAACCTGAATTCAAGCCAGCAAACTCTGCTTAAAAATAGACCTTGTAACACATTCTGCTCTAGTGGAGGTGTTGGGTATGTATATACTTCCGCGACACAGGAACGTAGCGAACAATGATTTCAAAGTTATATTAGAATCATAAGTTCTATATCCCTGTACAAGGCGCCTTCGCAATTTCAAACACATTGTTTGTTCACTTCATGCATACATACATACATACATACATACATATATATATATATATATATATATATATATATAAGATTTTTTATATCATCATTTTTATAGTGAGTTCGAAGCATTAATTAAAATGTAATAATATATTTTTGAAGGCGTAATAATGCACATTTATGTTTAAAAAACATATTTATTTCTTTTTTTTTTTTTTTCTTTTATGAGTCCTAAATATTTTCAAGCTAATGCTCATCATCAGAGGATTGAAAGATTTTTTCATAATTTTCATCTGTATTTGATAAATTCAACTGTGATATTGGTCCGTTGAATGCCTGATCGTAACTGCGAAAGTATTATAGTATTATAAAAAAAAGAAAAAAAATTTATATATGAAATAATTTTCAAAACATCCCGCGATTTTTTACGGAGTTTACCGAGCGTATCTACATCTTCGCCGGAAAAAAAAAAAAAAAAAAAAAAAAACTTTCGCAGTTACGATCAGGCATTCAACGGACCAAGATCACAGTTGAATTTATCAAATACAGATGAAAATTATGAAAAAATCTTTCAATCCTCTGATGATGAGCATTAGCTTGAAAATATTTAGGACTCATAAAAGGAAAAAAAAAAAAAAAAGAAATAAATATGTTTTTTAAACATAAATGTGCATTATTACGCCTTCAAAAATATATTATTACATTTTAATTAATGCTTCGAACTCACTATAAAAATGATGATATAAAAAATCTTTATTTCAGTGTCCCTGAGCAGGGCCTCATTATTTTATAGTATTATAAAAAAGAAAAAAAAATTATATATGAAATAATTTTCAAAACATCCCGCGATTTTTTACGGAGTTTACCGAGCGTATCTACATCTTCGCCGGAAAAAAAAAAAAAAAAAAAACTTTCGCAGTTACGATCAGGCATTCAACGGACCAAGATCACAGTTGAATTTATCAAATACAGATGAAAATTATGAAAAAATCTTTCAATCCTCTGATGATGAGCATTAGCTTGAAAATATTTAGGACTCATAAAAGGAAAAAAAAAAAAAAAAAAGAAATAAATATGTTTTTTAAACATAAATGTGCATTATTACGCCTTCAAAAATATATTATTACATTTTAATTAATGCTTCGAACTCACTATAAAAATGATGATATAAAAAATCTTTATTTCAGTGTCCCTGAGCAGGGCCTCATTATTTTATAGTATTATAAAAAAAGAAAAAAAATTATATATGAAATAATTTCAAAACATCCCGCGATTTTTTACGGAGTTTACCGAGCGTATCTACATCTTCGCCGGAAAAAAAAAAAAAAAAAACTTTCGCAGTTACGATCAGGCATTCAACGGACCAAGATCACAGTTGAATTTATCAAATACAGATGAAATTATGAAAAAATCTTTCAATCCTCTGAAGATGAGCATTAGCTTGAAAATATTTAGGACTCATAAAAAGGAAAAAAAAAAAAAAGAAGAAATATGTTTTTAAACATAAATGTGCATTATTACGCCTTCAAAAATATATTATATATATATATAATATATATATATATATATGTGTGTGTGTGTGTGTGTGTGTGTGTGTGTGTGTAGTATATTAAGAAAAAATTGAAAAAACACAGGTTTAAATGAGTTACGTGGTAAGTTTATTGGCCGAATATTTGACGTCATATTTCAAACCGTCCACTTTTTTCAGCGTTCTTTTTTCAGACTTCAAATTTTAAACAAACTGACAAACAAGGACTATCACTTGCCTTTCTCGTTATTCTGTGATAAATTTCTTTTATCTCCTTCCATATACCAACAAATGCCCTGAAGATGATCTAATTAATAGATCGAAACACTGCAGCGTCGGCCAATAAACTTACCACTTAACTCATTTAAACCTGTGTTTTTTCAATTTTTCTTAATATACTACATACCGTCGGATTCATTTCCTTTTCTTCACTTATATATATATGTATATTTCTTTGTATACTAAACATTTCTGTAGTTTTTTTCTATTATTGTTATTTTATTCTATTTTGTATGTAAAATAATATTTATATATATATATATATATATATGTGTGTGTGTGTGTGTGTGTGTGTGTGTGTGTCTGTTATGTTTTCAATCTAGATTTATGGAGGCGCGTGGCATAATGGTTAGAGTCGTGGGAAATGGATTCGTCGACCCGAGTTCAAATCCTAGACTAGGCTGTTTGCATTTCACATAGCACTAATACCCTTGGGAAAAGTATGAATCCACATATTCTCCCTCCAGCTTTGGGTAAAATAGTAGGACAGTCTGGGCTCTTTAACTGTGGATTGGTAACCAGTCTAGGAGAAGGAAGCTCTGAATTTGCAAAGCCTGAGGTCAGTCGTTGATTGGGTTTGTGGCATTCTTTGTGCACCAATTCTTTCCTATCGACTGTGCCAAAAGGTGCGGATGGTCCAACACAAGCCTTCACCTCTATAAACATAACACTGTGTAGGTTGTTCATTGGATGAACACCCAAACGTCGAAATCGACGAGAGAATCCATTTCAGATTCGATCATCTATACACATATAAAGGACAGTTGTGTGTATATATATGTCCGGAGGAAAATTCGAAAATAAAACAATTAACAAAGTAAATATATATATACACATTAAATATCACCAGGGCTTGGTTTTTTAGCAAAAATGATAGAGATTTTGTATATATTCGGTAATTAAAACATAGAATTTAAATGATAACAACATGGGTTTTCTTTTTCATTTAATATTTTAGATAGTAGACATTAACATTTCTTTTCAGAGTAGCTGGATCAATGCAAGGTCTATTTTTTACATAGGGATTTAAATGGGGCATCCTACAAGGATTCAACTCCCGATTCAGTAATAATGGATTTGCGGAAGTAACTTTAAAAAATCCGCCTCTACCCAGGTGATGCCGGGTAGCCGCTGCTAGTACCTTTATAAATTAGTAAATGGGATATCTCTCGCGATATTTCTTTGAGTTGTCTCTTCTTACTCTTTAAATGAATCTGGGTGTAACACAAGACATTGCATAGTTGAACGGTCGAAACTCCTGAAGATATTTAACGCAGAAACATAGTGGCCCCCCCCCCATTGTTTTAACTCTTTGCTGGCCAAATTCTCACCACGGCTCTACCAAAATTTTCCCTATTACACAAGGATCAGTTACTGGACTAAGAGTTGGTTCGCAGACAAAATAAAAGACGACAGGGGAGTTCGTGTAGAGATTTTTCAGTGTAAACAAGCGACACATGCGAGAGCCACTGCCAGCGGTTTACGATAGGATTGCGGTAGTGGGAGACTGTTGCATAGCGCCTTCTTCACTGGCACTAAATAATTATAATGTTGTATACCTCTTTCTTTAATTCTATTTCTTGGTCGTCTTTAGTATTCTGATCGTCTTTGGTATTTCTTCTATCATCTTGACTTGGTCTGGCATCTTCTAAGATCTTGCGTCTGGAGTTGACTTGGGGACTTCGGTCTGGTTTTCTGTTACTATGTTCTTGCTGGCTGGTCGTCATTTCTTAGTCTTGTTACCAAGACATTCCTTAACCACAAGAACATATTAATTATCCAAATTTTTATTTCCTTAACTATACATAATCCTCTAACTAACATAGCGCGCGTGAGTTCCAGTTTAGACAGAGCATAAAATGGCCGACCGCTCTGCCTGACGTCCAACTGCAAACTGGGGACTCTGAAAAAGGTCCCACGTGACTTCGCATATTTGGCGGGCTTCTGTAATTTTCCATGGAAGGACCCGGTCATGATATGAAACGGGTCATCCCCTCAGAATTAGAGGGGATTGACAATAATCTCATGCAACCGCATAGATTATGTAACAAGACCCGCTGTGAGTGGCTTAAGATAAGCAAATATTTTAGGCTAAGTAACAGTTCATACTTTTTTGTATCTGAGACAGGAATTATAAAAAGTACGGTTTTAAGTAGTTATTAGTGTCATTGTAAATGTGGGCTACGTTTGTATTTTGTTTTTATTATGTATCATTTTTCTTCATTCAGTTTTGCTTAGAGGTTAGAAACTTATGTAGATTTAATGGATAAGTTTTGGTAGTGACGTAATTATGTCTTAGAATTTTCGGGAAGTTAACTCCATGTATTTTCAAACTAAGAATATACACGAAGAAAAAAAGAAAAAGTAAAAAAATCATTTCTCGATACATTTTTATAGTAAAAATCATTGTCCAATGCATTTTGATGATAAATTCATTGTCCAATGAATTTTCATAGTAAAAATCATTGTCTAATGCATTTTTATGAGAAAATTATTGTCCAATGAATTTTCATAGTAAATATCATTGTCTAATGTATTTTTATGAGAAAATTATTGTCCAATGAATTTTCATAGTAAATATCATTGTCTAATGTATTTTTATGAGAAAATTATTGTCCAATGAATTTTCATAGTAAATATCATTGTCTAATGTATTTTTATGAGAAAATTATTGTCCAATGAATTTTCATAGGTCCATTGTCTAATGTATTTTTATGAGAAAATTATTGTCCAATGAATTTTCATAGTAAATATCATTGTCTAATGTATTTTTATGAGAAATTATTGTCCAATGAATTTTCATAGTAAATATCATTGTCTAATGTATTTTTATGAGAAAATTATTGTCCAATGAATTTTCATAGTAAATATCATTGTCCAATGCATTTTTATAATAACATCATTGTCCAATGAATTTTCATAGTAAAAATCATTGTCTAATGCATTTTTATGATAAAATGATTGTCCAATGAATTTTCATAGTAAATATCATTGTCCAATGCATTTTTATAATAACATTTTTGTCCAATTAATTTTCATTGTAAAAATCATTGTCCAATGCATTTTTATAATAACATCATTGTCCAATGTATTTTACGATAAAATCATTGTCCAAGGCATTTTATGTTAAATCCACGGTTAAATCTAAACTCATGCACAGGTGTTTCAAAAACTGCAAGGGGTGTAACACCAACCAAATCAGGCGTTCTTCAAGAATTTCATTAAATAAAAGTTTGTAAGGGAGGGAGACGAAGACGGAGTGTGTTCATTGGCTGATGCAAAACGGGTCATTCTCATGGAAACCGACTAATTTTTGTCATTTTGAATTCATTTTTAATCATGTCTTCAAGGTGCACAGCACGACGCTTTCAAAGAGATGGACGATGAAGAGGCGGAAGTGGAGGCAGTCACTTTATCTTGAAATCAGGTCGTGGTTTCTAATGGAGAGACTATGATGTGGACCCACCCCCGAAATCCGCAATTAAGAGGGCCCTTATCCATGCAACTATAAGATGCCACACACACACACTCACACAGACACACAGACACACACACACACACACACACACACACACACACATACACACACATATATATATGTATATATATATATATATATATATATAAGATGCTACACACACACGCATATATATATATATATATATATATATATAATATATATATATATAATATATATATAATATATATATTACACATGGAGTGACCCTGTTAGTGTGGATTCATAACAGCGGTCCATGATAATATTGATACTTCTATTTTAGGAAGAAATCAATTTTCAATTTAAACATTACATAAAATTATCAGATTTGTTTTATATTTTAAGTTAAAGTATTGCAAACGTATAGCTCTAATAATAATAATAATAATAATATAATAATAATAAATAATAATAATAATAATAATAATAATATATTATTAGTCAGTCAATAACCACTTAAGTTTTATCTAAATGATCCTTAGAATAATAATGAAATATATATATATATATATATATATATATATATATATATATATATATATATATATATATATATATATTTTATTCATATATATCTATACATGTATATTATAGATATTTATATATATTTATAGTTTATATATATTATATTATATTTATATTATTTAGAATAATAATGATATATATATATATATATATATAATTATATTATATATATATATATAATATGAAGTAGTCAGACAGTGTGTTTGAAAATGGTGAATGCCGACAATTTGTGGGAGATTATGTGCTTAATTAAAGTCATACCTAATTTTGTTAATTAATTCATTATAACTAAATGAATTAGGCGTGCATATCGGTTTAAATGTAAAGCGTAAACAAACCGAGAAAAAGTCATCTCTGTATGTAAAATTACTCTGCTGATGAGGCCTAATGGGCTGAAATGTACATACAGAGATGACTTTTTCTCGATTTGTTTACGCTTTACATTTAAACCAATATGCACGCCTAATTCTTTTAGTTATAATTAATTACTTAACAAAATCAGGTATGACTTTAATTAAGCACATAATCTCCCATATATATATATTATATATATATATATATATATATAATATATATATAAATTCTTCTGAACATGACAAGGCAAAGAAGAAAGGAAACTTCTAATACCCAATGCACTCAGCCTCACAACGCTCATCTTTGCATTGCCTGTGGGATTGTTTGCAAGTCACTGGTTGGATTGAAATGTCACGAGAGGCACAAACACAAGTCAAAAATAAATAAATGAATAAATTTTAAAAAAATTGACATCGAAATCGATGGGAGAGTCTATCACAGACACAGACACAGACACACACACACACACACACACACACATAATATATATATATATATATATATATATATATAATATATATTACAAGATAAGTCAACCTGTTGGTGTGGATTCATAATAGTGCTCTATGATAATAGTGATACTTCTATTTTAAGAAGGAATCAATTACTAATTTGAACATTTCTTTAAAAAAATATGAGAATGCAAACTCCAAAAAATTATTCACTTCGTTTTATTTCTTTAGTTAAATATTGTAAACATATTTCTGTAATAATATCGTTTTTACTGATGTAAAATCATTTTCATACATATGTCAAAACTGAAAAAATTACCTATTGTCATATAGTACCTAAATAATGATAATGTCATCGTCTGTTTTCCTATGAATAATGTCAAACGAAACCTTAGAAGATAGTAACAACAACATTTTATATGACTTGTTAATTCAAAGGAGCAATTGTTATTTACACCATTCCTATTGTATCTTTCATAGTAAACCTTTTCTTCTATTATTTGTCTGTTAACTCTGATACACGAATTACAACACTTACATATAGTTACTAATAATTTCTTGGTTTGGTTTCTGTGTTTAATGCTATATCAAGCTTCGTAGGTTATTTACTGCCAAAGTCATCCTTGTAAAAGAACAGTGTCGGTACTATTTAACCCATAGCTGGGGGATGAAGGTTGGTACGTTCCAAGAGTATTCGTCTAAAATGTACTTTATATATATATATATATATATATATATATATATATATATATTATATTAATAATAGAGATTGTCTGTATTTCTGTCTGTAACAAAAACTACATCATAGCTCTATGTTATAGCTTATGTCACAATATTTCTTATGCTATATACACCTAAAATTTGAGTAAGCAATTTTAAAAATTGTTTTTTTTACTCTCGTCCATTTTGTTTGTTTTTTACAGTATCAAGAAGTTAACTAAAAAGTTTACAAATAAATAAATACCTACGATTTTGTGAAAAATTGATGTGGAAAATATTCAAAATAATTGTTTGATTATTACATGCACACAAACATTTTATTTGAGAGGGACGGGGCTCAATTTTCATTTTCAAATTGTTTTTTTTTTTTACCCCTTTAATAAATTTGATGATTTTACTTACTTATGATACAAAACCCTCTGACATAGAATTTTTAACTCCCACCCTCTCAAGTAATGTCTTTCAAAATTAATTTTTATGACACCCGGAGGGTGTTTTTCTTTGCTAGTATATATAAGAGCGAATCTAAGTTGAGTAAATGTCACATATCTGAACTCTAAACATTAACCTTGTACAGAGATCGAACTTTTGGATCCTATCATAACTTTGAAATCACTTTGCCACGTTCATCTGCTGCAGAAGTATGTAATGTCCAACCCCTTCGCACGAGTAGGATGTGACACAGGGTCAATTTTAGCGGATTTTAAACAGGCTTGAATTTTGAGTTTTTTTTTTCTCCTAGACTTGTTGCTATACCAATGTCGAGCAGCCCAGTCTGCCCTACTATTTACCCATAGATGGAGAGAGAATATTAGGTCCATATCGTCTCTGCTTTGCAGCCTCGTTCAGGATTTGAAATTGCATCGCCGTTTCTATTACCTACAATGATAACCATTACACGTCGAGTGCCTCCACATAGTAGTAATATTTGTGTGTTACATCTTTTTTTTTTTTGGAGGTGAGGGGGCACGAATTTAATGGTTTATAAATTTAACAAATTATTAGAACATTTAACAGATTTTTTTAAAAATTAACATAACTTAATTACCTCCTTTGATGCCGATCTATTTTTTTCTTAAATTACGTCCAAAATGGCTGTCGCTTTCTTGACTGCACTTACTTAATGAGGAAAAGTTGGAAATTTACCTTTGCTAAAAATACTAAAAGAAAACAAGAAATAAAAAAAATAGTGAATGCATTAGAAGGAAAAGGAAGAGAGCGAGATGAATAGATAGATAGATAGATAGATAGATAGATAGATAGAAACAGACAAACAGACAGACAGACAGACAGAGAATTCTAATCTGGTTGGTTGGTTGGCTGGTTGGTTGGTTGGTTGGCTGGTTGGTTGGTTGGCTGGTTGGTTGGTTGGATTTTACGGCATGTCAACCCTTATTGGGTTATTTTATGCCGAAGACGTTTTTTTTTTTCCATTCATTCATGATTGGTTCTCAACTTTTTAAAACCATTTTGAATATATTTTTAAACTCATTTTTTATCTATTTAACCAGAGATGGAATTCTACCAGGTACCACCACTCTGATCAGGGTGGACCTGGGAGTAATGGCGATGAATGTATACTCTGCATTCCAGAGTTACAGAATTTGGGACTTCAGCACACGATGCAGTTTAACGTCATACCCAGGACACCAAGACCCTCAGCCATCCCTTCTAGCACATATATTATAAAAAAGGATTGGGGGTTGCCGTAAAGACATAGGGTCGGGACAATGATTTAGGTGCTATGGCTTGACGTGACGAGCCGATTGATCGGAGGGGCTTTTTTCGACCGCCCGGGGTGGGGTACTTTTTCTCTTTACTTGAGAAAAATGTTTCGATCATATCGATTGATTGGTTGATTGATTTTAATGGCGTGTCAAACCATATGGTTATTCAATGCCTATTGTTTTGTGAATTGTATACAATGAACATTTACTTTTTTGGAATAGTTTAATTGGAGTCATTTGGAGTGCATTAGAAGAAGAAGGAAGAGAGCGAGATAGATTTATGAAGGAAAAAAAATACGATTGGTGCAGGATTTGAACTCGTATTACCGTACCCATTTTCTCAAACGATAACCATTATAAACGGACGCCTCAACATAGTAGATAAGGATTTGTGTGAGATGCTGTTGTTTTTTTTGTTTTTGTTTTTTTTTTAGTTTTTAAAATTTTATAGTGTATAGATAGAAACATATTAGAAAGTTGACCGACTTCAACATTTTTTTTTTTTAGAATTATTTATGAAGGAAAAGAAATAACACGATTGGTGCATGGCCGTTATTATTTTCACTTGACAATTGGCGGACGATTTCTGTTTAGGGCGGCGGACAAAAATGGCTCTCGTTCTTTGTAAATTGCCACGCCGATAACTGACTTGGGAAAAGATTTTTAAAGAAAAAACTGTCTAGGTTTTGCGACAAGCTTAATTACCTCCCTTGATGCCCAAATTTCTATTTTTCCTTAAATTCGTCCAAAATGGCCGTCGCCTTCCTTTACTGCACTTATTAATGAGGAAAAGTTGGAAATTTCCTTTGCTAAAAATACTAAAAGAAAACAAGAAAAAAAATAGTGAATTGCATTAGAAAGGAGAAGGAAGAGAGCGAGATAGATAGATAGATAGATAGATAGATAGACAAACAGACAGACATACAGACAGACAGACAAATAGTCAGGCAGACAGAGAATGGTACAAATAAAAAGAATAAAAAAAATAGTGGATCGCATTAGAAGGAGAAGGAAAGAGACGAGATGAATAGATAAATAGATAGATAGAATAGATAGAGACAGACAGACAGACAGACAGTCAGACCAGACAGAGAATGGTACAAATAAAACTAGAAATTTAAAAAATAGTGAATGCATTAGAAGGAGAAGGAATAGAGCGAGATAAATAGATAGATAGATAGATAGATAGATAGATGGATAGAGACAGACAGACAGACAGACAGAGAATGGTACAAATAAAACTAGAAATAAATATAGAAGTCCACTTGCTTTAGTGGCGTATCGTGGACTGGACCTCGTAGTAAGCGAGTTCGAACTCCAGTCGTGCTTTTACATTCCACTCGGAATATATCCATGGATAAAGGATTTTAAAACCCGTCAACCTTCTGTTCTCTAGCTATTGTTAAATAGTTCCTACATTTTCACTTGAGGGCTGGGTTAGCTCAGTCGGTAGAGGTTTGGCTAGAAACGACAAGGTTCCTAGTTCGATACCCACCCTCGCCAAACTCAGCGTTATGAGTAGCACAGGGATGTTGTGCGGTAAAGTAAAGGAGCTGATATAGGTTGTGACGCCTCCACTTCAGACGCTAAAATAGTCTACTTGGTCTCAGCACTAGTCAAAAGGGGATAGACTCCCTCGCTGCATGGCTGATACTGACAATTAGGGCCCGCCCGACGACTTTACTTACTTACTTATTGACCTACAAGAAACGCGTGACTTCAAGTACCCACGAAGATTGATTATGCCATTAACAAAAAGACAAACAAATGACGAAAGAAACGAATAAGAAAATTGGCTCGGAGACACATAACTGGGAAAATGGTTCCAAATTATTCTCTAGCTAGTGAGGCGAGAACTTTTCAGCCCTGCTGTAATTTTTATGCTAATTGTGTGCAATTTTTTATTCTTTACATTTTAAGTTTTATAATATTTCAATAGTGTTGTTTTTTACGCTCAACATATTCAAAGAACCAGAGCCGACCATAATCAGGATTTCTTCTCTAATTAAGGTTCAAATATATTTTTTTTGTTTTGCGAATATGAATGGAAATTTCTGGAATTATTTTTGTCGGCTCTGTTCTTTGGAATATTGTTGGTAAAAAACAAAACTATTGAATATTATAAACTTTAAAAATGTAAAGAATAAAAATTGCAGCACGAATTAGATAAAAAGATTACAGGCAGGGCTGAAAGTTCGTCGGCCTCACTGCTAGAGAATAATTTGGAACATTTTTCCCAGTTATGTGTTCCGCCAGTTTTCTTATTCGTTTTCTTTCGTCATTTTGTTTTGTTTTTTGTTAATGGGCATATCCATCTTCGTGGGTTACTTGAAGTCAACGCGTTTCTGTAGGTCTAATGTAAATAGTAGTAAGAGTCCGTCGGGGCGGCCTAATGTCGTAATCAGCCATGCAGCGAGGAAGTCTATCCCCTTTTTGACTAGGTGCGACAAGTAAGACTATTTTAGCGTCTGAAGTGGAAGCGTCACAGCCTACTATCAGCTCCTTACTTTAGCCGCACACATCCCTGTGGCTACTCATACGCTGAGTTGGCGAGGGTGGGTATCGAACTAGGACCTTGTTCGTTTCTAGCCAAACGTCTACGATGAGCTAACCCACCTCAAGTGTAATTGGTAGTGGAACTATTTAACCAATTTAGCTAGAGAGGTGACGGGTTTTTTTAAATCCTTTATACCATGGATAATTATTCGTAGTGAATGTAATAGCACGAACTGGAGTTTCGAACTCGCTTATCTACGAGGTCGCAGTCTTGCACGATAGCCACTAAGCAAGTGGACTTCTATATTTATTTTTCTAGTTTATTTGTACATTCTTGGTTCTGTCTGTTTCTGTCTGTCTCTATCCCTCTATCTATCTATCTAATCTATCTATCTAATTTATCTCGCTCTATCCTTCTCCTTCTTAATGCATTCATCTATTTTTTTAACTTTCTAGTTTTATTTGTACCATTGCTCTGTCTGTGCTGTACTGTCTGTCTGTCTGTCTGTCTCTATCTAATTCTATCTATCTAATTTATCTATTCATCTCGCTCTCTCCTTCTCCTTCTAAAATGCATCCCACTAATTTTTTTTATTTCTTGTTTTATTTGTACATTCTCTGTCTGCCTGACTATTTGGTCTGTCTGTCGTATGTCTGTCTGTTTGTCTATCTATCTATCTATCTATCTAGTCTATCTAAGCTCTCTTCCTTCTCCTTCCATAATGCATTTACTATTTTTTTCTTGTTTTCTTTTAGTAATTTTTTAGCAACGGTAAAATTTCAATCTTTTCCTCATTAATAAGTGCAGTAAAGGACGGCGACGGCCATTTTTGGACGTAAATTGTAAGGAAAAAAATAGATTGGCATCAAGGGAGGTAATTAAGCTTGTCGCTAAACCTAGACAGTTTTTCTTTTTTAAAATCTTTTTCCCCAGTCAGTTTATCGGCGTGGCATTTACAAAGAACGAGTAGCTTTTGTCGCCGCCCTAAGAACAAAATCGTCCGCCATTGTCAAGTGGAATAACGGACCTGCACCAATCGTGTTATCTTTCTTTCCTTTCATAAATAATTCTTATAAAAAAAAAATGTTGAAGTCGGTCAACTTTCTACATATGTGTTCTATCTAATACACTATAAATTTTAAAAACTAAAAAAAAAACAAAAACCAAAAAAACAACAGCATCTCACAAATCCTTATCTACTATGTTGAGGCGTCCGTTTTTATAAATGTTATCGGTTGTAGAAATGGGTACGGTATATACGAGTTCAAATCCTGCAACAATCGTTTTTCTTTCATAAATCTAATCCCCTCTCTTACGCTATCTATCTGCTCTTCGCTCTCTTCCTTCATTCCTTCTAATGCACTAAATGAACTCCAATTAAACTATTCTCAAAAAAAGTAAATGTTCATTGTATACAATTCGTACAAACCAATAGCATTGAATAACCATATATGGTTTGACACGCCAATTAAAATCAATCAACCAATTGCAATCGATATGATCGAAACATTTTCTCAGTAAAAGAAAAAGTACCCCACCAACGCGCGGTCGAAAAAGGCCCCTCCGACATCGGCTCGTCACGTAAGCATAGCCCTACATAATCAATTGTCCGACTATTGTCTTTACGGCAAACCCCCCAATCCTTTTGTTATAATATATGTGCTAGAAGGCGATGCTGAGGGTCTTGGTGTCTCTGGGTAATTGACGTTAAACTGCATCTGGTGGCTGAAGTCCAATTCTGTAACTCTGGGGATGCAGAGTATACATTCATGCCATTCCTCCAGGTCCACCCTGATCCAGAGTGGTGGTACCTGGTAGAATGTCATCTCTGGTTAAATAGATAAAAATGAGTTAAAAATATATTCAAAAGAATGTTTTTAAAAAGTTTGAAGAACCAAATCATGAATGAATGCGAAAAAAAACGTCTTCGGCATAAAAATAACCAATAAGGGTTGACATGCCGTAAACATCCACAACACCAACCAGCCACCAAACCAACCAGCAACCAATCCAAACGCAACCAGCCAACCAACACAGATTAGAAATCCTGTCTGTCTGTCTGTCTGTTTGTCTGTTTCTATCTTATCTAATCTAATCTATCTATCTATCTATCTATTCT
>CM042157.1:16563742-16603742 GCA_023376005.1 Doryteuthis pealeii
AGAGAGAGTATTCACACTAATTTTGGAGGGACGGGCCCCGCGGGTCTAATGTTTAGAGTCGTATTGAAATAGGGACTCATCGCCTGAGTTCAATTCCTGAAGAAGCTGTTTGCATTTTGAACATGAGCGCTAATACCATGATAGAATTTATGTCGTTTTCATTCTCGTAAAAGAAAGGAACAGATTCTGGTTTATGGGCATATTACTGATTGTTGGTGCGCGTGGTCAAATGGTTAGAGATGCGTAAGAGAATGGAGCGATCGTCGGACCCTGAGTTTCAATTCCTGAGACGACAGCTGTTTACAGTTTCACATTAGGCGCTAATACCCTTGGAAAAAGTATGAATACCCATTCTCCTACCGAGGCTAGTGGTGAAATTTAGGCAGGAGCAGACTTGGGCTCTTTAACCCATGGCTAGGTAACCAGATCTAGGATAAGGAAAACTCTATAATTCAAACCGTTTAAACCTACTTAAGAAATTCACCGTTGTCTCTGCATCCTGCTCTGTCTGGTGTGGCTCGGAAGTTGGTGTGCTCGTGTGCGGAGGTGTAAAATATATATATATATATATATATATAGGTATATAATATATATAATATAACGTGATATAATGTTCATCTTTCAACTAGATACCCGACGGAAATCAGTCATGAGAGCTATAAGTTAATAGTATCACTACTGTTCTTCTATCATAGGGTATGCTTTGTTGGTGCCCACAGTGCTAATGGTTATCGTCGTAGGAAATAATGAGGTTCTAAATCCTAGATGAGGCTGGTAGCATTTCACATACGCGGTATATCATATGGGAAATAGGGTATGCATAACCACGCAGTTTTTCTACAGTTATGGCTACAATAATATGGGGCAGTTACTGGGTTAACCTTAGGTATGGCAACAGGTATATGAGAGAAACACAACTCGTGGGAATTTGGGTCTTTTTAAACTCCCAGCTAAAAATGACATTGTGTCGACATCTTGTTCGTGACCAGAGTGGTTTGATAAATGAGAATCAAGGATATGCTTTGGCGAATCAAATAACCACGGAGTGTTGGTATGTCATTAAAAAAGACAAATCTCATACACTGTCGAGACACCTTCGATTTCAGCAACGTTATAGTTGCACATGACTTTCGCTGTGGCAGAATATGACAGCCTTGAATGAATGCATAGAATTCATTGATTGTAGATAATTTATATTAATTTAGTTTCGGGATAAAAATAAATCTATGCTTATTTCAAAACCGAATGCGATTTATTTATTTTTGTTCAATCTCTTTCTATCTTAAATAAAATTTTTCTGTTGATCTTAGCACATACATCCACGACAGATATTAGGCAATTGACCTTCTCGTTTCCAATAGACTCTCACATCAAAGTAGTATGTATAGTCTATCTTCCATTCTAGTGATCTTTTATATCTAGTTATTCTATCTATCAATCTATCTACTCACAGGAGATCTACGTTTGTTATCTAACAATCTATCACAGGCGCATGTTGCCGTTTTATGCAATTAATGTTATATACGATTTGAGATTTTGTTTTAATATGCATCGATCCATCTCAGGATAATGTTTGTATACTATTCAAATTACAACGTGGATCTCTATTTATCCTGTCTGTCTTATTGATATCTATCGAGTCTATATTCAGTGGTATCTAATCTAGTCTATTTATCTATCTATCGGTGTATCTATCTATCAAGTTGTATATTCATGTTGTGTCTGTCTTAAAGTGATATATATTATCATAATCATTTATATCTTAGTGAAGTATCTATTCTTAGTGATCTCTATATAGCAAGTTTAATTAGTGATATCTTATCTATCTATCTAACTCCAGGTACTATCATATATAAGTATAATATATAAATATTTATATATACGTAGCTATAGTTATATTATAGAGTATAGTATATTCATATCCAGTAGTATATCTATCTGTTTAAAACGCTCGGTGATATTAACTATCAGGCGATATTTATCAAGAAGGATATCTTGTCTAACTCAGAAAATCATATATATATATATATATATATTATATATTATATATATATATATTAATACTACTTACAGTATGGAAACGAATGCTGCGCCAAATAGCCAACACCACACCAACACATCATGGGGCCGGGTTAGCTCAGTCGGTAGATGCGTTCGGCTAGAACCCAGCGAGAGGTTCCTAGTTCGATATACCGGTCCCGGCCAAATCAGCGTATGAGTAGCAACAGGGGCTTCTGTGCGGTAAGTCAAGGAAGCTGGAGTGGTAGTGTGGGGTATGACCGCATCCACCTTCAGATGCTAAAACAATCTCCTATGGTCTAGCGCTATGAAATAGGAGATAGACTTCCGTCGCTGATGGCTGGACTACCCGCAGCTTTAGACTGGCCGCCCGTCGATTATATATATTATATATATATATATATATATATATACTAATTCTATTAGTAAACCCTAGCGCTAAGGAAGCCCAGGCAAATAATTTTGCAACTAAAAATATACTCCAATAATTGCCTGGGAAATATTTTTAAAAAAAGACCACGAGAGAGATCTCTTTAAATCTATCTTTGATAATCAATATATGTGTGCAAATTATTTGTATTGTGATAAGAATACTTGTATATCATAGAACTGAGTGTAAACAAATTGATTATAGGCAAATAAAATAGAGCAATCTAATGAAATACAATGGACCGTAGACCTGCACTTAGATGACCGGATCCAGTCTGGTAATTTTTCTCGGTTTCAATCCTTGGGTGCAAGATATTTTAGCGACAGCGAGTCGCCATGCAAACATGGCGACTTGTCGGCGGACAAACAGGAAAGGAAATGAATAAATACTCCGCAGTTGAAGACGTCAAAGTTCAGTTTACTCGTCCTTTTAATAATCGATCGGGAACCAGTTCCACTGCTACATCAACTTCGATCCCGATATTATCGCTGAGTGATCGATAACCGAATCCGGTGATGAACCGAATTGATTTTCTCAGCAACATGCTTACAACTCTGCAATTTAATTTACTTTTCAAGCGTCTAAGCGAAGGTATATAACAAAACCCGGCTAGTCAGGAAAAATGTCGTCATTATCCGAAAAGTGATCTGACCCGCATCGAAAAACCAGGAAGTCGGAATTAAAAGTAGTCGTTAATCTTGTCAAAGAAACTTTCATTCAGGAAACAGGAACTAGCAATAGGCATTAACCATCTAAAGGAATGGACATTGGCCAGGAAACAGAAACGGCACTTTCCATCAATGTAACTAGAACTTCATGCGGTTTCTGGGAATTAAAACCATCTTCCGGAAACAGAGCAGAGCAATGATTGAATAGCGACTTAGCAGCGCGGCCAATGAATTTTGAGATGACTCAAAACTAAACAAAAAAGGTTTTTACGTGTTTTACAATGGGATCTATTGCTAAATGAATTAAACGGAACAACCGGTGAACAGTTAGGTTCTGTCTTTGAACAAGGGTTCATCATAATATTGATTTTCTATTCGTTCACATACACATACATTCTCACGCGCCCCTCTCTCTCTCTCTCTCTCTCTCTCTTCGTATTATATATATATATATATATATATATATATATATATATGTATTAAAGGACGAAACCAGAAGCCATTTTTACTGACAATGACGCAGGAAGTGCTGATAAACACCTATGTTGGAATGATGCAGGTAGAGATACATGATCAATATCGACCGGATCACTTAGCGAGAGTGTACGATGTTGAAAGGACCCGAACCCACAAAGAACAAAAGAACATCACTGATGATGCATCCAATCTCTCTCTCTTCTCTCTCTCTTGTCCTCTCTTTCTCTCTCTTCTCTCTCATCTCTCTCTCTCTCTCTAATATACGCATTCTTGATGAGTTGGGAGAATTAGACACTTTGTCTAAGCTCCCTGAAATAGACTATAATCAAAATCTCTAAGTCTTTTGTTATTTCTTTACTTATAAATTTGCTCTGTGACTCTAACAATAAGAGCAAACATTGAGGCTCTCAACATGGGACAGGTTTTAATAAAAAACTCCAATGTGTCGTAAGGAAGATTTCTTCTCTGGACTTTGGAATATATATATATATATTATATATATATATATATATATATATAATATATAATATATATAGTATATATATATATTAATTTATAAGCATGTTTGATTGAAGGCCACGAACCTTTTCTTTTTATCTTTTTTTTTGTCTTTGCTCCCACCTTTGTGCTAGTGTACTGAGTCGGGGCCCAAGACCTCCTAAGCGCTTTCGATCACATCCATGAGTGTCTTCGATGGAATGATATTTTGAAGGTAATGTTGAAAAAAATGTAAAAAGTAATTGACTGATTTTTAACGGCATTTTAAACTGTCTATGGTTATGCTATGCCTTGAGGTTAGACAATAACGTTCATTTTTTTATTCATATCTCCATTTTCTGTTTAGTTGTTTCTCAAGGCTTTTTTTTTTTTTTTACTTTCTTGGCACTTGGCCCTATTTGATAAGATTAATTTTTGAAACAGATCTATTTGACCTATAGATGGGATCCATACTCTTTACATTTCATATAACGCTAATACCCTTGGGAAAGGTATTAATCCAACTATTATCCCTTCAGTTATGGTTAAATAGTATGGCAGACTAGCTATTTAACTTTGGTATGGCAAATAGCCCGACAGAAAGAAAACTATAATTTCAAACCTGTTCAAAAACCCGCTTAAAAGAATTGACCTTGTGTCACATTCCGCTCTTGTTGAGGGCTTGGTAAATACATACCACTCCAGGATAGAGTCGACCTAGGAGTAATGGCAATTAAGTGGTACTCAAAATTTCCTAGAGTTCCAGAACTGGAGCCTGTCGAAGAGATGCAGTATAGTGTCATATCCAGGATATCTACTGGGAGGGAGTCTTATCTTTCTGTAGTATTTAAAAGTAGTCGGGTGGCCTAAAGTCGGTGTCAGCCATTCAGCGAGGGAGTGTATCCCCTTTTCACTAGCGCTAGACCAAGGAGATTGTTTTTGCGTCTGATGTGGAGCTCCACACCTACCATCATCTTCTTACTTTACCGCACAGATCCCAGTGCTACTCATACGCTGAGTTGGCAAGGGCCGCTAGCGAACTATGAACCTTGTGGTTTCTAGGCGAACGCTCTACCGACTGATAGTAGTCGATGCAGTCAGCCTATTTTAAGGCCCATCGACAGCGTTTTGTGATAACCAAAAGGGGATATTCTTTCCTTAATGTCTTCCATACACGCTAATTGGATATTTTCTGTACGTAACAATTATTACAATTTTATGATTATAATTTTCATTTAATTTTGATTAGATTTATATTTCTAGATGATTAAACTAGTTATTATGTAACCGTAACGTTTCTGAAGTTGGCACCTTGCGTAGTCTCATGTTTAACAATCTAGGGCTTGTAGACCATTAATAATGAATAAGATTCTCACTGAGTGTCTCATTCCTCAAGTTTTCCCCAAAACAAAACTAAGCTTAGCAAATGAAAACAAAGTTTCAGAAGTTTACAAAAAGAAAGAAATGTTTTTTTTTATGGGGGACTCCCCATAGCGTATTGGCTAACATGCTGGGCTGCGATATTTTAGTAAGCGAGTTCGAACTACAGTAGCGCTATTAGGTTCACTTTCAGACTAATATCCTTGATAAATTTATCAACCTCCTTATTCCACTAAATATGGGTTAAATAGTACCACTACTGTTCTTCTACAAGGATAGCTTTCACAAAGCGCACATACCACTGGGAATAGTATGGATCCAACTATTCCCCCTCCAGCTATGGGTAAATAGTTGAGTGTACTAGGTTATTTAACACTGGAATGGCAACCGGTTTAGGAGACGGAAAACTCTTAATTTAAAAGTAAAGTCGCCGGGGTGGTCTAAAGTCGGTATCAGCCATTTAGCGAGGGAGTTTTTCCCTTTTCACTAGCACTAGACCAAGGAGATTGTTTTTGCGTCTGAGGTGAAACTCCGCATCAACCATCATCTCGTTACTTTACCGCACAGATCCCAGGGATACTCATACGCTGAGTTGGCGAGGGCCGGTAACGAACTATGAACCTTGTGGTTTCTTGCCGAACGCTCTACCGACTGAGCTAACCCGGCCCTAAACTGACTTTTTGTCACATTCTGCTAGTTGTTTCATAAATGCATATAATGATGGTTTTGGCATTAAATAACCAAAGAAGGTTGATACGCCATTAAACAAATAAACCAAAACTGAATCATATGATTTTAAAACATTAAACATTTTTTTTTCATAATTTTCAGATGATATATTTTCTATATTGGTTGAAAGATCAATAATATTTCAAATTATTTCATTTCCCAGTGGACCTATCTCATAGATATGTAAATATTATTAGTGTCTAAAACATATTTTATGGAGATTCCATAAAATTAAATAAGAGGTGTTTTATTAACTTAAATATTTGCACAAGGGAGAAAAAACTACTTTTTCATAAATCAATTTATTTTTTAAACGAGGAAATCATATTGAAATCGCATATTTAACAGACTTTTAAAAATCTGGTAATATAAATTATTTATATCAGTTTATTGATGTACATGTAGTTAAATGATATATCGAACATAAACATGAATTCTACCAACTTATCAATACACATGAAGATAATGGAAAACTTTACATAAAAATTATCAGCGTAGTAAGCCAGTACGAATTTTTTTGAGGGTGGTGAGGATCTACGCAGAAAAAAATCGGTTATTTCCTATAAGTCTAACATAAACAAACGGGAACCACTCTTGGCTGATTAATTGTTTATTTATTTATTTATTGATCTACTTGGAAAAAAGAAGACGGGGATAGGGTTTAGGGTTAGGGTTAGGGTTTAGAGTTAGTTAAGGATTAGGGTTTAGAGTTAGTTTAATGGAAAAATAAATACATAATTTATCAGTCAAGAGTGGTCCCCCTTTGTTTATGTTAGAATTATAGGAAATAACCTAAAAAATCTCTATTTTTATCTATAATTCTGCCGGTAAAGAAATCTTTCATTTTGTAACTCTTCATAAATTAAATGAATTAATATCCTATATGTTCCAGAAAGTAATTTAGACCAAATATGATGTATCTATCATTAAATGACTGGATCTTTCTGTCCCATTCACACTTTTTATTTAACTGTGATACTGAACTTGCAAATATTACTGAGATAGTTTTTAATAACTACATTTAGTAATACAGTGTCTGTTAAACTTAATATAAAGTCATTCAAATTAATGTTTCTTCTCTTTATCTTAGAATTTCTTTTGGAACAACATGTGAAGTCCGTATCTGTAATGCTGTCTAGAAAGAACTCCTTAATTCTATAGCTCTTTATAACTTAAATTAAATTAATATCCTATATGTTCCAGAAAGTAATTTAGACCAGATATGATGTATTTTTCATTAACTACCTTGATATGTCTGCCCCGCCAGCAGTTTTTATTTAATTATTATACTGAAATTACTGATATTACTGAGATATTTTCGTAATACCTATATATAGTGCAAAACAAGTGTCTGTTAAATTTAATATGAAGTCATTGAAATTGATGTTTTCTACTTTGTATCTTAGAATTTCTTTTGGAACAACATGGGAAATCTATATCTGTAATTCTACCTGTACAGAATTCTTAAATTTTGTAACTCTTTCTTAAATTAAATGATTTAATATCCTAGATGGATGAAAAAGTAATTTGGACCAGTTATAATTAATTTTTCATTAACTACCTTGATATTTCTGCCCAGTCCACAGTTTTTATTAAACTGTGATACTGAAATGATAGATGTTATTGATATATTTTCTTAATAGGGGAGTAAACCCCGAAAACAATTCAGAAGCCGGAGTTCCCAAAGTAGTGGGATGCTGAAAACCACTGCGACACTAACACTGCCAAACTGCATTAGTTCATTACCTTTCCTTTGGATCACAGCAGTGTAGAATAATCATACTAAGTCCAATTACCGTCGAATTGGCAAGACAAGACAGCAAGCAGTCGTAACTTAAATACGATTCTGGTTTGCTGCAAAGACCACTGCAAAGTGGCAGGATTTATGGAGCCTTAGAGGATCATACAATCCAAGAAGCCAATCAGGACTCATGGAATGGAATCACCCAAATGTATGAGTAGACTGTTCTGAATTTCCATAAGTACCAGTTGTCTTGACACTGGTTCATTTGTGCCTAGCCAGTCACATTGTTCAAACCAATAGTAGACTGACTGACTGACTGACTGACTTCAATAAGCGGCAGTGTGGAGAGGAGGGTTTGCTGCTTGGGCAACAGCTCATCCTCCATATGAACCCGCCCAGGCTACGTAGTTAAAAAAAAGATTTGGACACTACTCCATTGTCTCTCGTAGATGCTAACAACAATTTTCTAAAAAAAAACATTGAGTAAATAAGTGTCTGTTAAACTTAATCTAAAGTCATTCAAATTGTTGTTTTCTTCTCTGTATCTTAGAATTTATTTTTGGGACAACATGGGAAGTCCATATCCGTAATTTTGCCTGTAAAAATTCCTTAATTTTGTAACTTTTTATAAATCAAACGACGAACGGGTTGGGTAAATTTATTTTATTTCTATTTATTGGCAATACTATCAGAATATCACTGAGTGACAGAAATCACTATACGTAGACGGTTTAGCACAGTCCGTAAAGTTTTCGCCAAGGAACAACATGGTTCAAGATTCGACACCGGCCCTCGCCGATTCAGCACATGAGTAGCATCGCTTGGATCTGTACAGTAAGGTATAGAGCTGATGATAGGTGTTGCAATCCACGTCAAGCGTAAAAACAATCTCACTCATCAGCTAGTGAAAAGGGGATAGACTCTCTCGCTGTACGGCTGATACTGGCAATAGGCCACTCCGTTACTTTATATTTTTTTTATTAGAGATATACAAGTTTCAACGCAAATTTCCAGAGAATGTAAACATGTTGATTATGTATCTCTGTCAATTTACCCAGCGTTTCCCGCGCCTCTCCGGATATTCCATATCGCTGGAAATCAGAAAAGCCAAAAAAATATATATATTTTCTATCACAATTGACTTTCGTCGAGGAAGCCATTTTAAGTCTTATCAATTTTGATAGTTTTTTTCTTTTAAATTGAAGGCTCGTACATAATTCTTTCTCTCCCCCCTCTCTCTCTTCCTCCCTCTCTCTCTCTCTCTCTCTCTATATATATATTATATATATATATATATATATTATATATATATAAGGGTACCCTAAATTTTTTTTTTAGAAAAATGTTTCCATCTCTTTCAAGATAAATACGCTTTTACGTGTCCTCATAAAATTTTGTACTGCTAAGAAACTTTTCATATATATATATATATATATATATATATATATATTATATATATATGTGGTGTGTGTGTGTGTGTGTGTGTGTGTGTGTGTGTGTGTTGTGTAAGATGAACAAAAAGTGGTAAGACAAACAGGAATATATCTTTTATGTTTCTTTTTTTTCAACTAGTTTTGACCTTAGGTCATCTTTCTCTTTCTCTCTCTCTCTATCTCACTCTCATAAACACACACACACACACACACTCACATATATATATATAGAGAGAGAGGGAGAGAGAGTCACACGTATCTATATAATGTATATATATATATGTGTGTGTGTGTGTGTGTGTGTGTGTGTGTGTGTTCTTTTCTTCTATTAAAGATCTTTTTTTTCAGGATTGCATGTCTTTTTCTTTCTAATAATGATATTTTTTCATGATCACAAATCCAAATAATGCGTCTCTAAGTTTTCAAAAGAGAAACACTTCACATAGCTATTTGAATAGATTTTTTTACGAAAGAAGATGAAGATGAAGGATCAGGAAGTTGGAGAGGAGAACACAATGGCTGTTCTCTTTACATAAATGAGGACGGAAATATAAAATCCGACTTTATGTCAACCTATTCGACTAGTCTATTATCCGATCCAATGTAGTAGTCTTGAATCTCTCTCTCTCTCTCTCTCTCTCTCTCTCTCTCTCTCTCTCTCTCTCTCTCTCTCTCTCTCTCTCTCTCTCTTTCTTTCTATGTCCCTCTCTCTCTCTCTCTCTATCTCTGTCTCTCACTCTCTCTCTCTTTCTCTCTCTCTCTCTCTCTGTTGTCTTTTCCTCTCTCTTTCTCTTTCTCTCTCTCTCTCTCGTCTGTCTCTTCCTCTCTCTTTCTTTCTCTGTCTGTCTCTGTCTCTCCTCTCCCTATCTCTTTCTCTCTCTCTCTCCCTCTCCCTATCTCTCTCTTTCTCTCTCTCCCTCTCTCTCTCTCTTTCTTTCTCTCTCTATCTCTCTCTCTCTCGCTCTCTCTCTCTGTATCTCTCCCTCTATTTTTTCTCTCTCTCTCTGTCTCTTCCCCTCCCTTTCTCTCTCTGTCTCTCCGTCCCTTCCCTCTCTTTCTTTCTCTCTCTCTCTCTCTCTTCCTCTCTCTTTCTTTCTCTCTCTCTCTCTCTCTCTTCCCCTCTCTCTCTCTTCCCCCCCTCTCTCTCTCTCTCTCTCTATATATATATATATATATTGAATTGGTTTGGTTTGGTTTGTTTTACGGCATATCAACCTCAGTGGGTCATTTAATGCCGATAAAGTTTTGAAATAAATCAATTCTTAATGGATAATACAATTTTTTTATAAATACATTTTTCTATTTAACCCATAGATGGGACCCTAACAGGTACTACCACTCCGGGTCAGAGTGGACCAGGGAGCAATGGTGATGAAGGGGTGCTCCACATTCCCGAAACCTCCAGAACTGGAACCTCACCATCAGATAGAGTTTAACGTCATTCCCAGGACATGTAGACCCGCAGCCACCGCCTTCTAGCACCCATATGATAAAAAGGGGTCGGGAAAATCATATGGCTAGAGCTTGACGTGACCAGCCGATTGATCGGAGGGGGCCTCTCCGACCGCCCGTCTAGCCCAAGATAGGGCCAAAGTGGAGTATATATATATATATATATAATATATATATATATATATATATATATATATATATATATATTGAACAAAAAGTGATACGACAAACAGGAATATATCTTTTATATTGTTTATATTTCTCAACTAGTCTTGACCTTAACTCATCGCCAGGAGAAAGATTTTCTTGTTGAAAGTTTTGCCATTTCATCGCCAGGAGAAAGATTTTCTTGAAGAAATTGTTTTTAGAGCGTTTTAAAAATATTGAAATCATTTTTAAGTGTTTGACAAGCCACTATAATCCGGACAGAGAAGTGTATTAGAAGTGGCGAGTCTATCTGTTACGTGAAAAAGAAAAAACTTCTTTGAGTTGAATTCGTTTGAAATGTTCTTTTTTTAGAAATTGTATGTATATCCATATATGTACATATATATAAATTTAAACCGATATGTGTTACGTTGTAATATTCACGGCACTAAAACGATACATGTACCGTGGTCCTTTTTTCTTTCTTGGTACTAAAACTCCGATAAAAAATCATATCACGAGAAACATGTCGTCACAACTGCCAGCCTTTATTTTCGTGCTCGTATAGTGGGCTCCTACCAGAGAGAGGAAAGGCAGAGAGAAAGAGAGAGAGAGAAACTACTAGATTACTGGGCTCTCATGAGGTCCGTCCCCTACCACCGCCGCCGGCAAAAAGAGGACGAACCCTTTCTTTTTTCCCCCACGTCACCACGTGACTTCCGGTCAACCCCCGACTTCCGCTTGCCACTCAATTCTTCGTTCGGGGTCACGCTACGGTCAAACCATCGTCTATCCTTTTTTAAACCTTCATCATTTCTTCCTCCTCCTTCCATTAGTAGTCCTAGCTCACAAAAGTCAGGAATATACCCATCTTGCAACATATGCATGCCTAATTCATTTAATTATAATTAATTAATTAACAAATTAGGTATGACTTTAAATAAGCACATAATCTACCCCCCAAAAAAATTGTCGACATTCGCCATTTCAAACACATCTTTTGACCACTTCATATACATATATGTACACACACATATGTATTTCCCTTTCCTAGACTGGTTGCCTAACTATGGTTAAAGAGCCCAGTCTGCCCTATTATTTACCCATAGATAGACGGAGAATAGTTGAGTTCATTTCTTTCCCAAGCGTATTATCTATATGGGAAATGTGAACAGCCTCATCCAGGATTTGAAATCGTTTCACTGTTTCCATTTTCTAGGACGGTAACGATTTCACCCCGCCCCTCCAAATATGTCTGTTCACCTTAATCTTTAAAAATGAAAACAATAAAAATTTAAAAAAATAAAAAATCGTCTCGATACTTTTTGATCACGCCTCCTATGTGCTTCTATGAAATTCCACACCATTTCTAATTAGTCTAAACAGATCGAACAAATCAATAGGTAGTGTAAGTAGACACCCATTAATATCGATCCGGATTGGTAAGAATAATAAGGTGCGAATTGTTATCATTGACCATTTATCTTGGAATCAAAGAGTTGTATATATTCTGATTTTATTTTTCGATGGAAGGAATTGGTATTCAAAGAAATAACAGAACTTGAGCGCCGGTCTGTAGATGGTCATTTTAAATGTCAAATAATGTTTGTTCATTTGCAATGAACATATTCATTGTAGGGAGATTCAAACTAAACCAAGTTTTAAATATATTTGGTTCTTTTTTGTTCAAATGAACTAATCCTTTATCTTAATCTTATTAAGATCAGACTAACATGTCTTGTAGACATCATTAGGATTTGGATTACGAATGAGAGAAAGAATGAAAGAATCAAATGAAGAGCAAAAAAGAGCAATAAAGAAATTAAGAGAGAAAAAGAACAGACAAGAAAGAAAGAAAGAAAGAAAGAGAGAAAGGGTGAAAAAATGAAAAAAAAAAATAAAGAAGAAATCGGGAGAACAGACAAGAAAGTAAGCAAGAAAGAAAGGTACATAAATGAAGAGAGAATGAGAGGGAAAGAGAAGGAAATGAAGAGATAGTAAGAAAGAAAAAAAGAAGGAAAGAAAGAAGGATAAATGAAGAAAAATAAAGAAGAACAGACAATAACGAGAAAGAAATGAAAAGATAGAAAGAACAGACAGAAAGAAAGAAAGACAAAATGAAAGAAGGAAATAGATAAAGAAAGAAAAATGAAAGAAAGAATGAGATAAAGAAAGAAAGAACGAAAGAAAGAAAGAAAGAAAGAAAGAAAGAAAGAACAAAAGAAAGATAGAAAGAAAGAAAGAAAGAAAGAAAAATGAAAGAAAGAAAGAAAGAAAGAAAGAAAAATGAAAGAAAGAAATAGATAAAGAAAGAAAAAACGAAAGAAAGAAAGAAAGAAAGAAAGAACAAAAGAAAGAAAGAAAGAAAGAAAGAAAAATGAAAGAAAGAAATAGATAAAGAACGAAAGAAAGAAAGAAAGAAAGAAAGACGAATAAATGAAGAGAAAGAAAGAAAGAAATGAAGAGATGAAAAAAAGCAGACAAGAAAGATAAAGAAAAAAAACGAAGAAATAAAAAAACAGTCTGGAAAGGAATAAAAAAAATCAGACAGAAAGATAAAGAAATGAAGAAAAGGAAGGAAATAAAGGTAGAAAGAAAAGACGAGATAGAATTGAATAATGATATAGAAGGTAGAAAACACAAGAAAAAATAGATATGAGCAAAGAAAAAGAAAGAAAAAGAACAAAATATGAAAGAAAGAAAGAAAGAAAGAAAGAAAGAAAATTGAATATCGAAGGAAATTCCAACACAAGTACAATATTAGAAGTAGGAAGTAAATAGAAAGAAAAAAGACGAAGAAAATAATAAAGAAGAAGAAGAAGGAAAGTTATTAATTATTATTAGTGAAATAGATTACTAATTAGGACTGAGCCTATTCTAGTAGTTTGAATTCAGTTTTCCTTCTCCTAGTCTGGTTGCCTAACCAAGGTTAAAGAGCACAGTCAGACCTACTGTTTACCCATAGCTGGAGGGAGAGTAGTTGGATTTATACCTTTCCCAAGGGTATTATTTCCTACCACTCTAACCATTACACCACACACATCCAACTTAATAATAAGAAATAAAACAGAACACACACACACACACACACACACACACACACACACACACACACACGTACACACACACACACACACACACACACACACACACATAAACCAGGAAACACAAAAAGAAAATAAAGAAAAGTGTACGAGGAAATAAAGAAACACTTTAAAAAAAAGAATCGGAACAGAATAAAATAAAGAAAAATGAAAGATAACTGGAAGATGAGAAAAATTGATAAAAACACGGAATGAAATCCAAACGACGAAAAACGAAAACAACTTTAAACAAAAAAAAGAAAACCGAAAGAAATACGGAAAAATAAAGATACAAATATTAGATTGTTCATAATGTAATATTTGTCAAAACTATTTGTATTCATCATTACAAGCATAGACAAAAGCCTTCATTTTTGTTGTAATGCTTTGTAATAATAGCAGTAGCCCTCCCCCATGACGCACGACATATGCGCGTTCAGCAGTTCAGTTAAAGATATGAACCACTAGAATACTTATATAGATGATTTGTATGAAGTAGTTAATGTTTGTAGCACTCCACCTTAGACACCAAGACAATCTCTTTGGTCTGACGCTGGGGAAAAGGGGGTGGACTCCCTCGCTGTCTGGCTGATGTCGACATTAGGCCGCCCCGTCGAATTTACGACTTTTGAACTTATGCTAAAGAGATGTTGAACGAGATCCTTCTGGTTGAATAGTTTAGTTTTATTTCTTTGTTTAATGACTTATGAATCTTCGTGGGGTATTTAACGTAAAAACCTGTACCTTTCCTATGGTTATTATGTTACATAATTATTAGATTCCTAATATTTATGTGCAGTAGTGTAGAAATCAAAATGGCTGTTATAAGTTGCAGCCCACGGCCTTGAAGGTTGAATGACAAGGCTTGATCTCAGTCCTAACCTTCCGGTGGATACCGTGAGAATCGGTGGAGAAGACCCTCTTCCAGTTTAGATTAGAAATAGATTTTAGTCAGTCGGCCAAAAACCACGACGGTGGTAAGTCGTGTTATACACGCTCTGACTCAATCTGCGCAGGTAGTCTGGTGGGGGATTTCGAGAATAAAATATGATCTAAGTTAAATCGAAGTCTTGTGTTATTATCTAAAAACTACCAATGACACAGGGCCTTTGATAAAGAGAAATCCCCAATGGAAGACCAGACACGAAGTCGCCAAGACGAAGTCCAGACGCTAGAAGAGACGCTAGAAGAGGACGTAAGATAGAAAAGACGCCAGAAGAAGAATAGAAGTAAGTAAAGAAAGAGGTATACAACAATTAGTCTGAAACTGAACCTACGAGTATGACTGGAGTTCGATCCCGCTTAGTCCGAGTTTTGCTTTCGAGGGCTGGCTATGTCAATCATAGGAAATCTCACCTGGGTCAATCCATGCAGATTCCAGGAGTAAATAATGTGTCTTGTGCTATGTGTGGCAAGGTCTGTAAGTCGGCTTCTGGTCTTAGGAGACATATGGTGGTGCATAAGCATCAAATTTTATCATCTGATTCATCTGATTCATCTGAATCATCTCATTCAACGGGGAAGAAGTCTTTTCAATGTCATATTTGCATCAAACTTTGTAGATCTGCAGTAGGTTTGATGAGTCATTTGAGGGCTCATGCAAGGAAGGGTTCTGGTGGTGGAGTTGTGGGATTGTGAGGGACGGCAATGATCTGTAAAGATTATGCTATTGCCATACACTGAAACTGAACCTACGAGTATGACTGGAGTTCGATCCCGCTTAGTACGATGACACAATCCAGCAGTGTAACTTCTACACTACGCGGACTCCCGTCTAATTGAAGAATGTGATATTCTCCTGAATATATTCCACTGTGTTACCATTCTAAAGAATGTCACTTTCTTTTACATCAAGAAGTTTTATTGTGCGCCAATCTTTTTTCTTCATATATTCTTTCAAAAATATCTCTTATTGTCTTGACTTATTTAATATCTGTTAAAAGATTAAAACTACCGTATTATTCAGATTTCTTTGTTGTGATGTTCATAAAGTTAGTTTAGTTTTTTAATATTTTCTTCCGTAATCCAATTTTTTTCTACGATAGATAAAAGAATCACTTTCATGTTTGTCTTTTCTTATCGCCTAATAATGATGATTACGTTCCTGACAAATTCAACCTCTATTTTTTTTAGTGTTCGTGATAGCATAGGTAGGATATAGGAAAGAATGAAAAAGGAAACATTCACTGGATTTAACACTTTCCATATATAACATTTATCCAGAAGCAATTTCTTAATCGAAAGAAAAAAAGAAATCTTTTAAAAAAATCAAGGACAATATCAGCTCTCTCAGAATCCAACAACCTTTGTCAAGTTTTAAAAGAATTATCACCATTTTTAGTGTGTCTGTCTGTGTGTCACTTTGTGTGCGTGGGGGGATGGTCATATCATCATTGTTATTTTAAAGACACTTTTTTTACTTAAATCAAAAACAGGATACGTTTCGTGTTAATTTTTTGGCTAATCCATTTGTAGTAATAAGAAAACAGACACGGTCGGACTTGAGTAAGCTTCATTCTACTTTGAATACATTTGCAGTTCTCTTGGGAATTAATATAGTTTTACAAAACTTTAAATTCACATAAAGGGGAGGTGACTCAATTACTTATTATACCATTCGTCTTTGAAAAATATCTATTGTTATTGTCATACTTTCTTGGATAGGAAATAATAGACGAAAATTTGTCACATTCCGCTAACTGCCCACTAAGACGGTGCAGTGAGAAAAGACTTTTGTCTGTGATGTTCGTTGAACTATTTTCTTGAAAAATCCAGATTCTTAGAACGAGTATTAAAAGAATTAGTTTGATAGTGGTATTTAATGTTTCTAATAATGAGGATTATGTTCGTGACAAACTAATTCTTGAAATGCCGTATATTTCTTTCGTATTCTTAATTGATACACAATGTTTAGATTACCACACATACAAGTAGATGGATAGATACATATGAATATACTGAAAGCTATATATGAATAGATTGAGATATGAACAGACTTAGATAAATAGATAGATATGAATATACTGAAAGCGATATGGATATACTGAGATATAGAGATATGAATGTTTATATATATATATATATATATATATATATATATATATATATATATATATATATATATATATATATATGAATAGACTGATATATATGCATATATATATGCATAAAAAGATAGATATAGATATGAATATCTATCTATCTATCTATCTCTCTCTCTCTCTCTCTCTCTCTCTCTATATATATATATATATATATATATATATATATATACACTAGTTGAGAATAAACAACGTACAAGAAATATTCCTGATTGTCTTATTACTTTTGTTCATAATATATAATATATATAATATATATATATATATATATATATATATATATATGAATAGACTGATATATATGCATATATTAATGCATAAAAAGATAGATGTAGATATGAATAGACTGATATATACAGACTCATATACATATATATATATATATATATATATATATATATATATCGATATAGATATAGATATAGATATGAATAGACTGTTATATATGTATGTATATATAGAGATAGATAGATAGATAGATGGATATAGATATGAATAGACTGATATATATATATATATATATATAATATATATATATATATATATATATATATATGCATTATATATATATGCATATATATATACATATATAATATATATATAGAGAGAGAGAGAGAGGAGGAGGGGGAAGATACCTAGATAGATAGATATAGATATAGTCATCATACAGATTCCTGAAATTTTCCATCTTCATCTATTGTACTGTTGGACGTATTATATTCTTTAAACTTTCTTTTGTAACCGGAACATTTTCCTGAACTTTTTGATATTTATATATACACTTTTACTGCAAACTTTTTTGAGCTTTTTTAATGATAAAAATGCTTATAATTTTAAAAAATAAAATTTATTTTATTTTTAGAATAAAATACGCATTTTTAAAAAATATTTGAAAATTCCGGTACTGATTGAGAGCGTTCTGTGCCTCGTGATTAATGATATATTTATTTCGTCTTTCCGTTTACAATGTTGCTTTGATAAAGACATCTTCATATTGGTCGAAACAGATTTCTGTCAGCAAAACTTTTAACATCTTGTTGTTTTTTCTACAAAACTTTGTACACATATTGTCGGATTCACATCCATTTTACCTTTCATATAGACATAGATAGATTGATGAAATGCATATGTGCGTTTGTGTGTGAATAGACTTACACGTACAGGCATATATATATATATATATATATATATATAGAGAGAGAGAGAGAGAGAGAGAGAGAGAGAGAGTAAACTACAGACACGTGTTTCGAGATATCACCTCATCAGTAAGTTATACCATTTTTAGCAGCTGCCTCTGGTCGGGTTCGAGACCCGAACGAACTTACGCTCGCCGAACCTTCTTACCATACGGCCACAATCAGCTGCCAAGTATAGCAGGCTATATAAGAGAGAGAGAGAGAGAGAGAGAGAGAGAGAGAGAGAGAGAGAGAGAGAGGGAGAGAGAAGAGAGAGAAATTGAGAGATATAAACGAACTGTAATAGATATCACATATACCGAAATATGTCAAAAGACATCTAGCTCGCTGGATCGATGATAAATCTAGAATAGTCTGTCACATGACTAGCTAGTACGATAGGTAGTTCTATTTTATCTTAATCATTTAAATGATCATATAAACAAATATATAATAGTTCAATTAGCCAGAAATAAAGGAATTAGATTAATAGTGAGCCTTTTGTAATTGCTAATAATGATAATTACATTCTCGTCAAATGAATTATACTTTTGTGTCATTTGATGGTGTTTTATTATCGACTCCAATTAACGTTTTCTTTCTCATCTGTAAATGTCGCCCACGATTTTCTGAACGACACCATTCAGTTCAGCTAAGTGCGTTGTTAAGGAACTTCTTAATGATATCCATTGGGAATTGAAAATAATTCATTCATTAATACAGTGTCGCCGATAAATAAATAAAAAATCTTAAGAAAAAAGAAGTTCTTCTAAGTCAAAGATACCAGAATTTTAATAATCTCTTGTGAAGCATTCTATTTATCTTTTCATTATGTTCGATTGAAACAGTTATCGCTTCCACGCGCTAACCCCTTTCTCTATATTTCTGCTTTTTTTGTTATTATATTTTTCTGTATAGCATGTTCTTTTACTTCTTTCTTTCTCTACAATAAGAATGGCATGGACCATTATTTAGCTGAGGTGACGACATTAATAAGAAATAAGAATTCGTTGTATAAGCGACACCAGATCATTATTTACTTTTTTGGACGATTTGGACGGTCTCAATTTTTAAATCAGAGGGTGTTGCAAGATGATAACTGTTGTAATTTTAAGTAACACTATTTATGACATATATATATATATATATTTGAATCCTTCACTTATTTCAGAATACAAGCATATAGATAATATATAGATAATTGCCTTTGTAAAAATCTAATAGTATAGTACTGATAGTATAGTACTGATTTAAATTCACTCTATTCCAACTGTTTGTGTATTTATAAGTTTAATATTTTCAGTTCAATAATTTTAGTTAAAACAAGTCCACCGAATTTAATCCATACATAAACTTGTATTTATTTATTTGCACATAAAACTGAACAGAACACGATATATATGTATCTATCTGTTAAATTCTAATGTTCAGCTATTATACATACAGTATGCCCCTTAAATGTCTTCATAAGCACAAGTATTTTAGTTTTAATATAATTAAATATTACATTGAATTAGAAAGACTACTGAAATTAAATAAGAACACAAAAATGATTAATTACAGTATTATATATAAAATGTACTAAAAACACTATTCTATATATCAAAACAGTTTTTATGTAATATCTATTCAGGTGTTGCATAATGTTTGTTTTGTTTTACGGCATATCAACCTCAGTGGGTCATTTAATGCCGATAAAGTTTTGAAATAAATCAATTCTTAATGGATAATACAATTTTGTTTATAAACTCATGTTTTTCTATTTAACCCATAGATGGGACCCTAACAGGTACTACCACTCCGGGTCAGAGTGGACCAGGGAGCAATGGTGATGAAGGGGTGCTCCACATTCCCCATACCTCCAAAACTGGAACCTCACCATCAGATAGAGTTTAACGTCATTCCCAGGACATGTAAACCCGCAGCCACCGCCTTCTAGCACCCATATGATAAAAAGGGGTTGGGGCTTGCCATAACGGCAATAGGGTTGGGAAAATCATATAGGTGCTAGGGCTTGACGTGACCAGCCGATTGATCGGAGGGGGCCTCTCCGACCGACCGTCTAGCCCAAGATAGGGCCAAAGTGGAGTATTGCATGTCATGAACTGCTCATCCACATGGGCTCTATCCTTAAGCATCACGGGTCGCCACCCACAGCCAACAGGTGGCCCCATTGGGGGAGTCATACCCCTCTGCAGAGGTGCAGTCGGTGCATTCTAACGCCCCAGCCGACAGGGCGGGTGTTGCATAATGGATGAGTGGAAGCCTATATATTTTGTAAGGTAGTGTAGATTTTAAAATAACGATGTTGGGTCAGTAAAATACGTTTATTTCTATGTATGGAGTTAAGCGAGGGACATAGCAATTACGTGATGCACCCAGAAGTTTTGGCGCCCATATTCAATAGACACATTCGGGACAGTTCGACGAGCAGTCAACTAGAAATTATCTCTGAGAATTATTGACTTGATAGAACATACTAAATATCATCAACTTCCCTTTCCATCAGACTGGTAAATCTCTCACACTTGACCCTATTTATGGAAAGGATGTGTATATTGTTAGTCACTGTTTTGTTGTTAAATACCTCTTTAGAATTGAAATAAGTTTTAATACATTAATTTGTTTTTGTTAGTCTTAGAATAAATGGTATATTTATAATATATATATATAAATGATATATATATATAAATTATATATATATATGTGTATAAATGATATTTATATATATATACATAATTATATATATATGTGTATGTGTGTGCGTGTGTGTGTGTGTGTGTGTGTGTGTGTGTGTGTGTGTGTGTGTGCCTGGCAAGAGATAGATTGGGCGCCCCCAGCTGCGTTTTAAGGATGTCTGCAAGAATGATCTCATTACCCCTTCTTCCAGCCTGGAGAATTTGGCTCAGGATCGCCCTTGGAGGCGGTAGGCTCCACGTAGTGGACTGTTCAAGTCTGAGGTCACCCTTGCGTAACACCATGAAGCCAACAGGTCCAGAAGAAAGCGGCGGCAACAAAGCACCAGCGCATCAGCATCTTCAGTTACATCATTCACATGTGGTCGAGGCTGTTTTTCGAACGTTGCACTTCACAGACACAGGAGGCGCTGTAACTTCAAGTGCTCAAGAATTATAGAGTCTTCAGAGACTGATATACGATATAAATGCTAGACTAACACGATAACGATAAACCGAATGGAAAACTACAACGTTCACAAATCTTGATAGTCAGAATATGACTCTGAAGTCATCTGGAAGCGCGGCTCTTATTAGTCTAAAGGGTTTCAGGTGACTGCGAAAATAAATTAGAATTAGAGACTGTGTGAATTAAAATAAAACTTAAATTAAAATTAAAATTAAAAAAATGACAATTTCACAAGAAGTCCCTGGGCATGCGCAGAGAAAAGGCCCTTCCTGGCATCGAAATGACCCCTCGGCCATTCCGACCTTGACTGGGAACACACGTTATTGATTGGCACAGGAGAACATCCCCTCACAAAGAAATAACTATGAACTCGGAAATAAAGTCTAATCCTTAAAAGTATATTTGTTTTTGTCTCTTCTTTTCTGTTCCCTAATTCCTGTTCAGCTCGACCACCGCAAGAAGGAGGAACCATGTATTTAAAATGATTAGACAGAAAAGAAACCAGCATCAAATAACAAAAAGCTTAATCCCACATAAAAACCTCTGCTTCTTGTGTGTGTAAATTGGCAAATAATGTCTTGGTAAATAAGTGACACGGGATATTTTATTATCTATTCACAAAAATATGTCATTTGTTGTTTCCATTAATAAAAACTATCAAAAATGGGACTAAGTAACCAATAAGCACCGCAAAAATTATCAACTTAATCAAAGGTCCATATATTAACTCATTACCGGTAACTTCCGCTTCCAAATTTTTGTAAACAAATGATTTAATCAGAAGTTTATGGAGATGTTGAATTCACAATGAATTAAATAAATAGATGGTTCGTACACGTAATCAAATTAAAATTCAATAGCAAAATCTTTTTTTAAATAAATAATTTTTAATCAGAAATTTATGAATATTTTACAACACTTACGATGATTTTTAAAAAAAAAGACGAAAGACATTTTTATACTAAAATCGTTTTTACTTAATCAGAAGAGAAATGCAATTATGTTTATTTAAATAAAAATACAGTTTTTATTTACAAAATATTTCTATGCTTATTTAAATAAAAGGATGTCGTTCAGAAATAGTTTCACACAATTTGTAAAATTTGTTTTTGTCAGATACAATATTAATTGCAAATATCGTATGTTCGTTTATTTTTCAAATATTTGAAAGCGAAACTTACCGGTGGTGAGTTAAAATATGAACCTTTCATTAAGTTGATGATTTGGGGTGCTTATTGGTTACTTGGTCCCAAAGATGGAACGCAAAAACACACTCCCAGTATGTATACAACAGTACCTGTGTCTATTGCTCGACAAGTCACCGTGGTGTAGGGATTAAGGTGCTGGACGTAGTAAGATGGAACTCCAGTTACGTTATAATATCTACTTTCGGACTAATACCCTTGGGAAAGGAATGAACTCCTTAATCCGTTCAAGATATGGGATAGATGGTACCACTACTGTTTCTCTACAAGCGTGGCTTTGACTTTAAATAACCCACGAAGGGTAATATGCCATTAAACAAAGAAACCACATCAAAGGATTGTGCCATACTAAACTGCGTATATATCAGCTGGTGCAAGACGTCCAATCGTTGTGTAATTGTTAGTAATCTAGTCTAGATCAATTATTACTGAATAGCGAGTTCGATCCTCGCTGGATGCTTCATAAAAAATCGTCTCGTTAAAAAAACTTTGTGTTAATCCAGGAAAATAAATAAATCATCAGTCGTTAGTAAGGATTGCAACTTTGAGGCATAACACAGATTCTCAAAGATACGTGGTTCAAAGTTAACTGCCATGAAAAAATGTAAAGATTTTTTAAATGAAATAACTGTTGCATTATATATTTTATTCATTAATATTTGTGGAAAAAATATTGAGGGGGGCGTCTTCTCACGTGGATGGCGTCGGCTGGAGTGGCGGTGTCCATTACGAAGTACCGAAGGCGAGATCGGCGCATGACGGAGATTTTATACCTTGCTACCGGATGTGAGCGGGTATTCCTTTGTATAAATGAACGTCAACCAGAGAAATGGCTAGCTTCGTTTTTTTTTTTCAAGCCATACTGTGCGTTTGTTACCTGACCAGTCTACTTGATATCGAATCTTTGTTACTTGGATAGTAAATCGACCCTTTGCTACTTGGATAGTTAATCGACCCTTGATAGAGCCAAAGGGTCGCGAAACGGGCATTGTTTCGCAAGAACCGGATAACTGACCACGGATTCCATGCCCTTGTCTCTTTTTCTTTTCCTTACCCTTTCATGGTCGAAACATTTTCGACATATTTCAACATTGAACATTTCATTAAATTAGGTTTATTCCCTGATTTTTATTATTTTTTTTTTGTATTATTTTCTTTCGGCGGGGATGACATACGATGGTGGACTTTAGGTCCGTTAAGTTCGATTTAACCGATTTTCTTTACTTTTCACAACTTGACCTTGTGCCTTACTTGGCAAAACTCAATGAAAAGCCCCCCTCACCACCACCACCACCACTAAAAAAAGATTCAAGAAACAAAAAGACATTAAACCCAGTGTAAAATAAAACTGAAATCTCCCGCGGCTATGTTTTAAAATAAGTTTTCCTATAGTTTATCATTTCTGTGACACGTGACCTAAGCACAATAAGCGTCTAGCGTTGCCTGTGCGCATCGTTGCACGCGGAAAAAAACACAATAGTAGAGAAAAGCGTGACTCGACACTTTTGCAATTTACGGAGAAAGTTTAAGAGTCAAATAAATACGTTTTCCCTTCAACAATGACTTTGATACGTCGCTCGCAGATTTATTACCGAGAGAGAAGAAAAAAACAACAACACAACACAATAAAACTTGAAGATAAACGATTTTAAAAGCAACACAAGTCTGACAAAGCAACAAAAAGGAAAAGGAAAGAATGAAAGACAGAAAGGCAAAGAAACTGACGGACGAATAAAGTTAAGAAACAACGAAAGCTAATCATGAACATTCAAGTATTGAAAGCAAAAACAAAAGGATCTTGAATGTCACTTACGAGAGATGTTTCGTTCTGTTGTAGAATGATCAAGAGAGGGGAGAGATAAGACGAGACAGATAGATAGATAGATAAAGAGAGAGAGAGAGAGAGAAAGTGTGTGTGTGAGAGAGAGAGAGAGAGAGAGAGAGACATATAATCAACATGATGAGTGTAGAGAACTATCTCAGGTTTAACGTTTTATAAACAGGTTTTATTACGGGAATATGTACAATAAGGTCCGTGTGGCTATATGTCCACGTTAGTAGTAAAATCCCTATTTTCGAGGTCTCGTCCTATCGAGATGTTCCCTGATCTCGCCAGTTCGAGATGTTAGGACACTACAATGAGGTCAAGGAATATTCTTAGATGCAAGAGAGATATATCGTTCGGTTGTAGAATGAGAGAAAGAGAGAGAGAGGGGGAGGAGAAAGTGGGGAGAGATAAGACGAGCAGACAGATAGATAAATAGATAGATAGTTAGATAGATAGATAGATAGATAGAGAGAGAGAGAGAGAGAGAGAGAGAGAGAGAGAGAGAGATACAATTAATATGATGAGGTCAATGAATAATCTTAGATGCAAGAGAGAGATATATCGTTCGGTTGTCGAACAAAGGAGAGAGACAGACAGACAGACATACGGACAGATAGACAGAAAGCAAGAAAAGTGTGGATAGAAAGATAGTGGGAAAGAGAAAGAAGGCTGAACGAGAGTTGGGATACATATATATATATATATATATATATATATATATATATATATATATATGAAGAGAGAGGGAGAGAGAGAGAGAGACGTATTATAAAGATTATGAAATGGAATGATGTTAGTTGCGAGAGGGATACATAGAATGTATATAGAGAATGAGATAGAATGAGACAGACAGAGACAGACAGAGGGAGGGGGAGAAAACGTACTATCAAGACTATGAAATCGTGGAATTATGTTAGTTACCTGAGGGATATGTCGATCGGTGATAGAATGAGAGAGCGAGAAAGAAATATAGATAGATAGATAAATAGATAGATAGATAGAGAGAGAGAGAGAGAGAGAGAGAGAGAGAGTTCGTACAATGAAGACTATGAGGTCGTGGAATGAAGTGAGTTACGAGATTAATATTTCGTGCAGTTGTCGAGCGAAAGAAACAAAATCGTTTTGACAAGACGAGGGGGCGATGTAGAATGGTGTGACATATTAAATGGTAATATGGGAAATAAAACTGTGAGATGATTGTTATCAATTAGTATTATTTGTATTGTTCGGACTATTGTCCTCATCTTCATTGTTATCTATACAACGTTTCGGCCGATGTGCCCTCCGACCTTCATCAGGTATTTCTCGTCAGATTCGGAACTTTCGTTTCGAATTCGGAAACTTTCTTGTTGTTATCGTGAGCCATCACGGAATTTTGAACCTAACCCTTTATTCAGTCCATGGGGGTATCCTGTTCTCATTCTGAGGTACATGTGTTAAGCTGTGTTAATTATTATTTCATGTTACTGCTGCCCCTGAATCTGCAGTCTAGAGATAACTGTCACTTAGAACTGTCTTAACAGAACTCCTTTATCCACTACGCTATGTGTCGAATTGGATAACAATGAAGATGAGGACAATTGTCCGATTAATACAAATGATAAAAATTATCAAGCCTCAGCTCAAAAATCAGAGAGATTAGTATCGTCCTGACTCAAAATATTACACAATCCAGTTCAGCATTAAATCCAGAAAGGGCAAAAGTACGAATAGTAAATCCAAACCCGGCAAGATGTCCTATTTCCTTGGGTGGGGGGGATCACATTAAATGCTTTCATCATCATCATCATCATCGTATCGCGCCGGTGGCACAGATATCCATGACAACTTCTCACAAACCATCCCTGTCACTCATTGTCTCTGGTAGGTCCTCCGCGCATAATCCAGTATCTGCACAGAGCTGGTCTATGTATTTCCTCGCAGGGCGAACCACATGTTACGTTTTTATGGGCCATCCTTTAAGTCTTCAAGCAAGAGCGCTTGTCCATCGGAAATCCTTGGCAAACAATCCTTAGTATTGTAAATTCCTTCGTCAATGATTGCAAATGGACGTCTGTTCAGTATCAGTGATTAAGTAGTCAACTAGCCACGCATTATGGCAGTTGATTGGCGGAGGAATAAACCACGTGACCTCGCCTAGTCTATAGATTTAGGTGGTGTATTGCAGGGCACCTCACGTGGTGTAATGGTTATCAAGCTAGATTAGCAGACCATTGTTAGTGAGTTCGATTCTCACTGGGTGCCCCATGCTTTTGGCCTTGTGCTACATCTAAGCTCAGCTTAGTAAATAACTATATACACAAAATATTCCAACACCACACTAGCCTGTCCATGTGCTGGTTTCCACAGAAGGACATCGCTTACCAATCCATCTTTACTTCTCTAGCAGTATCAGTTATTTTTTTATATTAATTAGATTCATATTTCCAAGAATGCAACGTCGATGGTTATTTATTTCAGGAAATTCGGTTAAATCCTACTTAATGGACATAAATTCCACCATCGTATGTCACCCCACCGAAAGAAATAAAATATTAAAAATCAAGGAATTAACAGAAGTTAATGAAATGTTCAGTGATAATACATTAATGAATAAGAGATATAATGCACCAGTTATCTTATTTAAAAACTTTTACATTTTTTATGTCAGTTAACTTTGAACCACGTATGTTTGTGAATATGTGTTACGCCTCAAAGATACATGGTTAATTAAAAGTTAACTGACCTGAAAAAATGTAAGAGTTTTCAAATAAAATAACTAGTGCATTATATTGTTTATTCATTAATATGTCAACACTGAAAATTCCTTTAATTCGGGTTCATTCTTTGATTTTTAGTATTTTTTTCTTTCGGCGGAGTGATATACGATGGTGGAATTTAGGTCCGTTAGGTAGGATTTAACCGGAAGTTATTTATGTCTTATATCAAGAGAATAATCAAACAGTATGAAGAATTTGAAATAGAAATATGAAAAGGGTAATGTAATGACGAAAACGGGTTAATCTACTCGTAAAAGGAACAATATTCGATACTTAACCAACCAACCGGACACAAATTTTATTCTATCTGTTAAAAGAAATAGTTGTTGTATTGTCCTCGCCCGGAAGATGGAACTTCCGGCTGAGGGACAAAGAGAAAGATAAAAATATATATTTAGAAAGAAAGAGAAAGCGGAAGAGAGGGTTTCCGGTCAAGAAAGCAGGATGAAGATAAAGAAATATATAGCAAACGTCCGTTATCAGTTCAAAAGATAAAGATGCGTAGGCGTGTCGTCAATACAAAAAGCCAGAGGGTCGAACCGAAAGGACACTTCACGCCTCCCGTCAGCAACCACCCCTCGTGCACTCATTGTAAGCTCTGTGCCTTCACCACCCACACACCGAAGAAAATAAAGAAGTGTCCTCTCTTTGTACATACGTATCTGTTGTTATTGAAGTCTAGTAGTCGGCAGTAGCTGACTACTAACATACATCGCTTTGGGTACTGTGACCATACCCGCTACGTATACAGATACGCGATTTAGCAACGTGAAGAAGAAGCCGCTATATAACATATAGAATTTGATGCCAGTACGTAACATAGTGTTGCTCTATCTGTACAGCTTTCACGACGCCTCAATCCCGGTCGATGTGTGTCTGTCTGTACTTGATTTAGCGTACATTCCAATTGCTAATTCTGTAAGCTTTTTTTTCATTTGTCAATTGAGCGACTATTTCAAGTATTCCTAAGAGTCCAGCTAAGACGGATATGTAATGAATTTATTAAATTCAATTCCTGAGCGATAGTCTGCTGCAATCTCATAATTGATAGGAATAAAAGTCAGCAAATATTAGATAAACAGTGTGCAAATAGAAATGTCAAATCAGTTAAGACCTATATCGCACCGATAGGTTTGCTGGCAACATTTGATAAACATCAGATATACTATAATTCTATTAGGAGGTTTCTGTCATGTAACGGTTATCGTTGATCGTTGTACGAAGTTGAACCGACGGCACAAGTTCTAATCCTGGACTAGGCTGATTGCATTTCACACTGCACCGATAGGTCTGCTGACATTTGGTGAACATTAAATATACTATAATTCTATTAGGAGGCTTCTGTCATGTAACGGTTATCGTTGTAGGAAGTTGAAACAACGGCACAAGTTCTAATCCTGGACTAGGCTGATTGCATTTCATACCGTACCGATAGGTCTGCTGGCATTTGGTAAACATTAAATATACTATAATTCTATTAGGAGGCTTCTGTCATGTAACGGTTATCGTTGTAGAAAGTTGAAACGACGGCACACGTTCTAATCCTGGACTAGGCTGATTGGCTTTCACACCGCACCGATAGGTCTGCTGACATTTGGTGAACATTAAATATACTATAATTCTATTAGGAGGCTTCTGTCATGTAACGGTTATCGTTGTAGAAAGTTGAAACGACGGCACACGTTCTAATCCTGGACTAGGCTGATTGCATTTCACACCGCACCGATAGGTCTGCTGACATTTGGTAAACATTAAATATATTATAATTTTATTAGCAGGCTTCTGTCATGTATATCATCATAGAAAATGGACATGACGGCACAAGTTCAAATCCTGGACCAGGCTGTTTGCATTACATCGTACCAATAGGCTTGCTGGCAAAACAAAATAAATACTTAAGATAAATGTTAATGATTGATGTGCCTAGTTGATCATGTTGGTTTCTAAACATTAAACACGGGTGAGTATAGATGCTCTTATTTTCCATTTTATCAAAATTACTAAAAGGGCTACCTGGCATTGCCCAGGTGGAGAGAATGATATTGTATATAACTGTATAGTAAATAAATGTATTCTATAATATGTTTTTTTCTAAATCACGTAGTTAATTCATGGAACCACAAGTTTCCGGGTTCAATACCAGCCCTCGCCAACTCAGTATATGAGTAGTACATGGATCTGTACAATAAAATGGGGAGCTGATGGTAGATGTGGTATTCCACTTCAGATGTAAAAACAATCTCCTTGGTCTAGCGCTAGTGAAAAGGGGATAGACTGCTTGGCTAATAGCGACAATAAGTCACTTCGTTGATGATGATCATCGTAAATATGTTCGAACCCCAGTTGCATTATTACATATCCCTCCTCCTATGAGTTAAATAGTACCACTGCTGTTCTTCTACAAGAACGATTTTGACATGAGATAAACCAGGAATGTCATTAAATAAAGAGAATAAGGAAACTAATATGAACAAATCTGCGCAAAAGATGATTAATTGCTGAGCAACACGATATTGCAAAGTGAAGATTGAGAAGGTGTTGAAATTTGATATGGTACTATCTTCGGTCTTCACCGGTACCAGCTACCTTAGGGGACAGGCATCGGGTTTCACCGACAAGCATCAACAGCAGCCCGTCCTACCCCCTTTTGGTCACGCGATGTTCTTTATAAAAGGCCCTCACAGTGGCTACTCTTCCTCTTCTAATAAAATCCCTTAAGGTGATTACACCTCTACTATCCGCTGGTGTTATCCCCTTAATTCTCCCTCCAGCTATGGGGAAATAGCAGAGTAGACAGGACACTTTAACCATGAATAGGTAATCAGTCTAGTAGAAGGCAAACCCTGAATTCAAACCTTTTAAACTCCGCTTAAGAAATTGACCTTGTGTCGCATCCTGCTCGTGCGGAGGGGTTGGTAAGCTTCACTTTGTTTACATAAGTCTGAGGCCTATAGTGAATTCATTTCCGCTTATAAATGTAGTGATTAAATAGTCTCCTATATTTGACAGCTGCCTGTGACCGTACGGGTAAGAGGATTGGCGAACGATAGTTCATTCGGGTCTCGAACCCGGCCAGAGGTAGCTGTTAAACGGTATAACCACACTGATGAGAGGGGATACCTCGAAACACTTTAAAACCGTTGAGAGGAAGGCCCCGAAACGGTTGCACATTCTCTCCTGATGATACCATGCATTTGTAAACATATATATATATATATATATATATATATATACGGTGACAATCTGTTTAAAAAAAAAGATTTAAGTTTTTGTTAATGGTTGTGACTTGAATGAATGCTTCGTTGTTTTTTTCTAAGGAAATGTAATAAAAAGTAGGTGTAAAGTGGGGACTTACTGCTTTTTGTTAACAAATATAATTGACGGCTTTTTTCTGCTACTTGTACAGGGTAATGTCCGGAACGATACAAAACATATGAACTGAGTTTAAAAGACAAAATATAAAAAGAAATCTCGGTGGCCAGCTCCAGACAAAATATGGTTTTGGGAATCGGAATCTGTCTCCTGATTTCTCTTTGATGATTTGCTGGAGGCTTTTTGAGAATATTGGAATCTGTCGGCATGATTCCCAAATCTGTCTGGAAAATTAAATTCATATAAATTCTTATAGCCGCACTTTGTTGACTGCTGATAATATTAAATTCATTCTAGCACAAAATCACCTCTATGCTTATATGTATGCATATATATATATATATATATAATATATATATATATATATATATATATATATATATGTGTGTGTGTGTGTGTGTGTGTGTGAGTGTGTGTGTGAGTGTGTGTACGTGTGTATATGTACATATAATTATACATATACGTATATATATATACATATATGTATACATATACCTATATATGTATATACATGAATATATACACATATACACGCACACACATATATATGTATACATATATTGGTAGTGTATACATACATGTATAAATATATTCGTAAATGTATATATATATGTATATATATATATACATTTACCAATATATATATGTATATATATATTGGTAGATATATATAAATATATATGCATATATAGATATATCTATACATATATTTATACATATATGTATATGTATACATATATGTATACATATATAGGTATATGTATATGTATAGGCATATGTATATACATATGTATACATATAGGTATATATATATATATATGCAAACATATATAGGTATATGTATGCATGTATGTATATGTATATAGGTATATGTATACATATATAGTTGTATGCATACATATATATATAGGTAAATGAATTTATACATATTTAGGTATATGTTTGTATACATATACTGGTATATGTATACATATATAAGTACGTGTATATATATATATATGTATATATGTATATATATATATGTGTGTGTGTGTGTGTGTGTGTATGTGTGTGTGTGTGTGTGTGTGTGTGTATTCATTACCATCAAGTCGTACTGCCAGCAAAATGTCCATGACTCTCTCGAGCCACCCGTTCCTATTGATCAATGAAGATCTTTACAGGTCGACGTACAATGATGTGTACCTATGTAGGTTACCACAGTTGAACGTCCGTCCTTACTTCTCCAACAGTATCCACTATGTCATGTCCGCCTTACTTGGATAGTTTGTGTGATAAAAGATCCCTTTTCTTATTATATTACATATGTTTTTTTTGGGGGGTACTGCTTCCAGGTTTTGTTCAACACGGCACGCAGCTTTCTTGTTTAGATCCCATCCGTCTTTTTTCCCCAGAGTTTCAAGAGGTGCAACCATACAGTAGCACTGACATGGCTACAGCTTGAAAGAATACTCGCTTTATTTCATCAGAGATCATATCTTCATATGATCGATTATACACCTATGCCATTCCTATGCGTATATTGACATCGTTCTCGGCAAATGAGATTCTGCTACCGAGGTATGTGAACTGGCCTACTAACCTCAGAGGCTTGCCATACAGTGTGATGACGTCTTCATTTTGTTTAAAGCACATTAACGTTTTATCTGAGTTAACATAGAGGCCAATGCCTCTTGTTTCCTTCTCTAACACCTACCACAGAAACGACTGTTACTTGTTTCTTGAAGGTTACACCATATTTATCTGACCCGAGTCAGGAGTGGTCCGCTAAAGAAGCATCTTTTTTAGCAACCCCGACAGGACGGCCAGCTATACCTTGGTCACCAGTCGATTTATGTCCGATGGGTAGGTTTGTGTATTAACCAATCATCCGGGCCTGTGCGCTTGTTTTGTTGTCATCCGTCCTCAAAAGTTTAAATGATAAACTTACGTTAATCCACGAATAAACGGTGACAATATATATTTTTTTTAAGATTTAAGTTTTTGTTTACGGTTGTCACTTGAATGAATGCTTCATTATATGTATAATTATATGTATACGAAGGGGCTGGGTTAGCTCAGTCGATAGAGCGTTCGGCTAGAAACCACAAGGTTCCTAGTTTGATACCGGTCCTCGCCAACTCAGCGTATGAGTAGCACAGGGATCTGGGAGGTAAAGTAAGGAACTGATGGTAGGTGCCACACCTACCATCAGCTCCTTACCTCAGACGCAAAAACAATCTCCTTGGTCTAGCGCTATTGAAAAGGGGATAGACTCCCTCGCTGACTGGCTGATACCGACTTTAGGCCGCCCCGACGACTTTACTTTTACTTATACATATTGCCTTCTCTGAGATAAGCAGCAGGGATTCGGTTTGTGTAGGTGGATTTGCCAAATAAGCGAGATTATCTGCCTAGCCCTTAATCTGTAATATGTTTTGCGGGATACTATACCGAGAGATTATCATTTATACATGTACATATATATATATATGAATATATATATATATATATATGTGTGTGTGTGTTTGTGGGGGGGCCTTCTAAAACGACGTTAACGGCACGCGATGAAGGCTCCAATTAAAAACATGAATGTATCATATACTATACTGCGTGATCGTACCCACATTATCGACGATGACCAACGATGTTCGAATGGGTATATACTTGGCTTGCAACACCAGATGTTTGGGAAACTTATTATAGAGCCTCCAACCTCATTTGCGATGTCTTGCCCGCGAATATTAAAAGCAGAAGTTCATGGGTGGTAGGCACAAAAAATGCGTCGATCCCGTCGGCATTCCCCCACGAGGGGACGCCTCAGGCGCTGGGCAATACACCCAGCCCTGCCCCTTTAAATCAAGGGGCAGGTATTGCATGGGGGATAGCCCCCTACTTATGAGGGCGTGATACAAGGACATTTTTATGTGGGCCCACCCACAAACCGAAACTCATGGGTGGTAAGCACAAAAATGCGTCGATCGCGTCAGCATTCGCCCTCAGGCTCTGTGCAAGGAGTATTTGCCTCATACCCCACTTGTATGGGCTGGGCACAAGGCCTCGTTTTAACGTGGGCCCACACACAAGCCGAAGCTCATGGATGGTAGACACAAAAACTGGGTCGATCCCGTCGGCATTCTCCCTCGAGAGGGGGCTTCTCAGGCGCTGGGCAATAAACCCAGCCCTGCCCCTTTAAATCGAGGGGGACGGTATTGCCTGGTGGGATAACCCCCTGTGATCGACGCTGTTAATTTTATTACCGAGCCACTCCAACGGCCGAAGCACTCTGAAGCAGCCTCAAGCAATCTCACCGATGTTCTGAAACAGCAGTGTACAAACAGTCTTGGACCAGCTCATTTACTCTTTACAAAAGGTAGGCTAGGCTAGTCCACAATTTATTGATGAGATACAATTTTTAAAAAAAACAACATTTATATTGTTATTGCTGAAATTAGTTCAATGCTTCATACTCATTATTTCACTTGTGCTAAGATTACTAAGAAGATGATTGAAAATCCTTTCCTGAATGACAGTGATTAACAAATGGAACACGCAAGCCATACTGTAATCAGTCCTAGATTGGATGTTTCACAGTTGTGGTCTTGTAGTAGACTACGCCTAGGTTATTAAATTCTAACCTTCTTGGTTTACTGCTGCGTTTTATATAAAAGAATTATCAGTCGAAAAATCTCCCGGCTGTTACAGTAAACAGCGTGATAAAAAGCAACAAGACGAAACTAGTCAAAAAATTAATTATATAAAAACACTTCATTCATTCAATCGAAGAAAACATGTTATTCAGTATGATTTTAAATTGACTATTATTTTTTTAGACTCCATTTAACTAAAATGAATTTAAAAGCCAAAAGGCATAATTATTTGAATGTGTATAATTCCCGCCCCTCCAAATTCAATTAAGAAGTGTAAAAGCGATCGTCTGCGTCTTTTAATATGGCGGATTGCAATAAAATTCCTCGGATAATAGAAACCTCTTGTCAGTTAAGAGCGGGGCTGTATCAATAAATTTATTGACAGCATTTGATAATGATCAGATCTAGTCTCGTTTTAATTAATATACTCAGTTGAAATATCATGAAATCTTGCATAAAAGCTAACACATTAACAGATAACCGTCTTCTTTGCTAATTAAATTGAGTCGTTTCTTTTCCTTACATTAGAAGCATTAAAACATTTATTTTCGAAATATAATCGACAAAGTTTATTAAGGTCGTGTGCATTAAAAATATTATATCAGATGTGTCATTCAGTAGAATGAAATCATCAATTACATTGATATAAATCGTTTTGAATGATTATAAAGGAAATAGGAATTGTCATTACGACAGAGATTATACGAGGTACATTCAATAGATAAGGTGAATTATTGCCGTAGAGTAAGTAAAGTAAAGTCGTCGGGGCGGCTTAAAGTCGATATCAGTCAATCAGCGAGGGAGTCTATCCCCTTTTCAATAGCGCTAGACCAAGGAGATTGTTATTGGTGTCTGAGGTGGAGCGCCACACCTACCATCAGCTCCTTACTTTACAGATCCCTGTGCTACTCATACGCTGAGTTGGCGAGGACCGGTATCGAACAAGGAACCTTGTGGTTTCTAGTCGAACGCTCTACGACTGAGCTAACCCGGCCCCTTTTAGACGTTTACAGCATTCCCAAGCGGTCACCCATCCAAGTACTGGCCAGGCTCTACGTTGCTTAACTTCGGTGATCGGACGAGAACCGGTGTTCTCAGCGTGATATGGCCGTAGAAGTTGGCAGTATTAAGTAGAGTTTACTATAAGAATTCATTGGAAATGATTTTACTGTTGGAATATATTTACGAGGGTGAGTCAATAAATAAGGTGCATTCTGCCAAAAGAATTTACAATAGAAAACACATCTGTTTGTGCTCAAAAGAGTTTGTTGTAAAGTTATATAAAAGTGTAAAGTGAGTATCAAAATTGTTTAGGATGTATTTCAGCTGTTAAAATAATATAACAAGTCCACAGCGTATTTGAAGAGAGATGTTAAAGTTCCAAAATTACTCGTGGTGTTGATAAGTCCGTAGAGTTTTAGATGAAAGTCTTCAAGGTGTAAAATTCCAGATATATTGTTTTTTCATTGGACAAATATGAAAAATAGATGGAAATTAATCCGACAGTATGAAATTTAGCATTTTGAAAAAACAAATGATGTTTGATATGTAATTGCTGACAGAAATCTGTTTCGACCAAATCGATAAACTGGTCTTCATCACGAGCAACATAGACGGGAAAAGAAAGATATCTGTCAAAAGACAACAACAAACTCTTTTGAGTTTTTACTATAAACTATAATGCTTCTGATTTTTAAAAATTAAAAGTAAAATTTATTTTATTTTTAAAACAGAACACGCATTTTTTTAAATTTTCAGCGGTTGAATATAGCGTTCGTTTTTGTAAACATTCTTTTAACGGATATCTTTCTTTTCCCGTCTATGTTGCTCGTGATGAAGACCAGTTTATCGATTTGGTCGAAACAGATTTCGGTCAGCAATTACATAACAAACATCATTTGTTTTTTTTCAAAATGTTAAATTTCATATATATATATATATATATATATATATATATATATATATATATATATCATCATCATCATCATCATCATGTCGCGCTTTCAGCGCGGATATCCATGACAATCTCTCTCCATCTATCCCTATCGCTCATCATTCTCGGGAGGTCCTCTATGCAGCATCCTGCATCCGTACAGAGCTGATCAATGTATGGTTTTGCTGGTCGGCCCACACTGGCTTGTCCATGTGCTGGCTTCCACAGGAGGACGTCGCTTATGAGTTCGTCCTTGCTTCTCCAGCAATGTCCCGCGTGTCTTGTCCGTCTTACTCGGATGGTTTGGGTGATATGTGATAGGTGGCCGTACAGCTGTTTCTCGTAGAGTGTTGTTTCCACGTCTTGTTCATGATCACCCGCAGCATTCTTGTGCAGCTCCCATCTAGTTTATTCTCTAGTCACTTCGTTAGGGTCCAGGTGGTGCAGCCATACAGCAGTACTGATACGACAACGGCCTGGAAGAACTGTCTCTTTAACTTGTCTGTGAGATTGAACCTCCATATGATCGATAATTTATTTATAGCGGCCCATGCTTTTCCTATGCGTGCATTAACGTCATTTTCTGTGCTATATAAATATCAACTAATTAACTACATAAAAAGAAACAAGCTTCGTATCTGTAATTTTAATATTATCTTGAACCATAGTTTACCTGTGAAATCGTAATGTCTACTAATGGGAATTTATAGAACAATTATATTTAATGAATAATATTTAGTATCCTTTTCTTTTTCTTATCTCGTTTTCCTGGAGTCGAATGACAATGGCACTCGTTTGGGAGTGAGTGTATGCTTATTGGTTGAATTACAGTACCACGTGACTATGATTTTAAAGACACATTTCCTTTCGGCAGTTGTGGTCAGTAAAAGAAATAGACCAAATGAAGTGATATCTTACGAAAGATCTCTTCTTAGCCTGGCAATGAATCGGATTGTGATTCAATTAGTAGTTTGGTGACGATAACAGTGATAGAAATATGCAGCTCTTGCCTAGGCTCATGTGATCTCTCTCTCTCTCTCTCTCTCTCTCTCTCTCTCTCTCTCTCTCTCTCTCTCTCTCTCTCTCTCTCTCTCTCTCAAGAAATTTTCTTGCCCTAGCTCTTCTTGCGCTGGCGCTGGATCAATGATCCACAACAGACAGAAAATAGTGAAAAAGTCAGAGAAATTCCACCATTGTCCTCTGGCTAATAATGTGATATCTGTGCAGACATTTCTTTGCATTGGGTCGTATTACACAGTTAATGACCCCAATGTGGCATAATACAACACGATGTGGAGGCGCATGTTATAATGGTTAGAGTCGTAGAAAATGGGGATGATGAAAACTAGTTCAAATCCTGGATGAGACTGTTTGCATTTCACATAGCGCTAAAACCATTGGTAAAGGTATGAATCCAACTAATCTCCATGAAGCTATGGGTAAATAGTAGGGCAGACTGGGATATTCAACGCATGTTCTAATGGTTAGAGCCGTAGAAAATTGTTTGCATTTCACATAGCGCTAATACCCTTGGTAAAGGTATGAATTCAACTAATCTCCATCAAGCTATGGGTAAATAGTAGGGCAGACTGGGATATTCAACGCATGTTATAATGGTTAGAGTCGTAGAAAATGTAGATGACGAAAACGAGTTCAAATCCTGGATGAGACTGTTTGCATTTCACATAGTGCTAATACCCTTGATAAAGGTATGAATTCAACTAATCTCCATGAAGCTATGGGTAAATAGTAGGGCAGATTGGGATATCCAACCTTGGTATGGCAACCAGTCTAGGAGAAGGGAAACCCTGAATTCAAACCTGTTAAACCCCGCTTAAGAAATTGACCTTGTGTCGCATCCTGCTCGTGCGGAGCGGTTGATAAATATATACATATATTTTGCCCAAGGATTTGCCAATAGAACATGCTGTTTACAGTTGCAACCTTTTCAATGAATTTTCATATCAAGAAATTCAACCGAAAGATGAACCCTTTTGATGTGGTGTATTTGACAATAAATTTAAACAAATTATTCTACTTTCTTTTTTAATAAGAATCCAATAATAAGTAAAATATGATTTTTGTTCAGTCAAGTAGAAAAATTAATAAAAGAATTAAATTTGAATTCTATAATCAAAAAGTTTTGCTTTAAAGTTTGTATTATTCATAGAACTTAATAAACCGGATATAAGAAATTAACATTGTATCGCATCCTGCTCGTGCGGAGGTGTTGGTAAATATAAATAATACAAGAAAATGCATATTTGAACGGTAGAGGTTTCTACAATGACTAACAAGATATTTAGCACAGAAACATACTCGTCCCCATTGTTTTAACTCTTTGACTACCAAATTTCTCCCCACGGCTGTGCGAAATTTCCCTATTGAAAAAAAGAATCAATTACCAGTCCCGGGGTTGATCAACAGACCAAACAAAAAATGGCAGGGGTGTTCACGTACTGATTTTTCAGTGTAAACAAAAGAACACGTGCGAGAGCCGCTGCAAGATGGTTACGGTAGGATCAAAGTGGTGTGAAAGCTGCTGCCAGCGGCTTAAAGTAAGCAAAGATTTTTTTTAAACGCATGATTTAGAATATTCATTTGTAAAGTAGGTAAAGTGATAATCCTCCTTTGGAAGACTAGCGTCACGCAATTTTTTCTTATCCTCATTTGGATTTTCTTCCGTGTGAATCCATCTATTCTCCCTCCAGCTATGGGTAAATAGTAGAGAAGACTGGGATTTTTAGCCTTGGCATAAAATGTCTAAATGAAGGAAAAACCTGAATTCAAGCCAGCAAACTCTGCTTAAAAATAGACCTTGTAACACATCCTGCTCCAGTGGAGGTGTTGGGTATGTATATACTTCCTCGACAGAGGAACGTAGCGAACAATGATTTCAAAGTTATATTAGAATCATAAGTTCTATATCCCTGTACAAGGCTAATGTTCAATGTTGATATATTATATATATATATATATATATATATATATATATATATATATATATATATATATGAGAAGTAAATACACAGCGATGTGTTTATGATATGGCTTTTTTTAGCCGACAATTTTTGGGAGAATATTTACTTCTCATACTGTCGTTTAAAAGTCACTATAAGAGGAATAGAAACCTACTTCTAAACAAAACGAAAAATCTAAGAAAGTCTGGTTGGTGTAGGGGTTAAGATGCTCGCCTGTCAGCTTGACAGTCGGGTTTCGAATCACGCACAAGACCTCTTATCTATAGCTCTGCTGATGAGGCCTAACAGGCCGAAATGTACATACAGAGAATGATTTTTCTCGATTTGTTTAGCCTTAAATTTAAATAGGTATGCCCGCCTAATTAATTAATTATAAATTAATTAACTTTAAAAAAATTAGGTACGACTTCAATTAAACACATATTCTCCCAATATATATATATATATATATATACACACAAGACAAAGCAAATATATATATATATTTCTTTGTATACTAAACATTTCTGTAGTTTTTTCTATTATTGTTATTTTATTTTATTTTGTATTTAAAATAATATATATAATATATATATATATATATATATATATTATATGTGTGTGTGTGTGTGTGTGTGTTATGTATTGGATCTAGATTTATGGAGGCGCGTGGCATAATGGTTAGAGTCGTGGGAAATGGATTCGTCGACCCGAGTTCAAATCCTAGACTAGGCTGTTTGCATTTCACATAGCGCTAATACCCTTGGGAAAAGTATGAATCCACATATTCTCCCTCCAGCTATGGGTAAAATAGTAAGACAGTCTGGGCTCTTTAACTGTGAATTGGTAACCAGTCTA
>CM042157.1:16608742-16633742 GCA_023376005.1 Doryteuthis pealeii
GGGGGATGAAGGTTGGTACGTTTCCAAGAGTATTCGTCTAAAATGTACTTTATATATATATATATATATATATATATATATATATATATATATATATATTAATAATAGAGATTGTCTGTATTTCTGTCTGTAACAAAAACTACATCATAGCTCTATGTTATAGCTTATGTCACAATATTCTTATGCTATATACACCTAAAATTTGAGTAAGCAATTTTAAAAATTGTTTTTTTACTCTCGTCCATTTTTTTTTTTTTTTATAGTAACAAGAAGTTAACTAAAAAGTTTACAAATAAATAAATACCTACGATTTTGTGAAAAATTGATGTGGAAAATGTTCAAAATAATTGTTTGATTATTACATGCACACAACATTTTATTTGAGAGGGACGGGGCTCAATTTTCATTTCAAATTGTTTTATTTTTTACCCCTTTAATAAATTTGATGATTTTACTTACTTATGATACAAACCCTCTGACATAGAATTTTTAACTCCCACCCTCGCAAGTAATGTCTTTCAAAATTAATTTTTATGACACCCGGAGGGTGTTTTCTTTTGCTAGTATATATAAGAGCGAATCTAAGTTGAGTAAATGTCACATCTGAACTCTAAACATTAACCTTGTACAGAGATCGAACTTTTGATCCTAACATAACTTTGAAATTACTTTTGCCACGTTCATCTGCTGCAGAAGTATGTAATTGTCCAACCCCTTCGCACGAGTAGGATGTGACACAGGGTCAATTTTTAGCGGATTTTAACAGGCTTGAATTTTGAGTTTTTTTTTTCTCCTAGACTTGTTGCTATACCAATGTCGAGCAGCCCAGTCTGCCCTACTATTTACCCATAGATGGAGAGAGAATAATTAGGTCCATATCGTCTCTGCTTTGCAGCCTCGTTCAGGATTTGAAATTGCATCGCCGTGTCTATTTCCTACAATGATAACCATTACACGTCGAGTGCCTCCACATAGTAGTAAATATTTGTGTGTTACATCTTTTTTTTTTTTGGAGGTGAGGGGCACGGAATTTAATGGTTTATAAATTTAACAAATTATTAGAACATTAACAGATTTTTTTTAAATTAACATAACTTAATTACCTCCCTTGATGCCGATCTATTTTTTTCTTAAATTACGTCCAAAATGGCTGTCGCTTTTCTTGACTGCACTTACTAATGAGGAAAAGTTGGAAATTTACCTTTGCTAAAAATACTAAAAGAAAACAAGAAATAAAAAAAATAGTGAATGCATTAGAAGGAAAAGGAAGAGAGCGAGATGAATAGATAGATAGATAGATAGATAGATAGATAGATAGATAGATAGAAACAACAACAGACAGACAGACAGAGAATTCTAATCTGGTTGGTTGGTTGGCTGGTGGTTGGTTGGTTGGCTGGTTGGTTGGTTGGCTGGTTTGGTTGGATTTACGGCATGTCAACCCTTATTGGGTTATTTTATGCCGAAGACGTTTTTTTTCCATTCATTCATGATTGGTTCAACTTTTTAAAACAATTTTGAATATATTTTTAAACTCATTTTTTATCTATTTAACCCAGAGATGGAATTCTACCAGGTACCACCACTCTGGATCAGGGTGGACCTGGGAGTAATGGCGATGAATGTATACTCTGCATTCCCCAGAGTTACAGAATTGGGACTTCAGCACCAGATGCAGTTTAACGTCATACCCAGGACACCAAGACCCTCAGCCATCGCCTTCTAGCACATATATTATAAAAAGGATTGGGGGTTGCCGTAAAGACAATAGGGTCGGGACAATGATTTAGGTGCTATGGCTTGACGTGACGAGCCGATTGATCGGAGGGGCTTTTTTCGACCGCCCGGGGTGGGTACTTTTTCTCTTTTACTTGAGAAAAATGTTTCGATCATATCGATTGATTGGTTGATTGATTTTAATGGAGTGTCAAACCATATATGGTTATTCAATGCCTATTGGTTTGTGAATTGTATACAATGAACATTTACTTTTTTGGAATAGTTTAATTGGAGTCATTTGGAGTGCATTAGAAGAAGAAGGAAGAGAGCGAGATAGATTTATGAAGGAAAAAATACGATTGGTGCAGGATTTGAACTCGTATTACCGTACCCATTTTCTACAACGATAACCATTATAAAACGGACGCCTCAACATAGTAGATAAGGATTTGTGAGATGCTGTTGTTTTTTTGTTTTTGTTTTTTTTTTAGTTTTTTAAAATTTTATAGTGTATAGATAGAAACATATTAGAAAGTTGACCGACTTCAACATTTTTTTTTTTTAGAATTATTTATGAAGGAAAGAAATAACACGATTGGTGCATGGCCGTTATTCCACTTGACAATGGCGGACGATTTCTGTTTAGGGCGGCGGACAAAATGGCTCTCGTTCTTTGTAAATGCCACGCCCGATAACGTGACTTGGGAAAAGATTTTTAAAAGAAAAACTGTCTAGGTTTGCGACAAGCTTAATTACCTCCCTTGATGCCAATCTATTTTTCCTTAAATTACGTCCAAAATGGCCGTCGCCTTCCTTTACTGCACTTATTAATGAGGAAAAGTTGGAAATTTACCTTTGCTAAAAATACTAAAAGAAAACAAGAAAAAAAATAGTGAATGCATTAGAAGGAGAAGGAAGAGAGCGAGATAGATAGATAGATAGATGGATAGAGACAGACAGACAGACAGACAGACAGAGAATGGTACAAATAAAACTAGAAATAATTAAAAAAATAGTGAATGCATTAGAAGGAGAAGGAAGAGGGTGAGATAGATAGATAGATAGATAGATAGACGGATGGATACAGACAGACAGACATACAGACAGACAAACAGTCAGACAGACAGAGAATGGTACAAATAAAACTAGAAATTAAAAAAAATAGTGAATACATTAGAAGGAGAAGGAAGAGAGCGAGATAAATAGATAGATAGATAGATAGATGGATAGAGACAGACAGACAGACAGACAGACATACAGACAGACAAACAGTCAGACAGACAGAGAATGGTACAAATAAAACAAGAAATAAAAAAATAGTGAATGCATTAGAAGGAGAAGGAAGAGAGCGAGATAGATAGATAGATAGATAGATAGATAGATGGATAGAAACAGACAGACAGACATACAGACAGACAAACAGTCAGACAGACAGAGAATGGTACAAATAAAACTAGAATTTTAAAAAAAATTGTGAATGCATTAGAAGGAGAAAGGAAGAGCGAGATGAATAGATAAATAGATAAATAGATAGATAGATAGATAGATAGAGACAGACAGACAGACAGACAAACATACAGACAGTCAGACAGACAGAGAATGGTACAAATAAAACTAGAAATAAAAATAGTGAATGCATTAGAAAGAGGAAGAGTGAGATAGATAGATAGATAGATAGATAGATAGACAGGCAGGCAGACAGACAGACAGACGGACAGACAGACAGAGAATGGTACAAAAAAAATAGAAATAAAAATTGAAGTCCACTTGGCTTGGTGGCTATCGTGCAAGACTGCGACCTCGTAGTAAGCAAGTTCGAACTCCAGTCGTGCTATTACATTCACTCGAAATAATACCCATGGGTAAAGGATTTAAAACAAGTCATCCCTCTAGCTATTTGTTAAATAGTTCCACTACTATTCACCTGAAGGGCCGGGTTAGCTCAGTCGGTAGAGCGTTTGGCTAGAAACCACAAGGTTCCTAGTTCGATACCCACCCTCGCCAACTCAGCGTATGAGTAGCACAGGGATGTGTCCGTAAAGTAAGGAGCTGTTGGTAGGTGTGGTGCTCCACTTCAGACGCTAAAATAGTCTCCTTTGTCTAGCGCTAGTGAAAAGGGGATAGATTCCCTCGCTGTATGGCTGATACCGACATTAGGCCGCCCCGACGACTTTACTTATTTACTATTCACCTACAAGGAACGCGTTGACTTCAAGTAACCCACGAAGATTGATATGCCATTAACAAAAAGACCAAAAAAATGACGAAAGAAAAGAATAAGAAAAGTGGCGGAGACACATAACTGGGAAAATCGTTCCAAATTATTCTCTAGCTAGTGAGGCCGAGAACTTTTCAGCACTGCCTGTAATTCTTATCTAACTGTGTGCAATTTTTATTCTTTACATTTTGAGTTTATAATATTTCAATAGTTGTTTTTTTTTTACCAACATATTCAAAGAACAGAGCCGACAAAAATAATCAGGAATTTCTTCTAATTAAGGTTCAAATATATTTTTTTTGTTTTCGATAATGAATGAAATTTAAACCAATATGAAAATAAACATTTTTTTTAAAATAAATCAAAAGTATATAAAATGATGAAACAAGAGATAGAGTTGCATAAAGAAATAGGAAGAAGAAGAAGAGAAGAAGAGAAGAAGAAGAAGAAGAAGAAGAAAAGAAGAAGAAGAAGAAGAAGTCGGAAAGGAAAGAAGGAAAGAGAGAAAGAGAGAAAAAGAAAGAAGAAAGAAGGGAAAGAAAGAAGAAAAAGGGGATAAAAGAAAGAAAGAAAGAAGAAGAAGAAGAAGAAGAAGAAGAAGAAGAAGAAAAAGAAGAAGAAGAAGAAGAAGAAGAAGAAGAAAGAGGAAGGAAAAGAAAGAAGAAGAAAGAAAAGAAGAAGAAAGAAGAAGAGAAGAAGAAGAAGAAGAAGAGAAAAAAAGAAAAAGGAGAAGGAAAGAAAGAAGAGAAAGAAAGAAGAAGAAAGAAAGAAAAGAAAGAAAGAAAGAAAGAAGAAAGAAAGAAGAAGAAGAAGAAGAAGAAGAAGAAGAAGAAGAAGAAGTCGGAAAGGAAAGAAGGAAAGAGGAATAAGAGAGAGGAAAGAAAGAAGAAAGAAAGGGAAAGAAAGAAAGAAAAGATAAAGAAAGAAAGAAGAAAAGAAGAAGAAAGAAGAAGAAGAAGAAGAAGAAGAAAGAAGAAAGAGAAGAAAAGAAGAAGAAGAAAGAAAGAAGAAGAAAGAAGAAGAAGAAGAGAAGAAGAAGAAAGAGGAGGAAAGAAAGAAGAAGAAGAAGAAAGAAAGAAGAAGAAGAAGAAGAAGAGAGAAGAAAGAAGAAGAAGAAAGAAAGAAGAAAGAAAGAAGAGAAGAAGAAGAAGAAGAAGAAGAAAAGAAGAAGAAGAAGAAGAAGAAGAAGAAGAAGAGAAAGACAGAAGAAGAAGAGGGAAATAAAAAAAAGAAGAAGTGTTGGAGGAGGAGGAGGAGGAGGAGGAGGAGGAGGAGAAGGGGAAGACAATCAATCAACTCATGTACGTCACTTATAAGAAGGTAAAAATTCAAAAGCTAGGAAATGTGTACCACGTGACCTTACGTAAACCAACATTGTTCAATGTTTAAAACACTTGTTTCTTTTGACTTAAGTAACAAAAAAGAAAAAACATGTTATTTTTAGAGCGAAACAATCATTGGCTAAAAACAACCCCCGAATTCATGACAAGAATCAAAAAACGAGGAAACAAAAAAAAAAGATTTTGGCAAGAAGATCCCGGACAGATCCATTCAGATTCTCAACTGAAACGTATTCTTCAAGGAATTTTTTTTTTTTTTTTGGTTCAGTCTTGGAGAGACATTAAAAGGAAATTCTTCATTAAGAATTACCGAAAAACCTGAACAAACAGATTACGCGACGCTTCAGTAAGCAATTGGCTTCCTTTAAAAAGACGCATTGGACCAGAACGCCTATTTCTGGACAAGGAAGACGAGGGATGACCGATGAAATTTGCGGCATAAAAGAAGCTGTCCCCAATTCTGATGCAACAACGAATCACGGGGATGGGGGGAAGGAATCGCAACATTACTTTCTCCAAATATTCTACTAGCAGATTCTCAAATGTTTACCTGCATCACTAAAACGGTTTCATCAAACTGAAATACTAAATTAGGACTCGATTCAAAATTGTTATTTGATAGCTTAAAGTGATTGTTTGATTAAATCCTACTTAACAGACCAAAATTCTACCACCCCACTGAAAGAAAAAAAATACTAAAAATCAAGGAATTAACCGAATTTAATGAAGCGCCGTTGACTCATGTCTACACAACCCTAACTTTTTATATATATATATATAAATTATATATATATATATATTAATATATAATTATAAAAGTAATTGGTAATTTGCTTGAAGCATTGTTAAGTATGTTATAATATATTAATAATTTGAAAGCAATTACAATGCAAATAAAAATAAAAACAAAAAGATGTTATTTTTTGTCTTATCGATTTGAAAGTAGAACTTTATCTTCAGAGACGAATTCCAGAAATAGACGCGTTTTATTTGTCGTTATTTTTTATGTTATAAACACGCGTCTCGTGGTGTTCTTTTTTTTAAAAACGCCACGCGCAAAGCCGTGATAGTCATTTAGCCGTTTATTCAATTTCAATTTTATTATTTTCATCTATTTATATATTATGTATTATTCCTTTGATATATGTATAAATGAAATGTACATACTATGTGCTATATACTATGAGGAACGTGTATTTTAAATTAATTATGTATTCAGTGATTAGCTCTATTCTATGTTTATACTAGGACTAATTTGGCTATTAATAAACTTTCTCTAATTCTGAGATTACCAATGTTGCGTATTACTGTCTCTATCTTAACGAAAAAACTATTGTCTTTATTTTTGCATTTGATTAAATGTTTATGGAATGAGGATGCACGTGTGTGGATATGTTCTTTGATTCTACTGTGGAGGGGTCTAATTGTACTTCCTATATAGAAATTAAGGCATTTGGAGCAAGTTAAACGGTAAACTATATAGGTTTTGTGACATATGTTAGGGTCTTTTATTGGGCAGTTCGCTATATATATATATGTAATTCCATACACAGGAAAAACTTAACAACCAGTCATTTGGCTTATTATAAATTTAATTCAGCTGATTCCTTCTTACAGCCTAAAACACAAAGATAAGATTTTTCTTGTAGAATGTAAAATATACTGTAAACGAAACCTGGAATTTTTCCGGGTGATTTCTTCAATCATTCCATCTCGACCAAACTTTGTATTTTGTCAAACATAGTCTGTATTGTGTAATTACAGACTATAAACCTGGGATTTTTTCATACTGTCGGAGTATATATATCATTCTAAACAAACCTTGTTTACAACTTACCATATATATATATATATATATATATATAATGGAAAGGGTGACTTACCGGTGAATATGGTCACGATGGTTTGATGGTGCAAAATTCAGAAAGGTAAGTCAGCGATATAACAAATACAAAGTGCTCAATACGTTAGTAGAGCAAATTTTTGAATCCAGCGTTCATAAAATACTTTCTTATAACGAACCGTTTATCGCGAAAGACACACACGTGTAATCGACTGCAATTAACCAATATCTTGATTAATTCAATGGATTTAAGATCCTTATGGTGAAACTCGAGTAGGTTATCACTTGTACCTATATATATATATAATTTCGTTTGAGATGCAATGACAGAAAAAATCACCCGGAAAACTTCGATTTCGTGTTTGCAGTATATACTAGAGTCTACAAGAAAAAAACCTTCTTAAATTCCTACATTTTTCTCGTTATTTCTCGTTAACTGACCATATACATCCACACACACACACGCACACATATATAGATATGATGTATTGAAATAGAAAAACAGTATTTTTTTCAACTTGTGGGGTTTATAAAGTGTAATTTATAAAATATAATTTTAAGATGACTTCAATTGAATTACACTTTATATTCAGGTTGAATTAGATATATGTTAACATAATACTTAACATTGTTTTTCTATTTCTATACATCATACTGTCGGAATTATTCCTTTTATTATATACTTTTCCACACACACACACACAAACACACAAAACACACACACACATACATATTATATATATATTATATAATTTATATATATATATATATATATATATAATTATGAAGTAAATGGAAGTTAATCCGACAGTATGAATTTTAACATTTTTAGAAAAAACAAATGATGTTAATAGTTTGCTGACAGAATCTGTTTCGACCTTTTTTCTAAAAATGTTAAATTCATACTGTCGGATTAACTTCCATTTACTTCATATTGTCTATTGAAAAAACAAAATATCTGGATTTTTACATCTCCGGAGGCTAATATGATCTACAACACTACGGATTTGTCAACAACTACAAATTCTTGAAACTTTCCATCTTTCTTCAATTGTGCTGTGGACTTTTAACTTACTTTTTGTAGCTGGAATACATCATGAAAATTTTTGATACTTTTTATACACTTTTTTAAAAATATATTTTTACATCAAACTCTTTTGAGTTTTTATTATGGATTATAATGCGTCTGTTTTTTTTTTTAAATAAAATTTATTTTATTTTTAACACAGAATACGCATTTTAAAAAAATTCTAGCATCGAAAACCAGCGTTCGTTTGTACCCCTCCTTCTAACGGTTATTTATTCCGTCTTTCCTTCATATTTTGCTCTTGATGAAGACCGCTCTATTAAAAAGGTCGAAACAGATTCTGTCAGCAAACTATTAACATCATTTGATTTTTCTAAAAATGTTTAATTCATATATATATATATATATATATATATATATATATATATATATATATACATACATACATATATATATATATATATATATATATATATATATTATATATGTATAAAGGGCGGAGGAAGCTTCCCGCTCAACGGCCATCTAGCACATTAACGCGAGAGCACAGAAATACCTGGGCTGGTATCCAGGTGCGTAATAGTCTAAATAACCCCCACTGCCTTGTGGTTATCCTCTGGATAGGAAAAAGCTAAGGGAGAAAACCCTGACAGAAAACCCTGACAGAAATCACGGCTTGGACTCCGTTAGGCAGTTCAGTGTGTAAAACACTAACTGGCAACTCCTGCAGCCAAACTGACGCCGAATGTATTGGTTCACGATTCCTTCGGATCACACCAGCAAGGCAGAGAGGGGGGGGCTGTCACTTGGGCAACCCAGGGCCTCCATACATCTTGCCCAGGCTCTTTTTTTTGTGCCCTGGAGGGGAAACTCTTTCTACAATTACTGTGAGCACAGCACGGGAGTTCATATATATACATATATATATATTCGAATGTTGTATATTTTGGCAGCAAATTATTTTGTAGGCAGGTGTTATTGAACAACACGGAATATTTCTTTTTCATTATTTATATTTGTATTTCTTCCAGTCTATAAGTTTGCGTCACAAATATCTTTACGGATTCTACATGATTTTCTTTTGCAACTTGTATTTCCATTGTGTATCATTAATTTCATAAGGCTTTTTGTCCAATCATTGCTGAATAATGTATTGTTTTTTTAAAATGATATTATAACATATACCCATTAATTGTTTATCATGTATTTTACATATTTGATTATGAATGAGGAACGAAAAGCAATTAGAACTATTTTACGCTACTTTTGGAAAAAAAATACTGAGTATAATGGCTGAGACACAAAAGCGATTAATAATACGGAAGGCCCATGTCCTGTCAACGAACGTGTGGCAAAATAAAAACTGGTTGAGACGTTTCAAGGAAAGGAATAACAGCTTTGAATACAAATCAAGGTCAGGGAGACCTTGTGTGGAAGATGAGACCTTGGCTAAATTAGTTGAACAACAGACAAACATACGCACTCGTGTATGGTTGGAAGGACTTGTCCATTCACATAGTACCATTGATCGACACCTTCACTCTATTCTCCAGATCTGGATCCCAGCAACTACTAGCTGTTTGCAGACATCAAAAGAATGCTCTAGGGAAAGAGATTTGGCTCCAAAGAAGAAGTGATATCGGAAACTAAGTCGTATTTTGAGGCCAAAGACAAATCGTTCTACAAAAAAGGCATCGAATTGTTAGAGAATCGTTGGAATCAGAATATTATACTAGAAGGAGACTATGTCGATGAATAAAGACGAATTTTTCCTAAAAGTTGTTGTTTTATTCATTAGGCCCGGGACTTATTGAGTGATGTTATATATATATATATGAAATTTAACATTATGAAAAAACATATGATATTTGTTATGTAATTGCTGACAATACTCTTTCGACCAAATCGATAAGTTGGTCTTCATCAAAGAGCGACATAGATGGGAAGAGAAGATATCTGTTAAAAAAGACTGTTTACAGAAACGAACGCTGAAACGGATATCTTCTCTTCCCATCTATGTCGCTCTTTGATGAAGACCAACTTATCGATTTGGTCGAAACAGTACTGTCAGCAATTACATAACAAACATCATATGTTTTTTCATAATGTTAAATTTCATACTGTCGGATTAATTTCCATCTATTTTTCATATTTGTCAAATGAAATAACATTATATCTGGGACTTTTACACCTTGAAGACTTTCATCTATAACTACGGACTTATCAACGCCACAAGTAAATTTTGGAACTCTAACATCTTTTTTCAAATTACCATGTGGACTTGTATATTTTTTAACAGCTGAAAAATATATACTATACTATTTTGATACCCACTTTACATTTTTATATAAACTTTTACAACAAACTCTTTTGAGTTTTTCTATAAACTATAATGCTTCTGATTTTTTAAAAATTAAAAATAAAATTTATTTTATTTCAAAACAGAACATGCATTTTTCAAAAATTTCAGCGGTTGAACTCAGCGTTCGTTTCTGTAAACAATCTTTTTTAACGGATATCTTCTCTTCCCATCTATGTCGCTCTTTGATGAAGACCAACTTATCGATTTGGTCGAAACAGTACTGTCAGCAATTACATAACAAACATCATATGTTTTTTCATAATGTTAAATTTCATACTGTCGGATTATTTTCCATCTATTTTTTCATATATATATATATATATATATATATATATATATATATATATATATAATATATATCCTATCAAATATTTGTCATTATTTCTTTCTTTTTTTTTCAATGGTCAAAGGAGTAGACTGAAAACTCTCCTTTAAATTTTTTAATTTAGTGAACGTCCGGTGAAAAATGTGAAATAGATTTACTAACACATGCATTAATTCCAATCTAATATATATATATATATATATAAAGGACAGTTGTGTTTATGTGTATGTCGACAGGAAACTTCGAAAATAAAACAATTAACGGCAAAGTCAATATATATACACATTAGATATCACCAGGGCTTGGTTTTTGAGCAAAAATAATGACGATTTCATTTATATTTGAGAAAAGGATTTTTTTAAAAATTAAATGATAACAGAATGGAATTTTGTTTGCATTTTCGCTAATACCCTTGGGAAAGATATGAATCCTACTCTCCCTCCAGCTTATGGATAGATAGTAGGGCAGACTGAGCTCTTCAACCTTGGTTAGTATAGGTTTAAGTCTTACGGTATTAAATGAAGAGTGACAAAAATCACAACTGGTTAGAAGTATAGATAGAGACTTTATTGAGAAATCGTTAATAAGGATGCCAGAGTCCAGACGCCAAGAAATTTTTAATTTATTTAATTTACTTTTATTAATCCCCGCAATACATCCCCACCCAAATAGCGGAGCTACGGTAAGGATGCATCAGTGAGTTTTTTGTAAGGTGTGTGTCCGAAAGAAGGCAAAGATAGCTTTATTACTCCGGCTTGAATGTGGTTATAGTGGCCTATAGCGAGGGGATTTATCTCTGGCTAAAAAGGACCAACTATACCTCTGTAGGGTTTTGTATGCGGAAAGTCAATTTCGTACGTATATAGAAAGTCAATTTTGCATGTATGGGGAAAGTCAATTTTGTATGTATGTAGAGAGTCAAAAGTGTGTGATATTTTTAATTTTTATTTTTTTTATTTGTCATTTTGGTTTTGTAGAAGGACTCGTTCGTTCGTCCGTTGCTTTGTTTCTTTTTTTTTTTTTTTTAGTGTCGAGTAATTCCTTTCGTTGGTTTATTTCGGTGGCTTTCTCTTTTCTTTGGTGCAAATGAAACCTTTAACGAAACAAGAGGGTTATTGTCCAACTCTTTTTTGTTTTGTTTGTTTTGTTTTACGGCATATCAACCTAAGTGGGTCATTTAATGCCGATAAAGTTTTGAAATAAATCAATTCTTAATGGATAATACAATTTTTTTATAAATACATTTTTCTATTTAACCCATAGATAGGACCCTAACAGGTACTACCACTCTGGTTCAGGGTGGACCAGGGAGCAATGGTGATGAAGAGGTGCTCCACATTCCCCAACCTCCAGAACTGGAACCTCACCATCAGATAGAGTTTAACGTCATTCCCAGGACATATAGACCCGCAGCCACCGCCTTCTCGCACCCATATGATAAAAAGGGGTTGGGGCTTGCTATAAGGGAAATAGGGTTGGGAAAATCATATAGGTGCTAGGGATTGACGTGACCAGCCGATTGATCGGAGGGGGCCTCTCCGATCGCCCGTCTAGCCCAAGATAGGGCCAAAGTGGAGTATTGCAAGTCATGAACTGCTCATCCACCTGGGCTCTATCCTTAAGCATCACGGGTCGCCACCCACGGCCAACAGGTGGCCCCATTGGGGGAGTCTTACCCCTCTGCATAGGTGCAGTCGGTGCATTCTAACGCCCCAGCTGACAGGGCGGCCAACTCTTTTTGTGTTTGACAATTAATTTTTTATGTGTGTGTGTGTTTAGTCAGGTCGTCACGACGGAGAATTATGGCTGAAATTTCTATTTAATCGTTTAAACGTGTTTCGCGTGGGGGACGAATTTAAAATTTAGCTTTTCATCTTGTCTTCTTTTGGTGCAAACTTTAGTATGGACGCAAAAGAAACATGATTACTTGATCTTTGTTTTTTAATTTTTAATTTTTTAATTAAATCACCTGCTAAGTTGGCTTTTGGTCCGTGTATGGGTTAGTAGTATGAAGTTGTAGTAGGTTCATAATATTTTTTTTTAATATCGGGTAAGGTGAATGCGTCTCGCTAGTAGTGGTTGAAGTGAGTGGGTAGAAGATTAAATAGTAAGTAACATGAGTTCATTCATTTTTTTTTAAATTTTATCTTTTGTTTTTATTGTTTTATTATTATTTTTGGTGAATGTGGAAAAAATATAAAAATGGTATTTACTCACAATTTCCTTTTTTTCTATGAAAAATATGTTGCTTTTGTTTTTTTGTTTTTTTTTTTTTAGTCGGTAAATTCTACGTAATTCATATTTTTTGTCTCCTTTATTCTTTCTTTCTTTTCTTCTTCTCAATGTACATTTCATATACGTCGGTGTCAATTTTTTGTGGCTGTTTATATATATATAAACCTAGGTCACCCAGCTCTCTCCTCCTCATCTGCTGCTGACATCAAACACACCAGAACTTTACCTCCCTGAGCTCATCCACCCCCATCCTCTCTCTACTTCCTGTATACTACCCTCACTTCATTCATGCCTACCCCTAACCCCCTCGCTTCACTTCCGTCACTTATACTCGCACAAAAATGTCGGGTTTCACCAAGTTATAGGTATTAAATGAAGAGAGATAAAAATCACAACTGGTTAGAAGTATAGATAGAGACTTTATTGACAAACCGTTACTAAGGACGCCAGGGTCCAGACGCCAAAAACTTTTTATTTATTTATCAATTTAATTTAATTTAATTTAATCTAATTTATTTAATTTTTCTTTTCATTAATCCCCACATTAGGCAACTGGTCTAGGAGAAGGTAAACTCTGAATTCAAACCTGTTGAACTCCGCTTAAAAAATGACCTTGAGTCACATCCTGCTCGTGCGAAGGGGTTGGTAAATATATATATCCATTCAGAAGAATGGAGGATCTTCAAAGTTGGGGGTCTCATCAGAAAAGTTTAAACCATTCATGGAGCTGCAATTTCCATGTTCTTCTTATTTCACCGAACTGCGATTTATATTCAGCTTGCAAATTATAAACTAAAATCACCCTTAAAGTGGCTGGTCCGGTTTCATTCATGGTGTATCAGTAGGAACACACTTTCCATCAGCTCATATTACAAGGCTGCACTATTAACAGTAACCGGGGATAGTTTTCCCTTTGAGTAAAAGCAGTCATGTCATTTTAGTTGCTATCACGGCGTGAAATGGTGAAAATCGTGCGTTTTTGCTTGAAAAACATTTCGCATCATCTCTCTACGTGATGACATCATATGACTGGCTCGCTCACCAGATATACATTCTTCTATTTACTGTTGTTAAATAGAGCCAAGGATTCAATTTCAAGTTGAAATTCATTGAGTTCTAGTCTGACGACAAAATTCCACCCAGCGATCTGCAACAATTTTAAATTAGTTTTTCACGAATCGCGCACAATACAGAGCTCTAAAAACACTCTGGTTGATCTGTCGCTCGAGCTTTCTTTTATTGTGTGGATGATCTTGGAGAAATTTGCCTACACCATAATTTTCGTTTTGTCAATTCACTTGGCTTTGAGATCGTGTCTTTTAAATCATGGCTGAGGAACAGCCATGTTTTTCTTTCTGAGTTTTTAATTCCACCAACACGGCACGCATAAGCAAACGCACTTCCCACCCGGGGGTAAGTCATCATCTTTTCTAGAATTACTTAAGATACCTGGAGGCTCAACTCTTTAAATGTAGGTCGCAGACAAATAACGAACTAAAAGATTTTATGTATATATCATCAAAGCGCAGCACTTCCAGGGGCCATATTTTGGGTAACGCTTCAGAAGTTTATTGCTCGTACGGGTAAATATTTGAACGATTTAACCTCAACCACCAAATGACAATACTAACAAAACAACATGGCAAATATTGTCCTTTCTTATAGTAAAATTATCTTTTCAATATGGTATATGTTACTTTCTTTATTATCTATGTATCTATTTTTCATCTCTCTCTCTCTCTCTCTCTCTCTATATATATATATATATATATATATATATATATATATATATATATAAGAGATTTATCCAAAACTTGGTAGTAAGGGATGATTCTATATGTCATTTCTAACATACACTGTATTATTATTGTATGATCCAGTATGTATAATTACAGCGAATCTTTAAATCACTAAAGAGAGCTCAATGTATAATAAGCTTTTTAGATTATATACAGAGCAATATTTATCATAGAAAGGAAGGAAGAACTCAACACCGTAATTCCATAATAAATTTATTTCAACCAAAATTGGGGCCTATATAAATCTAATTTGATTTAATATAGCTCCCCAAAATCCAGTCTCATCAGATGGGTATCAATTTACTTTTGAAATTGCACTTCACAAAAAACAAAAAGTAGAATTTTTAAAAAATAAATTCACAAACAAAAAATAAAAAATTTTTTAACAGTATAAGATTGTCACTATGGTGACAGGAAGTAGAATGAAAAAAAAGAGATACAGAATCCATGTATGCCATCGTGGCCTGGTGTTTTCCAATTTGTTACTTTATTGAGTACTGATTTGAGCGTAATTATATGAACACTTGCTACAGGCCCTTCCTCAATTTCCATCAATTCATTCTTAATATCATTAATCCATTTCGATTTCTTATTGTGTTCTTTCCTCTTCCATATATTGCTCCAAAACTTTTCTGCTTCTGTTGCATTTGGGTGTTCACTAATGTTTGTTTTGATCCATTAATTTGTTCATAAATTTCTTCTCATTGTATTTGGAAGGTCCTGTTTTGTTTCTACTGTTTGGTTCTTTCTCGATATCTTTTAAGTCTTCCTTCTACAGCTGATATCTTTTGATTTACTTCTTCCATCTTAATTTGCTGTTGTCTTTTAACCCTTTTAGCTCCATGTGTATTTGTGTTTTTGTTTAAAGTATTTGTTTGTTGTCGTAATTTTTTTATTTGTTCTTCCAATCTAAATTCCCACCCAGCTTTTGTGCTTCTGTTTGGTTATTATAATTATTATTATTATTATTATTATTATTATTATTATTATTATTATTATTATTATTATTATCACTACTTTTGAGTTTTCACATCAGCGTTAGCTGATGGTATTTCACTGGAGTCGGACAATAAGTCTCCTCAGGTCTCCAGCACTCTTCTGAGTATTCTAGCCGATTGCAGAAGTGCAGTAGTCTGGATGGTCTCAATTCTTCCTCTGATTTCTAGATCCTCCAGTCTTTTTTACAAGTTTTTTTGGGACCGTTCCAAGTGCACCAACTACAATTGGTGTCACTTTCACTCACACGTTCCACAGCTTTTTCAATTCTCTGGCAAGGTCCTGGTGTTTTATCCATCTTTTCATTTTCCTTTCGCTTCGCCCTGTGATCTGCTGGGACCGTAAAAGTCCACCAGTTAATACTTTCGCTTTTCTTTCTGTTTTTTCTTTTTTTTTTTTTTTTTTGGTTAATCAGCACTAGTCTGGTCTCCTGGCTGGGATAAGGGTGATCCTTCTTTATCTCAAAATCCAGATTATTATTATTATTATTATTATTATTATTATTATTCCTCTGTTTAGTTTTCAACTATACTTTTGCTTTCTTACAATCCTTCTCTGGATTTCTATCTGAGACCTAGTGTGAGTAAAGTTCGTTATTTTATGCATTTTATGCTTTTATTATTATTATTATTATTATTATTATTATTATTATTATTATTATTATATGCTGTATGTTGTTTTTATTATTATTGTTAATGTAATATCTTTAATGTACTTGTTGCTAGTCAGAATTAATGAGACAAGTTGAAAGTGAAAGAAAATATAGCATTTTCTTAGTAGCTGAAAATTACAGAAAAGGGGATTTTTCTTCTTCTTTTTGAAGTGTTTCTCGCAATTTTAATGATGGCTTTAGTTATTATATTCTTTCCGTCCTCACCCCGACCTTCTAGATTCTCCTCAATTTCATAATAACCAATTATTTTTTAGATACATCACAACGTAGATAGAATTCTGCAGAATTCTATCACCAGCAATGTCAAATCAGCTGGGAGTAGTGTTGGTCGATATACGGCTTACATAAGTCCTTTAAAATATTCTGTTGAAAATACTAACTATTAAACTAACCAATGTCCTGGGAAAGTATTAACGCGATTAAAAGTAATTTTCAGTCGAGAAAAATAACGAGACTGAAGCTTTTTTTTTTTTTCAAGATTTAAAATTTGATCAAAAACGTGCAAATATCTTAGCAACTCATTCAATCAAGTGATGATGTCGAGACGTCTAGCCGCCCACTCGACTAGGGCAGTAGAATACGCTGACGGTACTTCTGCAGTAAGAATAATAAACAATATCACTAATTTGTCACCTTATAAAAAAACAAAATAAACAGCAAAATATATTAATTTACAACTATCTACCCAATATTCAATTTACTCATTATTTTTACATGATTAAAGTTGTTTTCTGTAATGTTTCTTTTATGAAAATCAAAATATCTTTGGCTGTTTTCATCGTTGGAATATTTTGTATATAAGTAGGAAGCGCGTGGTGTAATGGTTAAAGTCATGGGAAATGGACTCGTCGCACCGAGTTCAAATCCTGGACGAGGTAATGCCATTTCACTTAGCGCTAATACCCTTGGGAAAGGTATGAATCCTACTCTCCCTCTGGCTATAGGTAAATAGCGGGGCAGACTGGGTTCTTTAACCATGGCTAGGTAACCAGTATAGGAGAGGGAAAACTCTAAATTCAAACCTGTTAAACTCCGCTTAAGAAATTGACCTTGTGTCGTATCCTGCTCGTGCGGAGGGGTTGGTAAATAGATATTTTGTATATAAGGTGTGCTCCAATTCCCACCCTGGATTTATAGACTAGACAAGGTCACGTGTTTTAGTCCTCCCGCCAATCAACAGCCATAATGCGTGGCTGATTCACTACTTAAACACTGATACTTGCCACAGTTCACTTGCAATCATTGAGGAGGAACTTACGACCATTGACGAAGAAACTGAGGACTCTTTACCATAAGAACCAAAGGATTCATTATCAGAGGATTACCAAGGATCCAATTCCACTGGACAGGTACTCTTGCTTAGAGTCAACAGGATGACCCAAAAGATTGTAACACTCATTTTGGGTTTGGCGTTTACTTTGGTATTTTTGATTCTCAGCATATCAATACTTTTCATGTCATTTAATGCGGAATCAAGTCATTTTGATTAACAGAGGACTCAGGTTGCTTAAGAGGTCACACTATTAAGTATTGAACAGGCTCATCGCAGCTTAACTTCGGTGATTGAGCGGGAACCAGTGTTCTCATATTTGGAGGGATATTATAAAGTATAAGCATAAAAACATAATTACAATTTTTCAATTATTTTCCTAATTTAACAGTTAAGTAAAACTTCGATATTCGGAAAGTATTTTTTAAATGGTTAGAAAAATAGATATGAATGATAGAATATATATTATCTATGATGAAAAGGACATTTTCCTTCTATACTTCTACAATTTCCTTCTATACTCGTATTTTATACTTCTATTCCATCTATAAGGATTGAATGTGTGTGTGGCTTTGGCCTTAGTGGTCAAAACTGGTTCTTATAAATCGTTAAAATGCTCAGAGAAACCTTCCAACGAAGGTAAATATATACACAATTAAATCCGAATAAAGACGTACAATGCAACAACAATGCAGACTTTATTGTCTGTACAGGCGGAACATGACATATATGACACGATACAAACAGGGAGGACGAAAGACCTTGGGAAGTAAGTAAGAGTTTATAATGAATATAAGAGTCACTTACTGATATTTGTGGGGCAAAGCTCCCCACTTAAGGGACAGAGACACCACGCGCCTAGTCCATCTTTTGTGGATACCAGACACAAAGACAAGGACAGAGAGCTTCCCAGGCTGAGTTTATATACTCAGCTAGTGGTGTCACTTAGTGGTGAAACCATTGCGGTCAGGAAAAATAACCCTTTTTGACTCTAGTCCATCTCAGCAAGGGCAGACAATAGCTACAATACTTATCTTCTTGCTATATTCTATGCTGCTATTTGTTATACTGGGTTGAATTCTCTCTAAGGTCTTCTGATCTTCTTGCGTGATTCTTAGGTGTATTTGGATATTTCTTGGGGAGTCTTGCGTATTTTTCATTGCTGTGTCCATTCTTGTTTTTATAAATGAACAAAAATAGCGTATTTTTAAACGTACTTATTTCCCAAGTTTCGAAATGTATCCAACACGCGTGAAGAGATGATCATTTTCGCGCCCGTTAGTCACAGTGCCTAAATCTCTAACTCGTTTTCATGACGACAAATTAAAAAACAGCTCAAACAAGGTCAGTTAAAGGTTAAGTCTTGTCTATCATATCTTTACTGGTTCTTACAGGTTATTTTCCCTTACTCTTCTTCTAATGAATTACTTGTTAACTGTTTAATGTTTTTTTGGTTATCATATCCAACAAACTATCATTCTGAGAAACACGAATCTTGGGTAGGATTTTATATCTTGACATTTTACTGTTAAGGAGGGGTAAGGAAGGAAGTGGCTCATAACAGTTTAGTCTTATATTCATACATTTGACAGACTAATGTAAAAAAAATTAAAAGAAGTTATGAATTTATTGAGAATTGATCAGTGTAGCTAGAATAAATCTGTTTAACTTAATGTTAAAAACAAATTAACACACATACCTAATATGGGCTCACTGTTTTGACTTGTACCTTTAAATTCCTTATAGGATTAAAATATGGGGGCGCGTGGTGTAAGGCTTAGAGTCGTAGAAAATGAACCTGTCGACCCGAGTTCAATTCCTGAACGAATCTGTTTGCATTTCACATGGCGTTAATACCATTGGGAAAGGTATGAATCCAATTATCCCTCTAGCTGTGGGTAAATATCAGTTGAAATTGAACATATCTTATTAACTACATCTTTCCCATTTACTTCTTAATTTACTGGATAGTGAGTTTTAGTTATTGAAGACGAGACTTTTCATTGAGAAGGTATCATATAGAAAGTCGTTGTTGTTTTAAAAGGTAAAAGATAATCATTTTGTTTTGGAGCACAGTTGTTTTGTCTAACAATAAAACTCGAAAACTTTAAAATAACTAAGTAACTGAAGCGGTTGTCTGCCCCTGTTTGGGATGGACTTGTGTCCAAAAGTGTTATCTTCTCTTGCCGCCAGGTTTTCGCCACTAGGTGACACTACTAGCTGTGTATTTAAACTCAGCCCGGAAAGCCCCCCCCCCTCTCTCTCTCTCTCTCTCTCTCTCTCTCTTCTCTCTCTCTCTCTCTCTTTCTGTCTTTCTCTCTCTCTCTCTTTTGGTCTAGCATCCACAAAGATGGATTAGACGCGTGGTGTCTCTGTCCATTAAGTGTGCCTCTGTGGGAGATTTTCCCCCAACTATCAGTAAGTGACTCTCATGTTCTTCATGAACTTTTTCTTACTTCTCTAGGACTTTCGTCCTATCTGTTTGTATCTTGTCATGTATGTTCCACGTGCTCAGACAATAAAGCCTGTATTGTTGTTATGTTGTACTTCTTTGTTCGGATTTATTCATGTATATATTCACCTACATAGGAAGGTTACTCTGAGCCTTTTAACATATTATAAGAATCACACACTTTAATTCTTATACTAGCAAGTTCCACATATTTTTCCAGCTTTTTATTCATGTAGTTTTATTCTGTGTTTTGTGGAAAGACCACATCTCCTATCAAACCTGTTTTTTTTTCTTTTGCTTTATTTATTATGATCTAATCAACAGGCCCTGTTTTGTATCTTGTCCTGTATGTTCCACGTGCTCAGACAATAAAGCCTGTATTGTTGTTATGTTGTACTTCTTTGTTCGGATTTATTGATGCAAATATTCACTAACGTTGGAAGTTTACTCTGAGCATTCTTATAATAAGAATCACACATTCAATTCTTATATAACGATGGTGAAATAAATATAAACACTTTAACAAAGTGTATGTATCAATAAAAGAAATGCATCAATTAATTCCCTTTTAAGTGAAATTACCTTTTTAACAAAGGGTTATTGATTCATGAAAAGTAACTTTAAATGGAGTTCCTGAAAATCTTTATTGGTCATTATTCTTCGAATATTTAGCTTATAAATAAGAGAAACTTTATTTGACTGGGTGATCGATTTTCCAATCAATATTTCTTAATGGATAAAAAAGGTATCGATAAGTTTCCTATTTCCGACAAAGCTATTAATTCTTATGTGAAATAAATCTGATCTCGAGATAAAAGTCTTTGTAGAAAAATTGAAGCAAAATAAAAACAAGAAATGGTTAATTGTTTTCAAAATAAACGAGCTGATAAGTTCCAGACGGAGATATATGTTTAGTCAAAGAGAATCTAAAGAGAAAAATAATTAATTAACACAACTCCTACACCAGCTATGGTTAGCGGAATGAGAACAGGATACCCCCGTGGAATAAATAAAGGGTTAGGTTCAAAGTTCCGTGATGGCTCCTGAATACAACAAGAAAGTTCCCGAGTTCGAAAAGAAGGTTCCCGAGTCCGAGAAGGTTCCCGAGTCCGACAATAAATACCTGAAGAAGGCCGGAGGGTATTGGCTTTTTTTATTCGTATTCCTCTCGTAGTTTCACACCAGTGAGAGAATGTCACTGTCCTTTTAAGAGTGAATAAACTTGTACTTACATAATGGAAAAAGGAAATTTAAAAACTAAATTTGTTGAAAACAAAACTCAAAATCATGTCAGGAAATCTAATCGAGTGTCTTAAAAATATATTTCAAGTAATTTTTGACATTTAATTTCTATTTCTCTGAATGTTTGAGATGAGGTTGAATGATTAGTATTATCAGCGTTATTCGTACTATTGTCCTCATCTTCATTGTTATCTGTAACATTGTTCAAATTTCCGTGATAGCTCCCGATTACGACAAGGTTCCCGAGTTCGAAAAGAAGGTTCACGAGTCCGAGAAGGTTCCCGAGTCCGACAAGAAATACCTGAAGAAGGTCGGAGGGTATATCGGCCAAAACCTTGTACATATAACAATGAAGATGAGGACAATAGTCCGAATAACGCAGTTAATACTAATTTCTACTTGGAACATTCATTTCATCTCTTGTAGACAGAGATTTTTTTTTTTTCAAAGGGAATCTAAAGAAGGAAAGAAAAGTTTACTTCAATTATTCGGATGAGGTTTAGAAAAATTTCTTTTTTAATTCTAAATATTTTCGGAAAATAAAATTCCATCATCAGAGTTATTGAAAATACTAGGTGTTTTTTTTTTATTGGACTTAGCCAACGGCGATATTGTAATCATCTGTTGTTTAAGAAGTTGAGGAACGCCGTATATTTGAATTTTTTTTTTCTTTTTCGGTTACTTCCGTGATGTTAAATCGGGTATTTCCGTGATGTTCATTCGGTTCGGCTGCTCCTGCGCTCGTGGAGATTGTTCGAAATTCTTTTAATTTTATAAAAATCATCTATGCTGCGAATATTCCCTACGTTTCTATCTGTGTTGTATATAAGGGATACCGGAAAGTTCTGTCCGCTTTTCTATTACCAAACGAAAAGTGGATCCTTTACGACGGTTGTCGTAAATGATCCACTTTTCGTCACAAGTGACTATTCGGTCAAGAAAGGGATCATTGGTGTTATGCAAACTGAGCATCGAGCACACTTCAAACCGCCTAAGTTTTTGGTGCTCATTGAGCTCATGAGGAACCCATTTATCGAGCTTTTTCACCTTTCCAATACTCTGTAAATAGCGTGAAACTGTTGCAATTCTGACACCAAGTGTCTGAGACATTTCTCTGACACTTTGTCGTGGATTTTGCTCAACAACAGCCTGCAATTGTTCATTGTCAAGACTGCATGTCCGTCCTCTACCTTCTTCATTTCCAAGACTCTCACCTCCACTGCGGAACTTCTGGAACCACCTTCGTACAGTCCTATCACTTGTGGATTCATATCCCCATGGTTTGTTGATATTGGCAGCAGTTCCGGAGGCATTGTGCCCAAGCTTGAACTCATGCAACATAAGAAGGCGATGGTCATGTTTAGGCATGTTCATCTTTGAAGGCCCATATTTTTCAAAAATACTTTCTATCTGAAAATAAATTAAACTTTATTTTTGAGCCCACATTAATTATTATATATGCAAAATACACCTGAAATAAACAACAAATTCTATGTTAAAATGACATTTCAAAACTGAGCACTTCAATCGGCCATTATTTTTGTAACAACCTAATAAAACACCAGATTAAGTCTAGACAGCTGTTTTCCAGGTCAAATCAGATGCCAGATACTCAGTTAAACTTCACATTTAGTTAAATCTACTGCTGTTGATAGTTTACAAACATCTATAGCCCATTGAAGACAAAAGTTTCAAAGTGAATCATATGCGTCATTGCATGTTGTATGAATTCCACAAAGGTAGCAATCCAACAACTGCAGTGAAACACATAACCGCTGTCTATCCAGAAGGTGTGAGTGTCTTCCCTAGGGAATTAGTGCTATGTGCGATGCAAACAGTCTCAATCAGAATTTGAAATCGGGTCGCTGTGTCCAATTCCCACGCGAACGTCAGAAATATATGGCGCCTTGTGAGAATCGAACTCACTATCAATGGCCTCCAAATCGAGCTATTTAAATATTACACTAGATGAGACGTACATCATTTACTGTTTAACTTAGTTTAGTAGAAGACTAGACCAGACGTGCTGAGTATTATCTGACTCAGTAACAATGGTCAACTATTCATGCTCACTTAACATTATATCACGTTTGGCCCCCCCCCCTCTCATGCATCGAATATCACAAGACAGGAGATATTGTGCCTATTATATTGTTACATGCCCATGTGTGATCATGTGGTGTGTTTGCATAAACATCGTATTATCACAACTGCGAAAATTGCAGACGAATCTAATATAGCTAGATGGCTAATTTGTGTTGCATGGTCAGTATAAAACGCGAGCATATTGGTGATAGTTACGTGATGTGAAAAACGAACAGGAACTAATTCTTCCAAACACATATGCATATGAATTTCATTATTAATTTCGGATGTCGACTCGGATGCAAACGGTCGATAGATTTAAAAGCTATTTGACCGAAAGGAGGAATATTAGCCATTACTCTAAGGTCCACTTTACAAGCTATTTGAACGGAAGGAGGAATATTAACTATTACTCTAAGGTCCACTTTACAAGCTATTTGATTGGAAGTAATAACTAATATTCCCTTAGTTATTACTTTAAGGTCCGCTTTACAAGCTATTTGACCGAAAGGAGGAATATTAGCCATTACTCTAAGGTCCACTTTACACGCTATTTGAACGGAAGGAGGAATATTAGCCATTACACCTAGGTCCACTTTACACGCTATTTGAACGGAAGGAGGATATTAGCCATTACTCTAAGGTCCACTTTACACGCTATTTGAACGGAAGGAGGAATATTAGCCATTACTCTAAGGTCCACTTTACACGCTATTTGAACGGAAGGAGGAATATTAGCCATTACTCTAAGGTCCACTTTACACGATATTTGATCGGAAGACGGAATATTAGCTATTACTCTAAGACCCACTTGACAAGCTATTGAACGGAAGGAGGAATCTTAGCTATTACTCTAAGGTACACTTTGACCCTTAATGGTAGTACCATATAACTGGGGCGTAGAATATGTTGACTGTATCCTCTACACAGGTGTATTTTACCGCTAGGTGTTCACTTGAACTCTAATGAAAACAAAAAGTTAGTAAGACGGTGGAGTTGCTTATCGTTGGTATCTCATTTTCTCTAACGCTAGAACTGGGGGTTGTTTTTGTGTCTCAGTTAGAGTACCACACTTACTTCTAACTATCGAAAATTTGGGTTATCTGCCCCTTAATCAGTTCCTGTAAAGCAGACGCCAGCGGACAGAGCCCTAAAAAGGTGAGAACACAGTAGCAGCGGCCGAATCAAGGTCAGCATCATCAGTCTAGGCACTCACAGGGATAAGACCAGACAACTCAACACACTACTGCGTCAAGAAACAATTACAGAATACAATTCCACCAGAGCTAAGTACCCTTGTCTATTCATTATATAATATTTACCACCGAGCAACGTCTCTGGCAACTTTACTATAAACTGTACAAACTCTTACACAAACACATAGAACAATTAACTTACATTTCATATTGCACCA
>CM042157.1:16641242-16646620 GCA_023376005.1 Doryteuthis pealeii
AATAGATGATACGCGTGCAAATTAAATCAAGCGGCAATGATATTAGAACAAACAAAATTCTATTGAGAAGCGGGTTGCTAAGGTACATTTGCCATTTTGCAAATTCCCCGATGAATTTCACCACCGAGAAACGTTCATCTAACGGGCATATTACAGCTGTTGTTAGCAAAAACGCCAATAAACACATTTTGGGTCAAACACAGTTGGTCAGTGATGTCGTCATTCCGGCAACGGGATTTCCAACGTTAAAAAAAAGAAAAAAACTTCGTACGAAATACCAATGGAGAGTTGAACATCTTATTATAATGGAGATTGTGGGTTTTTCTGTCTGTAACCGAAACTATATTACTATACAAGTCACAATTCCCTTTGTTATTTACATCACATTCTCCATGATTTTATTTTTTATTTAAACCTCAATTATTAATAAAATTGTTTTACGTTATTAATTGTTGACCATATCTACATACTAATAACATACAATTATATTTATATATACAACAAAATAACGGATTACAGTATGAATGGGAAGGCTAATTTGCATATTGATATTAGAAATTTGATTTTAATAAATATATGCTTAGTATTATTGATTTCTAATTGTTTGGTTTTATCTTATTGAATATGAGCAAAAATCTCGGGGATAAATCTTAAAAGAAATCCATCAACAAGAAGAAATAACTGTAATTTTATTCTTTACTTCCTATTTTAACTAAATAGTTAAATTAGGAAAATTTACCAATGAAAGAAGGGAGTAACGGAAAATGATGGAAGAGTTAGTTTCAAAGTTGTTCTATTTTTCAATCGTACCCCCTCTGTTCCAAATCTTTTTATCTGCATTCTTATTCAGTTTCATTAGCCTTTCTAATTTAATATGATATTTTATCATATTAAAACTTAAATACTTGCACCCGGAGGGTGCATATATTTGCTAGTTATAAATAATAGATATTATACAGGGTGTCCCAGGAGTCGCGTACCATGTATGAAAATACATATAAAAAGTATAAAAAGACACATGAATATCAACTTTATTCTGGCAAGCCCCAACCCCTTTTTATCATATGGATGCTAGAAGGCGGTGGCTGCGGGTCTACATGTCCTGGGAATGACGTTAAACTCTATCTGATGGTGAGGTTCCAGTATTGGAGGTTTGGGGAATGTGGAGCACCCTATTCATCACCATTGCTCCCTGGTCCACTCTGACCAGGAGTGGTAGTGCCTGTTAGTGTCCCATCTATGGGTTAAATAGAAAAATGTATTTATAAAAAAATTGTATTATCCATTAAGAATTGATTTATTTCAAAACTTTATCGGCATTAAATGACCCACTGAGGTTGATATGCCGTAAAACAAAACAAACAAACAAACAAACAAAACAACTTTATTCATCATAATCATAATAGATGCTCAAGTTGTTCACCCTCTCCATTGATACATACATCAAGCTTGCATAAGATGCACTTTGTACGGATGAAATTTCTGTGTCTTAAGAATACGATGTACTGATGATTTGCTAATCGTAAACTCCTGGCTTATTTTCCTTACTGATTCCACGGGGCTTCTAGCAACATTCGCCAAAACCATAGTTGATGTTGCTTCGTCAGTTGCACTCTTACGTCGACCACATCTCTGGCGGTCAGTAGCTGAGCCAGTTTCTTGGAAACGTTTTATCAAACGGCAGACAGTGGTATGGTTCAATGGTTTTTCTCGCTTGGGATGAGTGCGGTTGAATTCTTCAGCTACAGAGCGGTATGTAGCCCCATCTCTTCCAAACATAAAAACCAATTTAACTCTTTCTTGTATTGTTAATTTCTCACCCATATCCAATAAAATCTGAAAAAAAAAAATTATATGGTGTCCGACTTCTGGGACACCCTGTATATATAAAAAGATATAATCTACTTTTTTCTCCGTGTATAAAACATAGATTAATTTTTATTCTTGTTAATCAAATTACTCCCAATTACAATATCTTACTCAACTTTACTTTTTAAGCTCGTATATACATAAACTAAGCAATAGAACATAGATTATATTAATAAACATATATAATAATAAATAAAAATTGTAAATCTAAATATTATTAAACATACTAGCAAAATAAAAAGACACCCTACGGGCGATGTACAAATAATTTTTTGAAAGATATTGCCTGAGGAGATAGGAGCTGAAAATTCATAGAGTGTGTACCATAAGTATGTAAAATCGTCAAATTTATTAAAGGAGTAAAAAAAAAAAGAAAGAAAGAAAGACAATTTGAAATGGAAACAGTTCCGATAATTTTAAATATTATATTAGAATAAAACAATCTATATATAAATATATAACGCCGGGCATCTATTTATTGAAACAATGAGGATTGTCTAACGTTGCCTGCTCACATTTTGAGTATATTTATTCTATGTTATGACGTTGGATTATGTGTTGGGTAATGTGACGTAAGCAGTGACGTCCTTTTTGTTACAGACAAAAACCGGAAGCGAATGTCCATTATTAATAGAGATATACTATTAAATGTAGCTACAAGTGGATTAGTTTTCTTTTCTTTGCAGCGTAATTATTAGGGTTTACGGAGAATTTGGATTGTTATTCTGAGCTGTTTCTTTCTGTCATCTGATCTTCATTTGACTTCTTGGTTGACTTGGGCATTTCTTGGATGTGTCTGCTCTCTCAAAGAGATGGACCGAGGAAGAGCGAAGTGAGAGGCAGTCTCATCTATCTTGAAATCAGGTCGTGTTTCTTAATGGAGATTACTATGAGGTTTAACCCCCCCCCGAAATCCGCAATTAAGAGGGCCGTTACCATGCAACTACAAGATGCCACACAACACACACACTCCACACAGACCACCACACAACGACACACCCACACACACACATATATATATATATATATATATATATATAAGATGCTTACACACACGGCCGCATATATATTATATATATTTATAAATATATATATATATAATTTACACATCGAAGACCCTGTTAGTGGGATTCATAACAGCGGCTCCATGATAATATTGATACTTCTATTTTAGAAGAAATCAATTATTCATTTCAAACATTACATAAAATTATCAGATTTGTTTTATATTTTTAAGTTAAAGCTATTGCAAACGTATAGCTCTAAATAATAATAAATAATTAATAATAATAATAATAATATATTATTAGTCCAGTCAATAAACCACTTAAGTTTCACTTAAATGGATCCTTAGAATAATAATTAAAATATATATATATATATATATATATATATATATATATATATATATATATATATTATATATTATATTTTTATTCATATATATCTATACTTGTATATTTATAGATATTTATATATATTATAGTTATATATTATATTTATATTTATATTTTTAGAATAATAATGATATATATTATATATATATATATAATATATATATATATATATATATATACATACATATATATATATATATATATATAATGATATATATATATATGAAGTAGTTTCAGACAGTGTGGTTTGAAATGGAAACGAATGCCGACAATTTGTGGGAGATTATGCTGCTTAAATTAAAGTCATACCTAATTTTGTTACATTAATTCATTATAACTAAATGGAATTAGGCGGCATATCGGTTTAAATGTAAAGCGTAAACAAACCGAAGAAAAAGTCAATCTCTGTATGTAAAAATTACTCTGCTGATGAGGCCTAATAGGTGAAATGTACATTTACAGAGATGACTTTTTCTCGATTTGTTTACGCTTACATTTAAAACCAATATTGCCACGCCTAATTCTTTCTACTTAAATTAATTACTTTAACAAAATTAGGTATGACTTTAATTAAGCACATAATCTCCCAATATATATATATATATATATATAATATAAATAATTCTTCTGAACATGGACAAGGCAAAGAAGAAAGGAAAACTTCTAATACCCAAATGCACTCAGCCTCACAAACGCTCATCTTGCATTGCCTGTGTGATTGTTTGCAAGTCACTGGTGGATTGAAGTGTCACGAGAGGCACAAACACAAGCAAAAAATAAATAAATGAATAAAATTTTAAAAACTGACGTCGAAACGATGGTGAGAGTCTATTCACAGGACACAAGCACAGGACACACACACACACAACACACACACACAATATATATATATATTATATATTATATAATATATATATATATATATATATATATATATTACCAAGAAAGTCAACCTGTTGGCTGTGGATTTCATATAGTGCTCTATGATAATAGTGCATTACTTCCTATTTTAAGAAGGAATCAATTACTAAATTTTAAACATTCTTTTAAAAAAAATATTGAGGAATGCAAAACCCCATAAAATTATTACACTTCGTTTTTATTTTCTTTAGTTAAAGTATTTGAAACGTATTAGCTCTAAGAATATCGTTTTTATGATTTTTTAAAATCATTTTTTCATACATACATATGTCAAAATTGAAAAAATTACCTATGTCATAAATAAATAATGATAAGTAATCGTCTATTTTCCATGAATTTAAACGTTCTAACGAAACCTCAGAAGATAGAAACAACAAAATCTTATAGGACTGTTAATTTCAAAGGGCAATTGTTACTTACACCCTCCTATGTATCTTTCATAGAAACCTTTTCTCTATTATTTCCTGTTAACTCTGCAGACACAATTACAACACTTACATATTAGTTACCATAAATAATTTCTTGGATTGGTTTCTGTGTTTAATGTTATATCAAGCTTCGTAGGTTAATTTACTGCCAAAAGTCACCTTGCTAAAAGGAACAGTGTCGGTACTTATTTAACCCATAGCGGGGATGAAGGTTTGGTACGTTTCCAAGGAAGTATCTTCTAAAATGTACTTTATATATATATATAAATATATATATATATATATATATATATATATATTAATTTATAGAGATGTCGTATTTCTGTCTGTTTAACAAAAACTAACATCATAGCTCTATGTTATAGCTTATGTTCACAATATTCTTATCTAGTATACACCTAAAATTTGAGTAAGCAATTTTAAAAAATTGTTTTTTTTACTCTTCGTCCATTTTTTTTTTTTTATAGTAACAAGAAGTTTAACTAAAAAGTTTACAAATAAATAAATACCTACGATTTGTGAAAATTGATGTGGCAAAATGTTCAAAAAATTGTTTGATTATTACATGCACACAACATTCTTATTTGAGAGGGACGGGGCTCAATTTTTCATTTTTCAAATTTGGTTTTATTTTTTACCCTTTAATAAATTGATGATTTTACTTACTTATGATACAAACCTCTGACATAGCAATTTTTAACCCCACCCTCGCAAGTAATGTCTTTCAAAATTAATTTTTTATGACACCCGGAGGGTGTTTCTT
>CM042157.1:16646630-16676630 GCA_023376005.1 Doryteuthis pealeii
TGGTTTTCTTTGCTAGTTATATCTTTATAAGAGCGAAATCTAAGTTGAGTTAAATGTCACATCTACTCCTAAACATAACTTGTACAAGAGAGAATCGAACTTTTAATCTAACATTAACTTTGAAATTCACTTTTGCCACGTCATCTCTGCTGGCAGAAGTATAATGTTCCAAACCCCTTCACACAACGAGTAGGATAATGTGACACGCAGGAGTCAATTTAGGGATTTGAACAGGCTGAATTTGCGAAGTTTTTTTTTCTCCCAGACTTTGCTATACCAATGTCGAGCAGCCCAGCGTTCTTGCCCTACTTATTTACCCCATAAGATGGAGAGGAGAATAATATCCATATCGTCTCTGCTTTGGCAGCCTCGTTCAGGATTTTTGAATTGCATCGCCGATTCGTATTTCCTACAATGATAACCATTTACACGTCGAGAACTGCCTCCACAGCAGGTTGAGTAAATATTTGTCGTGTTACATCGTTTTTTTTTTTTTTGGGAGGTGAGGGCACGGAATTTAATGCGCTTTTTAAATTTAACAGAATTATTAGACACATTACATTTTTTTCTTAATAACCATAACTTAATTACCCCTTGATGTCCTCCGATCTATTTTTTCTTAAATTACGATTCCAAAATGGCTGTCCAATTCGCTTTCTTGACTGCATTACTTATAATGAGGAAAAGTTGGAATTTACCTTTGCTAAAAATACCTTAAAAGAAAACAAGAATTAAAAAAAAATAGTTTAATGCATTAGAAGAAAAGGAAAGGAGGAGAAAATGAATAGATAATAGATAGATAGATTAGGATAGATGAACATAATGATAGAAACAGACAAAACAACAGACAGAGCAGACAGGAGAAATTCATAATCTGGTTGTTGGTGGTGCGTGGTTGTGGTGGTGGCTGTTTTAGGTTGTTCGTGGGCCCCTTGGTTGGTTGGACTTGTTTACGGCATGTCAACCTGTATTGGTGTATTTGTATGGCCGAAGACGTTTTTGTTCCATTCACTTCATGATTGTCTCAACTTTTATTTTAAACAATTTTGAATATATTTTTTAAAACTCATTTTATTATCTATTCTTTTAACCCCCAGAATGGAATTTCTACCAGGATACCACCACTCTGGATTCCAGGTGACCTGCCGAAAGTAATGGCGATGATGTATTACTCTGCATTCCCCAGAGTACAGGGATTTGGGAGCTTCAGCACCAATGCAGATTTAACGTCATACCCAGGACACCAAGGACCCTCAGCCATCGCCCTCAGCACATATATTATAAAAAGATTGGGGTGCCGTAAAGACAATAGGTCGGGACCAATTGATGTATGCTATTTGGCTTGACGGGCAGCCGGTGATCGGAGGGCTTTTTCGACACCCCCGGTGGGGAGTCACTTTTCTTTCTCTTTACCTGAGAAAAATGTTTCGATCAATCGATTGATTGGGTTGATTGATTATTAATGCGAGTGCCTCAAACCAATAATGTTATTCAATGCCTATTAGTTTCGTTGAATGGGATACAATGAAACTTTACTTTTTTGGAAATAGTTTAAGAGGAGTCATTTTGATGGCATCAGTGAGAGGGTCCGATAGAAGAAGAAAGAGAGCCGATTTGTACGAAAGATCTCAAAAGGGTAGTATAGCATTATGAGGAAAAAATTACGTTGCGTGCAGGATTTGAACTGTATTACCGTAGCCCATTTTTCTACAACGATAACCATTATAAAACGGGACGCCTCAACATAGGAGAAGATTTGTAGATGCCTGTTGTTTTTTCTGTTTTTTGTTTTTTTTTTAGTTTGTAAAATTATCGTATAGTTTGTTATGAGATAGAAACAATTAAAAGTTGACCGACTCAAACATTTTTTTTTTTTGTAGAATTATTTATGAAGGAGAAGAAATAAACACGATTGGGCATGGCCGTTTATTCCATTGACAATGGCGGACCGATTTTTTTAGGCGGCGACAAAAATCTGCTTCTCTCTTTGTTAAATGAAATATGCCCACGCCCGATAACGTACGTTGGGAAAAAGATTTTGAAAAGAAGAAAAACTGTCGTAGGTTTTGCGACAGCTTAATTACCTCCTGAGGGCCAATCTATTTTTCCTTAATTCACCAGTAACCAAATTGCCGTTCGCCTTCCTCTTTTACTTGCACTTATTAATGAGGAAAAGTGGGGGTGGAATTTACCTTTGCTTAAAAAAATTAAAAGAAACAAGAAAAAATAAGATGAATGCATTAGAAGAGAAGAAGAGAGCGAGAATAGATAGAAAGCATAGATGGATAGTAGAGAACAGACAGACAGACAGAAGACAAGAGGAATGGTACATAATAAAACTAGAAATAATAAAAAATACATGTGAATGCATTAAAAGGAAGAAGGAAGGAGGGTTGAATAGATAGATAGATAGATAGAGATTATAGAGGATGGATACAGACAGACAGACCATACAGACAGACAAACGAGTCAGACAAGACAGAGAAGGTTTACCAAAATATAAATAGAAATTAAAAAAAAATAGTGATACATTAGAAGGAGAAGGAAGGAGGAGCGAGATAAATAAAGATAGATAGATAGATGGTACGAGACAGACAGACGACCAGACAGACAGAGCAACAGACAGAACAGAACAGCAGGACAGACCAGAGTAATGTACAAAATAAACAAGAATAAAAAAATAAGGAAGCATTAGAAGGAGGAGAAGGAAGAGAGCGAGATATAGAGATAGATAGATAGATAGATAGTGGTGATTAGAAAACAGACAGACAACATACAGGACAGGACAAACAGTCAGACAGACAGAGAATGGTACAAATAAAAACTAAATTTTTTTAAAAAAAATTGTGAATGCAAAAGGAAAGGAGAGAGCGATTAACATGAATAGATAAATAGTAAATAGATAGATAGAGTTGGTGATAGATAGAACAGACAAGACAGACAGACAAACATACAGGACAGCAGACAGACAGAGAATGTACAAATAAAATAGAAATAAAAAATTAGTGAATGCCATTAGAAGAAGAAAGAGTGCAGATAGATAGATAGATAGATATAGTAGCAGGCAGCAGACAGACAGACAGACGGACAGACAGACAGAGAATGGTTTACAAAAAAAATAGAAAATAAAAATGTAAGTCCACTGGCTGGTGGCATTCGTGCAAGGGACTGCGACCTCGTAGTAAAGCAAGTTTCGGAACTTCCAGTCGTGCTATACATTCACCTCGAGAATAATACCATGGGTAAAGCGATTTAAAACAAAGTCATCCCTTCTAGCTATTTGTTAAATAGTCTCCACTACTATTCACCTGAAAGGGCCGGGTTAGCTCAGTCGTAGAGCTGTTTGGCCCTAGAAAAAAAAAAACCCACACAAGGTTCCTATTCGATACCCACCCTCGCCAACTCAGCGTAATATGCATGAGTGCACAGGGAGTTTTTTCCGCTCAAGCAAGTAAGGAGCAGTTGGTAGGTTCTTTGTGACTCCACTTCAACGCTTAAAATAGGTCGGTCCTTTGTCTAGACGCTAGTAAAGGGATAGACTTCCTCGCTGATATGGCCTGATACGACATTAGGCGCCCCGACGACCCTTTAACTTTTTACATTCACCTTACAAGGAACGCGTGATTCAAGTAACCACGAAGATGAAATGCCATTAACAAAAAAGACACAAAAAAATGACGAAAGGAAAGAAATAAGGAAAAGTGGCGGAGACACATAAAACTGGGAAAATCGTTCCAAATTATTTCTCTAGCTAGTTGAGCCGAGAACTTTTTCAGCACTGCCTGTAATTCTTATATCTAACTGTGTGCAATTTTTTATTCTGGGTTTACATTTTGAGTTTATAATATTCAATAGTTGTTTTTTTTTTTTTTTACCAACAGTATTCAACAGAACAGAGCCGAACAAAAAATAATCAGGGATTTCTTGCTAATTAAGGTTCAAATATATTTTTTTGTTTTTTCGATAATGAATGAAATTTAAAACCAATATGAAAATAAACATTTTTTTTTAAATAAATCAAAAGTATATAAAATGATTAAACAAGAGATAGAGAGTTGCATTAAAGAAAATAGGAAAGAAAAAAGAAAGAAGAAGAAGAGAAAAGGAAGAAGAAGAAGAAGAAGAAGAAGAAGAAGAAGAAGAAGAAGAAGTCGGAAAAGAAAGAAGGAAAGAGAGAATAGAGAGAGAAAAGAAAGAAGAAAGAAGGGAAAGAAAGAAGAAAAAGGGAGGAGGGGATGGGACTTAAAGAAAGAAAGAAAGAAGAAGAAGAGAGAAGAAGAAAAGAAGAAGAAGAAGAAGAAGAAGAAGAAGAAGAAGAAGAAGAAGAAAGAGGAGAAAGAAAGAAGAAGAAAGAAAGAAGAAGAAGAAGAAGAAGAGAAGAAGAAGAAGAAAAAAAGAAAAAAGAGAAGAAAGAAAAGAAGAAAAAGGAAGAAGAAAGAAAGAAGAAGAAAGAAAGAAAAGAAAGAAAGAAAGAAAGAAGAAGAAGAAGAAGAAGAAGAAGAAGAAGAAGAAGAAGAAGTCGGAAAGGAAAGAAGGAAAGAGAGAATAAGAGAGAGAAAAGAAAGAAGAAAGAAGGGAAAGAAAGAAAGAAAAAGGGATAAAGAAAGAAAGAAGAAGAAGAAGAAGAAGAAGAAGAAGAAGAAGAAGAAGAAGAAAGAGGAGGAAAGAAAGAAGAAGAAAGAAGAATAAGAAGAAGAAGAAGAAGAAGAAGAAGAAGAAAGAAGGAAGAAAAGAAGAAAGAAGAAAGAAAGAAAAAGAAGAAAGAAGAAAAGAAGAAGAAGAAGAAGAGGAGGAAAAAAGAAAAGAAGAGAAAAGAAGAAGAAGAAGAAGAAGAAAAGAAGAAGAAGAAGAAGAAGAAGAAGAAGAAGAAAAGAGGAGGAAGAAAAGAAGAAGAGAAGAAAGAAAGAAGAAGAAGAAGAAGAAGAGAAAAAAGAAAAGAGGAGGAAAGAAAGAAAGAAGAAAGAAAGAAGAAGAAAGAAAGAAAGAAAGAAAGAAAAGAAGAAAGAAGAAGAGAAGAAGAAGAAGAAGAAAGAAAGAAAGAAAAAGGAGGAGGAAAGAAAGAAAGAAAAAAGAAAGAAGGAAGAAGAGGAAGTAGGAAAGAAAGACAGAAGAAGAGGGAAAAGAAAGAAAGAAAGAAAGAAAGAAAAGAAAGAGAAGCAGAAGAAAAAGGAAAGAAAGAAGAAGACGGAAAGAAAGAAATCAAGAAGAAGAAGAAGAAGAAGAAGAGAAAATAAAGACAGACAGAAGAAGAGGGAAATAAAAAAAGAAGAAGAAGAGTTGGAGGAGGAGGAGGGGAGGAGGAGGAGAAGGGGAAGACAATCAATCAACTCATGTACGTCACTTATAAGAAGGTAAAAATTCAAAAGCTAGGAAATTGTACCACGTGACCTTACGTAAACCAACATTGTTCATGTTTAAAACACTTGTTTCTTTTGACTTAAGTAACAAAAAGAAAAAACATGTTATTTAGAGCGAAACAATCATTGGCTAAAAACAACCCCCGAATTCATGACAAGAATCAAAAAACGAGGAAAACAAAAAAAAAAGATTTTTGGCAAGAAGATCCCGGACAGATCCATTCAGATTCTCAACTGAAACGTATTCTTCAAGGAATTTTTTTTTTGGTTCAGTCTTGGAGAGACATTAAAAGGAAATTCTTCATTAAGAATTACCGAAAAACCTGAACAAACAGATTACGCGACGCTTCAGTAAGCAATTGGCTTCCTTTAAAAAGACGCATTGGACCAGAACGCCTATTTCTGGACAAGGAAGACGAGGGATGACCGATGAAATTTGCGGCATAAAAGAAGCTGTCCCTACGTTGCAATTCTGATGCAACAACGAATCACGGGGATGGGGGAAGGACTCGCAACGTTACTTTCTCCAAATATTCTACTAGCAGATTCTCAAATGTTTACCTGCATCACTAAAACGGTTTCATCAAACTGAAATACTAAATTAGGACTCGATTCAAAATTGTTATTTGATAGCTTAAAGTGATTGTTTGATTAAATCCTACTTAACAGACCAAAATTCTACCACCTCACTGAAAGAAAAAAAATACTAAAAATCAAGGAATTAACCGAATTTAATGAGGCGCCGTTGTCTTCATGTCTACACAACCCTAACTTTATATATATATATATATATAAAAGTAATTGGTAATTTGCTTGAAGCATTGTTAAGTATGTTATAATATATTAATAATTTGAAAGCAATTACAATGCAAATAAAAAATAAAAACAAAAAGATGTTATTTTTTGTCTTATCGATTTGAAAGTAGAACTTTATCTTCAGAGACGAATTCCAGAAATAGACGCGTTTTATTTGTCGTTATTTTTTTATGTTATAAACACGCGTCTCGTGGTGTTCTTTTTTTTTAAAAACGCCACGCGCAAAGCCGTGATAGTCATTTAGCCGTTTATTCAATTTCAATTTTATTATTTTCATCTATTTATATATTTATGTATTATTCCTTTGATATATGTATAATGAAATGTACATACTATGTGCTATATACTATGAGGAACGTGTATTTTAATTAATTATGTATTCAGTGATTAGCTCTATTCTATTGTTTATACTAGGACTAATTTGGCTATTAATAAACTTTCTTAATTCTGAGAGACCAATGTTGCGTATTACTGTCTCTATCTTAACGAAAAAAACTATTGTCTTTATTTTTGCATTTGATTAAATGTTATGGAATGAGGATGCACGTGTGTGATATGTTCTTTGATTCTACTGTGGAGGGTCTAATTGTACTTCCTATATAGAAATTAAGCATTTGGAGCAAGTTAAACGGTAAACTATATAGTTTTGTGACATATGTTAGGGTCTTTTATTGGCAGTTCGCTATATATATTATATGTAATTCCATACACAGGAAAAACTTAACAACCAGTCATTTGGCTTATTATAAATTTAATTCAGCTGATTCCTTCTTACAGCCTAAAACACAAAGATAAGATTTTTCTTGTAGAATGTAAAATATACTGTAAACGAAACCTGGAATTTTTCCGGGTGATTTCTTCAATCATTCCATCTCGACCAAACTTTGTATTTTGTCAAACATAGTCTGTATTGTGTAATTACAGACTATAAACCTGGGATTTTTTCATACTGTCGGAGTATATATATATATATAATGGAAAGGGTGACTAACCGGTGAATATGGTCACGATGGTTTGATGGTGCAAAATTCGGGAAGGTAAGTCAGCGATATAACAAATACCAAGTGCTCAATACGTTAGTAGAGTAAATTTTTGAATCCAGCGTTCATAAAATACTTTCTCATAACGAACCGTTTATCGCGAAAGACACACACGTGTAATCGACTGCAATTAACCAGTATCTTGATTAATTCAATGGATCTAACCCTGAAGATCCTTATGGTGAAACCGAGTAGGTTATCACTTGTACCTATATATATATATATGTATGTATATATATATAATTTCGTTTGAGATGCAATGACAGAAAAAATCACCCGGAAAACTTCGATTTCGTGTATGCAGTATATACTAGAGTCTACAAGAAAAAAACCTTCTTAAATTCCTACATTTTTCTCGTTATTTCTCGTTAACTGACCATATACATCCATACACACACGCACACATATATAGATATGATGTATTGAAATAGAAAAACAGTATTTGTTTCAACTTGTGGGGTTTATGAAGTGTAATTTATAAAATATAATTTTAAGATGACTTCAATTGAATTACACTTTATATTCAGGTTGAATTAGATATATGTTAATATAATACTTAACATTGTTTTTCTATTTCTATGCATCATACTGTCGGAATTATTCCTTTTATTATATACTTTTCACAAACACACACACAACACACACACACATACACACACATATATATATATATTATTTATTTAATTATTAAATATAACTGTTTTTGTAGGCATCTACCCAAGGTTTCAGGCTTTTGCTCTCGTCAGGATACCTTTAATTCCTCTGTGTTTCTGCAAAAACATTTTTTTTTTTGTTTTGCAGAAACACCAGAAGAAATTAAAGGTATCCTGACGAGAGCAAAAAGCTTGAAACCTTGGGTAGATGCCTACAAAAAACAGTTATATTTAATAATTAAATAAATAGATAAAGCTCTTACAATTTGTAGTTGAGCACTGTGATTTCCTTATTTCATCTCGGAAAAATTTACCTATACATCTATCTATCTATCTATCTATCTATCTATCTCTCTCTCTCTCTCTCTCTCTATATTATATATATATATATATATATATATATATATATATATATATATTTAAATGTTGTATATTTTGGCAGCAAATTATTTTATAGGCAGGTGTTATTGAACAACACGAAACGTTTCTTTTTCATTATTTGTATTTGTATTTTTTCCAGTCTATAAGGTTGCGTCACAAATATCTTTACGGATTCTACATGATTTTCTTTTGCAACTTGTATTTCCATAGTGTATCATTAATTTCATAAGGCTTTTTGTCCAAACATTGCTGAATAATGTATTGTTTTTTTAAAAAGATATTATAACATATACTCATTAATTGTTTATTATGTATTTTACATATTTGATTATGAATGAGGAACGAAAAGCAATTAGAACTATTTCACGCTACTTTTGGAAAAAAAATACTGAGTATAATGGCCGAGACACAAAAGCGATTAATAATACGGAAGGCCCATGACCTGTCAACGAACGTGTGGCAAAATAAAAACTGGTTGAGACGTTTCAAGGAAAGGAATAACAGCTTTGAATACAAATCAAGGTCAGGGAGACCTTGTGTGGAAGATGAGACCCTGGCTAAATTAGTTGAACAACAGACGCACTCGTGTATGGTTGGAAGGACTTGTCCATTCACATAGTACCATTGATCGACACCATTACTCTATTCTCCAGATCTGGATCCCAGCGACTACTAGCTGTTTGCAGACATCAAAAGAATGCTCTAGGGAAAGAGATTTGGCTCCAATGAAGAAGTGATATCGGAAACTAAGTCGTATTGTGTGGCCAAAGACAAATCGTTCTACAAAAAAAGCATCGAATTGTTAGAGAATCTTTGGAATCAGTATATCATACTAGAAGGAGACTATGTCGATGAATAAAGAGAATTTTGCCTAAAAGTTGTTTTTTATTCATTAGGGCCGGGACTTATTGAGTGAGTGTTATAATATATATATATATATATATATATATATATAATATAATATATATGTGTCATTCTTTCTTTCTTCTTTTTCAATGGTCAAATGAGTACACTGAACATTTTCCTTTAAAATTTCTAAATTATTGAACGTCTAGTGGAAAATGTGAATATATTATATATATATAATATATATATATATATATATATATGCGTGTGTGTGTGTGTGTGTGTGTGTGTGTTTGTGTGTGTTGAAAGGAAAAATAAACAAAGGAAAGAAAATGCTGAATGGATAAAATAGATTTACTTACACATAAGCATTAATTCCAATCTAATCTATACATATATAAATGGCAATTGTGTTTATGTGTATGACCGCAGGAAACTTCGAAAATAAAACAATTAACGACAAAGTCAATATATATACACATTAAATATCACCAGGGCTTGGTTTTTGAGCAGAAATAATGAAGATTTGATTTATATTTGAGAAAAGGATTAAAAATAAAATTCAAATGATAACAGAATGGAATATCTTTTTTGCATTCAATATTTTGAATAGTGGACATTTATTTTCAGAGTGGCTGGATCAATGCAAGGTGTTTTTTTTTTACTTTGGGATTGTAATGGGGCATTCGACGAGGATCCAACCCACGATTGAGTAATAATGGATTCGCGAGACTTACTTAAAAATCCCCCTTCTACCCTAGAGATGCCGGGTGGCCACTTCTAGTAGTCAATAAACGATGGCTAGGAAACCAAGCCTAGTGTTAATTAAACAGGAAGAATACAACTTGTCATCTCGTGGATTTTAACGTCCCGGCGTATCACTGAATGAAAGTGAAAGAAACTGAAAAAATAGACAAATACTTAGACCTAGCGAGAGATGTGAGAAAACTGGGAAATTAAGGTAAAGTTTGTAATAATTATAATTGGAACTGTCACCAAGGGGTCTGTAAAAGAGTCTGGGTGAACTAGAAATCAGAGGAACAATCGAGACCAACTAAACTACAGCAATATTAAGGTTGGCTAGAATACTCAGAAGAGTCCTGGGGAGACTTGCTGTCACTCAGCCTCAAACGAACCCCTGGCTATGGCAGGTGAGAAAAACTCTAATGGAGTGAAATCTTATTATAATGGAGATTGCGTGTTTTTCTGTCTGTAACCGAAACTATATTACTACTCAAGTCACAATTTCCTTCGTTATTTACGTCACATTCTCCATGATTCTATTTCTATTTAAACCTCAATTAATAATAAAACTGTTTGACATTATTAATACTGTTGGCCTTACCTAAATGCTAATAACATGCAATTGTATTTATATATACAACAAAATAGCGGTTTACAGTGTAAACGTAAAGCTAATTTGCATATTGATATTAAAAAAAACTGATTTTAATAAAAATGTGCTTGGTATTATTGATTTCTAATTGTTTGGTTTTATCTTAATGAATATGAGTAAAAATCTCTTCAATAAATCCTAAAAAAAAAATCATTAACGAGAAGAAATAATTGTAATTTTATTCTTTACTTCCTATTTTAACTAAATAGTTGAATTAGGAAAATTTAGCATTGAAAAACGAAAGTGATGAAAGAGTAAGTTTCAGTTGTTCTATTTTCCGATTATACCCCCTCTGTTTCAAATCTTTTTATCTGAATTCTTAATTAGTTTCATTAGCCTTTCTGATTTAATCTAATATTTTATTACATTTAAACTTAAATACTTGCACCCGGAGGGTGCATATATTTGCTAGTAATAATAATAATAATAATAATAATAATAATAATAATAATAACCCTGTCCCAGCCAGGAGACCAGACCTAGTGTTGATTAACAAAAAAGAGAACGTGTCAACTAGTGGACTTTGCGGTCCCAGCAGATCACAGGGTGAAGCGGAAGGAAGATGAAAAGATGGATAAATACCTGGACCTTGCCAGAGAATTGAAAAGGCTGTGGAACATGAGAGTGAAAATGATACCAATTGTAGTTGGTGCACTTGGAACGGTCCCACTAAACTTGGAAAAAAGACTGGAGGATCTAGAAATCAGAGGAAGAATTGAGATCATCCTGACTACTGCACTGCTGCAATCGGCTAGAATACTCAAAAGAGTCCTGGAGACCCGAGGAGACTCCAGTAAAATACCATCAGCTAACGCTCATGTGAAAAACTCAAAAGCAGTGAAAACAAAAATAATAATCTATTAATAATGGATATTCGCTTCCGGTTTTTGTCTGTAACAAAAACTACGTGACTGCTACGTCACACTGCCTAAAATCGTCATAAATAGAATTTGAGACAGTCCTCATTGTTTTTTTAAACGAGTTTTAATAAATACATACCTGGCATTATCTATCTATCTATATTTTTTTTAAATTTTTAATATATATTTTAAGTTATCAGAACTAAGTTTCCATTTCAATTTTTTTACTTTTTACTCCTTTAATGAATTTATTTTATTTTTTACTCCTTTAATAAATTTATTTTATTTTTTATTCCTTTTATAAATTTGATAATTTTACTTTACTTATGATACAAACTCTCAGATATTAAATTTTCAACTCCCATCCCCTCAGGCAATATTTATTTTACGTCGCCCAGAGGGCGTTTTTTTATTTTGCTAATAATAATAATAATAATAATAATAATAATCCTCAGAAATAATGATAGTTTCATGTAACTATTCTTAATACAATAAAGTTTTACAGTTATTTGGTATCAAGTATTCTTATCTAATATAAATAAGTTTAAAAATATCTACTTGCGACCTTAACAGATACTACCATTCCAAGTCTGATTGGACATGGGAGTAATGCCAACGAAGTTTTTATCCACGCTATCAAGACCACAAGTTACAGGTTGGTTTATTTTATGGCATGTCAACTCTTGGGTTATGCTATGCCGAAGACATTTTTGTTTTATTCATTCTTGGTTATTCAAACATTCTTTAAACTCATTTTTAAGCACATTTTTTGAATGTATTTTTATCTATTTAACCCATTGAAGAGCTCCTAACAAGTAGTACCACTTCGGGTCAGAGTGGACAGTAATGACAATGAAGGAGTACTTGACACTTCACAGAGATCCCGAATTGAAACCTCACCACTTGATGCAGTTTGACGTCATATCATGGACACAGACAAGCAGAATTGGAGACACCGAATCAGATGCTGTTTTGTGTCATAACCAGGACACCATTTTAGGAGGGGGTCCTACCACTATGAATTCAACCCTGTTAAACAGCACTTAAAATTGACATTGTGGCACATCTTAAACAGTAAGAGTTTAGCTGCTATTCTTCAGAATGCGAAATGTATGAATCCTACTCTTCCTACAGCTTATGGATAGATAGTTGGGCAGACTGAGCTCTTCAACCTTGGTTAGTATAGGTTTAACTCTTACGGTATTAAATGAAGAGAGACAAAAAACTGGTTAGAAGTATAGATAGAGACTTTATTGAGAAACCGTTACTAAGGATGCCAGAGACCAGACGCCAAGTACTTTTTAATCTATCTAATTTACTTTTATTAATCCCCACAATACATCACCACCCAAATAGCGGAGCTACGGTAAGGATGCCTCAGTGAGTTTTTTGTAAGGTGTGTGTCCGAAAGAAGGCAAAGATAGCTTTATTACTCAGGCTTGAATGAGGTTATAGTGGCCTATAGCGAGGGGATTTATCTCTGGCTAAAAAGGACCAACTATACCTCTGTAGGGTTTTGTATGTGGAAAGTCAATTTCCTATGTATGTGGAAAGTCAATTTTGTATGTATGTGGAAAGTCAATTTTGTATGTATGGGGAAAGTCAATTTTGTATGTATGTGGAAAGTCAAAAGTGTGTTATTTTTTAATTTTAATTTTTTTTTATTTGTCATTTTGGTTTCGTAGAAGGACTCGTTCGTTCTTTCGTTGCTTTGTTTTTTTTAGTGTCGGGTAATTCCTTTCGTTGGTTTATTTCGTTGGCTTTCTCTTTTCTTTGGTGCACACAAATCTTTTAAAGAAACAAGAGGGTTTTGTCCAACTCTTTTTGTCTTTGACAATCAATTTTTTATGTGTGTGTATGTGTTTGGTCAGGTCGTCACGACGGAGAATTATGACTGAAATCTCTATTTAATCGTTTAAACGTGTATCGCGTGGGGAGGAATTTAAAATTGAGCTTTTCATCTTGTGATCTTTTGGTGCAAACTTTAATATGGACGCAAAAGAGACATGATTACTTGATTTTTCTTTTAATTTTTAATTTTTTAATTAAATCACCTGCTAAGTTGGCTTTTGGTTCGTGTATGGGTTAGTAGTATGAAGTTGTAGTAGGTTCATAATATTTTTTTTTAATATCGGGTAAGGTGAATGCGTCTCACTAGTAGTGGTTGAAGTGAGTGGGTAGAAGATTAAATAGTAAGTAACATGAGTTCATTCATTTTTTAGATTTTTTTTTATCTTTTGTTTTTATTTTTTTTTAATTATTTTTGGTGAATGTGGAAAAAATATAAAAATAGTATTTACTCACAATTTCCTCTTTTCTATGATTGTGGAAAAATATGTTGCCTTTGTTTTTTTGTTTTTTTTGGTAAATTCTACGTAATTCATATTTTTGTCTCCTTTCTTCTTTCTTTCTTTTCTTCTTCTCGATGTACATTTCATATACGTCGGTGTCAGTTTTTTTTTGTTGCTGTTTATATATATATAAACCTAGGTCACCCCACTCTCTCCTCCTCATCTGCTGCTGACATCAAACACACCAGAACTTTACCCCCCTTCCCTAACCCACCCCTGAGCTCATCCACTCCCATCCTCTCTCCACTTCCTGTTTCCTACCCTCACTTCATTCATGTCTACCCCTATCCTCCCTCCCTTCACTTCCGTCACTTATACTCGCACAAAAATTTTGCTTTCAATAAAAATCATTCGACTGAAGCTGTCCGTATGAATTCGGACGAAACGTTTCAACTCTCTGATTTGTTTTGAGTTTTCATTTCTTGTTCACCATCCTTCTACCTACCTCATATATATATATATATATATAATATATATATATATATATAATATATATATATAATGTCGGGTTTCACCAAGTTATAGGTATTAAATGAAGAGAGATAAAAATCACAAACTGGTTAGAAGTATAGATAGAGACTTTATTGACATACCGTTACTACGGACGCTAGGGTCCAGGCGCCAAAAACTTTTTATTTATTTATTAATTTAATTTAATCTAATCTAATCTATTTAATTTTTCTTTTCATTAATCCCCACATTAGGCAACCGGTCTAGAAGAAGGTAAACTCTGAATTCAAACCTGTTGAACTCCGCTTAAAAAATGACCTTGAGTCACATCCTGCTCGTGCGGAGGGGTTGGTAAATATATATATCCATTCAGAAGAATGGACGATCTTAAAAGTTGGGGGTCTCATCAGAAAAGTTTAAACCATTCATGGAGCTGCAATTTCTATGTTCTCCTTATTTCACCGAACTGCGATTTATATTCAGCTTGCAAATTATAAACTAAAATCACCCTTAAAGTGGCTGGTCCGGTTTCATTCATGGTGTATCAGTAGGAACACGCTTTCCATCAGCTCATATTACAAGGCTGCACTATTAACAGTAACCGGGGATAGTTTTCCCTTTGAGTAAAAGCAGTCATGTCATTTTAGTTGCTATCAAGGCGTGAAATGGTGAAAATCGTGCGTTTTTGTTTGAAAAACATTTCGCACCATCTCTCTACGTGATGACATCATATGACTGGCTCGCTCACCAGATATATATTCTTCTATTTACTGTTGTTAAATAGAGCCAAGGATTCAATTTCAAGTTGAAATTCATTGAGTTCTAGTCTGACGACAAAATTCCACCCAGCGATCCGCAACAATTTTAAATCAGTCTTTCATGAATCGCACACAATACAGAGCAATAAAAACGCTCTGGTTGATCTGTCGCTCGAGCTTTCTTTTATTGTGTTGATGATCTTGGGGAAATTTGCCTACACCATAATTTCCGTTTTGTCAATTCACTTGGCTTTGAGATCGTGTCTTTTAAATCATGGCTGAGGAGCAGCCATGTTTTTCTTTCTGAGTTTTTAATTCCACCAACACGGCACGCATAAGCGAACGCACTTCCCACCCGGGGGTAAGTCATCATCTTTTCTAGAATTACTTGAGATACCTGGAGGCTCAACTCTTTAAATGTAGGTCGCAGACAAATAACGAACTAAAAGATTTTATATATATATATATATCATCAAAGCGCAGCACTTCCAGGGGCAATATTTTGGGTAACGCTTCAGGAGTTTATTGCTCGTACGGGTAAACATTTGAACGATTTAACCTCAAACACCAAATGATAATACTAACAAAACAAAATGGCAAATATTGTCCTTTCTTATAGTAAAATTATATTTTCAATATGGTATATGTTGCTTTCTTTATTATCTATCTATCTATTTTTCATCTCTCTCTCTTTCTCTCTCCCCCCCTCTCTCTCTCTCTCTCTCTCTCTCTATATATATATATATATATATATATATATATATATATTGTTACGTGGGCACTAATTAGCGATACGTAACGAAGTGGGATCAGTTCGTGTATATGTGACGTTGTGGGACCAGTTCGTATTTAACGTAGTGCCTTCTCTTTCTCGGCACTACAATTCGTATCTTCGTACGTACGGAGTTTGTTTACATACACACCCCAGGTCTAGCAGTCATCGTCTGTGGCCCCAAAATTCTTCCACACTCCCTTCGTTTATGGTCAAGCGAAGGGTATCACGTTTCACGGCCGCGTGCTTCTTCGTTACGGCCAATTGACTTTATCCACGGGTCGTCCCCTTTACGATAGTGACTTTACTATCTTGTTTGCGTCGTGAGTCCATTCATAAAAAGATTTCTTTGGTGTAGTGGAAATAATACGATAATGCTGGGGTTTTTTTTTTCAGAAGTTTATTATAATAAAAACTTCACTGCAATTTTTGAGAGAGAGAGGGTCCCTAATAATCTCTGTCTTAACAAGAGGTGTATTTTAACTGGATTCAACTTCGAGTTTTTAGTCCTTAGTAAACTTCTCGGTGAACAAGCTTTTCTTAGCCTTTCCTTATTGTCTTCAGCGACAACAGCTTAACTCCGTACGATCACTGGCCCCGATCTCTGCCTGACTCTCCTTCTCCGATCGCAGACCCTAACTGCTCTGCTCGCAGACTCCAACTGATCGTGATTCTATTCGCGGGTCTTAAATAGCATTTCTAAATAATCTTCTAGAAGATTCTACTTTAGAACTTTCGAGCCCTTTCGATTCGTTCGATTCGTTCCAATCTCACTGGTCAACCAGAGTTCACCAACCTAAAAGATCAAAGATTTCTTGGAGTCACTCATCTTATTTTTTTGTTAAATGTAGACTTATCGTCTCCTTTCTCTCGTTAAAAATATGTTATCATTCCTAACTACTTTTTCGGTGATTCCACAAAGACCACCCAGCAACACAAGATAATCGGTAATACATTTTTCTAAGGTTCTTTTCCAAGTCTGGCACAAGGCCACAAATATAGGTGCTGGGCGGCGATTACATAACAATATATATATATATATATATATATATATATATATATATATATATATATATATAAGATATTTATCCAAAACTTGGTAGTAAGAGATGATTCTATATGTCATTTCTAAGATACACTGTATTAATATTGTATGATCCAGTATGTATAATTACAGCGAATCTTTAAATCACTAAAGAGAGCTCAATGTATAATAAGCTTTTTAGATTATATACAGAGCAATATTTATCATAGAAAGGAAGGAAGAACTCAACACCGTAATTCCATAATAAATTTATTTCAACCAAAATTGGGGCCTATATAAATCTAATATGATTTAATATAGCTCCCCAAAATCCAGTCTCATTAGATGGGTATCAATTTACTTTTGAAATTGCACTTCACAAAAAACAAAAAGTAGAATTTAAAAAAATAAATTCAAACAAAAACAAAAAATATAATAATATTTTTAACAGTATAAGATTGTCACTATGGTGACAGGAAGTAGAATGAGAAAAAAAAGAGATACAGAATCCATGTATGCCATCGTGGCCTGGTGTTTTCCAATTTGTTACTTTATTGAGTACCGATTTGAGCGTAATTATATGAACACTTGCTACAGGCCCTTCCTCAATTTCCATCAATTCATTCTTAATATCACTAATCCATTTCGATTTCTTATTGTGTTCTTTCCTCTTCCATATATTGCTCCAAAACTTTTCTGCTTCTGTTGCATTTGGGTGTTCACTAATGTTTGTTTTTGATCCATTAATTTGTTCATAAAATTTCTTCTCATTGTTTTCGAAGGTCCTGTTTTGTTTCTACTGTTTGGTTCTTTCTCGATATCTTTTAAGTCTTCCTTCTACAGCTGATATCTTTTGATTTACTTCTTCTATCTTAATTTGCTGTTGTCTTTTAACCCTTTTAGCTCCATGTATATTTGTGTTTTTGTTTAAAGTATTTGTTTGTTGTCGTAATTTTTTTATTTGTTCTTCCAATCTAAATTCCCACCCAGCTTTTGTGCTTCTGTTTGGTTATTATTATTATTATTATTATTATTATTATTATTATTATTTTATTATTATCACTACTTTTGAGTTTTCACATCAGCGTTAGCTGATGGTATTTCACTGGAGTCGGACAATAAGTCTCCTCAGGTCTCCAGCACTCTTCTGAGTATTCTAGCCGATTGCAGAAGTGCAGTAGTCTGGATGGTCTCAATTCTTCCTCTGATTTCTAGATCCTCCAGTCTTTTTTACAAGTTTTTTTGGGACCGTTCCAAGTGCACCAACTACAATTGGTGTCACTTTCACTCACACGTTCCACAGCTTTTTCAATTCTCTGGCAAGGTCCTGGTGTTTATCCATCTTTTCGTTTTCCTTTCGCTTCGCCCTGTGATCTGCTGGGACCATAAAGTCCACCAGTTAATACTTTCGCTTTTCTTTTCTGTTTTTCTTCTTTTTTTTTTTTTTTTTTGTTAATCAGCACTAGGTCTGGTCTCCTGGCTAGGATAGGGTGATCCTTCTTTATCTCAAAATCCCAGATTATTATTATTATTATTATTATTATTATTATTATTATTCCTCTATTTAGTTTTCAGCTATACTTTTGCTTTCTTACAATCCTTCTCCGGATTTCTATCTACCTAGTGTGAGTGAAGTTCGTTATTTTATGCATTTTATGCTTTTATTATTATTATTATTATTATTATTATTATTATTATTATTATTATTATTATTATTATTATTTTATGTTGTTTTTATTATTATTGTTAATGTAATATCTTTAATGTACTTGTTGCTAGTCAGAATTAATGAGACAAGTTGAAAGTGAAAGAAAATATAGCATTTTCTTAGTAGCTGAAAATTACAGAAAAGGGGATTTTTCTTCTTCTTCTTTTTGAAGTGTTTCTCGCAATTTTAATGATGGCTACAGTTATTATGTTGTTTCCGTCCTCACCCCGACCTTCTCCTCGATTCTCCTCAATTTCATAATAACCAATTATTTTTTTTAGATACATCACAACGTAGATAGAATTCTGCAGAATTCTATCACCAGCAATATCAAATCAGTTGAGAGCTGTGTTAGTCGATATACGGCTTACATAAGTCCTTTAAAATATTCTGTTGAAAATACTAACCATTAAACTAACCAATTTCCTGAGAAAATATTAACGCGATTAAACGTAATTTTCAGTCGAGAAAAATATTGAGACTGAAGCTTTTTTTTTTTTTTTTCAAGATTTAAAATTTGATCAAAAACGTGCAAATATCTTAGAAACTCATTCAATCAAGTGATGATGTCGAGACGTCTAGCCGCCCACTCGACTAGGGCAGTAGAATACGCTGACTGAACTTCTGCAGTAAGAATAATAAACAATATTACTAATTTGACACCTCATAAAAAAACAAAATAAACAGTAAAATATATTAATTTAAAAATATCTACCCAATATCAATTTATCCATTATGTTTACATGATTAAAGTTGTTTTCTGTAAGATATCTTTGATGAAAATCAACATAGCTTTGGCTGTTTTCATCGTTGGAATATTTTGTATATAAGTAGGAAGCGCGTGGTGTAATGGTTAAAGTCATGGGAAATGGACTCGTCGCCCCGAGTTCAAATCGTGGACGTGGTAATTGCATTTCACTTAGCGCTAATACCCTTGGGAAAGGTATATATCCTACTCTCCCTCCAGCTATGGGTAAATAGCAGGGCAGACTGAGTTCTTTAACCATGGCTAGGTAACCAGTCTAGTAGAAGGAAAACTCTGAATTCAAACCTGTTGAACTCTGCTTAAGAAATTAACCTTGTGTCGTATCCTGCTCATGCGGAGGGGTTGGTAAATAGATATTTTGTATATTAGGTGTGCTCCAATTCCCACCCTGGATTTATAGACTAGACAAGGTCACGTGCTTTACTCCTCCGGCCAATCAACAACCTTAATGCGTGGCTGATTCACTACTAAAACACTGATACTTGTCACAATTCACTTGCAATCATTGAATAGGAACTTACGACCATTGACGAAGAAACTGAGGACTCTTTACCATAAGAACCAAAGGATTCTTTATCAGAGGACTCTTTACCAAGGATCCAATTCCACTGGACAAGCGCTCTTGCTTAGAGCCTACAGGATGGCCCATAAGATTGTAACACTCATTTTGGGTTTGGCGTTTGCTTTTGTATTTTAATTCTCAGCATATCAATACTTTTCGTGTCATTTAATGCGGAATCAAGTCATTTTGATTAACAAAGGACTCGGGTTGCTTAAGAGGTCACACTATTAAGTATTGAACAGGCTCATCGCAGCTTAACTTCGGTGATTGAGCGGGAACCAGTGTTCTCATTTTGGAGGGATATTATAAAGTATGAGCATAAAAAAACATAATTACAATTTTTCAATTATTTTCCTAATTTAACAGTTAAGTAAAACTTCGATATTCAGAAAGTATTTTTTAAATGGTTAGAAAAATAGAAATGAATGATAGAATATATATTATCTATGATGAAAAAGACATTTTCCTTCTATACTTCTACATTTTCCTTCTATACTCGTATTTTATACTCCTATTTCATCTATAAAAGTTGAATGTGTGTGTGGCTTTTGCCTTAGTGGCAAAAACTGGTTCTTAAAAATCGTTAAAATGCTCAGAGAAACCTTCCAACGTAGGTAAATATATACATAATTAAATCCGAATAAAGAAGTACAATGCAACAACAATGCAGACTTTATTGTCTGAACAGGCGGAACATGACATATATGGATGACATAGGGAGGATGAAAGTTCTTGGGAAGTAAGAAAGAGTTTATACACTAACCCACCCACTTGACCTCTTCTCCCATCCACCCCTCTTGTCCACTTTCCCCTCTATAAAACACTTGTATGATACTTTTGATAATCAATAAAAAGACCGATGATGCTGAGCTCAAAGCTCTAGCGAAATATATCCTTCATACGTTTGTCTGAGTTCTGTCCTTGTGTTCCTCATATCTCTACTACATTCCGTCGGATTTATTCCAATCCTCTTTCCTCATATATATATATATATATAATATATATATATTTGATAATAATAATAATAATAATAATAATAATAATAATAATAATAATAATTAATAAGTCATTCACTGATACGTGACTTGGCGTTTCACGATTTTCGGTGTGGTTAGACACAGCAACTATCCCTGGCTAGGGTCGAACTCCGACTGACTGTTTGCCAGTCTGATTTCTTAACCCCTCGGGCATTGCTTATATGCTTCGTAGTGAAAGTTAATTTCAATTACCCCTTAGAGACCTCATACCAAATTTATGGGAGCATCTATTAATAAGTAATCCACAGACACGTGTTTCGGCGTTTCACGCCTCTTCAATATATATACATATACATATTTATAAATATATTCAATATATATATATATATATATATATATATATATATATATATATATATATAATAAATGGAGCATATGCTACTGCTTAATTACATTGTTCTATATAAATGAATAAGAAAGATAAGAATCATTCTCTTTAATTGTATTGCAAGATGTTCACAATGAAAGGAAATTGTATCTTATAAATTAATTGAAGAATGAACAAACTGCATATTATATATTCGCTTGTTTTAATACTACGCCATTATTTGGTATGTAATTAGTTTTGAATAAAAAAGATAAAACGTGTTCCTTTTACTTATATAGAAAGAGTTGTAAAAATGTGATATTCTATAGATGACAAGACACAAACAGATAGGACGAAAGTCCTAGGGAAATAAGAAAGTATTCATGAAGAACATGAGAGTCACTTTTTGATAGTAGCGGGGAAAGCCCCTCCCACACACACACACACTTAATGGACAGAGACTCCACGCGTCTATTCCATCTTTTTTAAAGGACGGGAAAATTGAGAAGACAACGTGAGACAAATTGAGTGACACTACTAGCGTGTATCTAAACTCAGCTCGGAAAGCCCCCTATCCTCCCTCTCTCTCTCTCTCTCTCTCTCTCTCTCTCTCTCTCTCTCTCTCTCTCTCTCTCTGTCTAGCATCTACAAAAGATGGACTAGATGCGTGGTGTCTCTGTCCATTAAGTGTGCGTTTTTTTTTTTTTTGTTTTTTTTTGTTTTTTTTTGGGGGGGAGATTTTCCCCCAACTATCAGTGAATGACTCTCATATTATTTATGAACTATTTCTTACTTCCTAAGTAATTTCTTCCTATCTGTTTTGTATCTTGTCATGTATGCTCAGACAATAAAGCCTGTATTGTTGTTATGTTGTACTTCTTTGATCAGATTTATTCATGTATATATTCACCTACGTAGGAAGGTTACTCTGAGCCTTTTAACATATTATAAGAATCACACACTTTAATTCTTATACTAGCAAGTTCCACATATTTTTCCAGCTTTTTATTCATTTAGTTTTATTCTGTGTTTTGTGGAAAGACCACATCTCCTATCAAACCTGTTTTTTTTTTTTTTTTTCTTTTGCTTTATTTATTATGATCTAATCTACAGGCCCTGTTTTGTATCTTGTCATTTATGTTCCACGTGCTCAGACAATAAAGCCTGTATTGTTGTTATGTTGTATTTCTTTGTTCGGATTTATTGATGCAAATATTCACTAACGTTGGAAGTCTACTCTGAGCCTTCTTATAATAAGAATCACACATTCAATTCTTATATAACGATAGTGAAATAAATATAAACACTTTAACAAAGTGTATGTATCAATAAAAGAAATGCATCAATTAATTCCCTTTTAAGTGAAATTACCTTTTTAACAAAGGGTTATTGATTCATGAAAAGTAACTTTAAATGGAGTTCCTGAAAAATCTTTATTGGTCATTATTCTTCGAATATTTAGCTTATAAATAAGAGAAACTTTATTTGACTGGGTGATCGATTTTTCCAATCAATATTTCTTAATGGATAAAAAAGGTATCGATAAGTTTCCTATTTCCGACAAAGCTATTAATTCTTATGTGAAATAACATCTGATCTCGAGATAAAAGTCTTTGTAGAAAAAATTGAAGCAAAATAAAAACAAGAAATGGTTAATTGTTTTCAAAATAAACGAGCTGATAAGTTCCAGACAGAGATATATGTTTAGTCAAAGAGAATCTAAAGAGAAAAATAATTAATTAACACAACTCCTACCCCAGCTATGGTTAGCGGAATGAGAACAGGATACCCCCGTGGAATAAATAAAGGGTTAGGTTCAAAGTTCCGTGATGGCTCCCGAATACGACAAGAAAGTTCCCGAGTTCGAAAAGAAGGGTCCCGAGTCCGAGAAGGTTCCCGAGTCCGACAAGAAATACCTGAAGAAGGCCGGAGGGTATTGGCTTTTTTTATTCGTATTCTTCTCGTAGTTTCACACCAGTGAGAGAATGTCACTGTCCTTTTAAGAGTGAATAAACTTGTACTTACATAATGAAAAAAGGAAATTTAAAGACTAAATTTTGTTGAAAACAAAACTCAAAATCATGTCAGGAAATCTAATCGAGTCTCTTAAAAATATATTTCAAGTAATTTTTTACATTTAATTTCTATTTCTCTGAATGTTTGAGATGAGGTTGAATGATTAGTATTATCAGCGTTATTCGTACTATTGTCCTCATCTTCATTGTTATCTGTAACATTGTTCAAATTTCCGTGATAGCTCCCGATTACGACAAGGTTCCCGAGTTCGAAAAGAAGGTTCACGAGTCCGAGAAGGTTCCCGAGTCCGACAAGAAATACCTGAAGAAGGCCGGAGGGCATATCGGCCAAAACCTTGTACATATAATAATGAAGATGAGGACAATAGTCCGAATAACGCAGTTAATACTAATTTCTACTTGGAACATTCATTTCATCTCTTGTAGACAGAGATATATGTTTTGTCAAAGGGAATCTAAAGAAGGAAAGGAAAGTTTACTTCAATTATTCGGATGAGGTTTAGAAAAATTTCTTTTTTAATTCTAAATATTTTCGGAAAATAAAATTCCATCATCAGAGTTATTGAAAATACTAGGTGTTTTTTTTTTATTGGACTTATCCAACGGCGATATTGTAATCATCTGTTGTTTAAGAAATTGAGGAACGCCGTATATTTGAATTTTTTTTTCTTTTTCGGTTACTTCCGTGATGTTAAATCGGTTCGGCTGCTCCTGCGCTCGTGGAGATTGTTCGAAATTCTTTTAATTTTATAAAAATCATCTATGCTGCGAATATTCCCTACGTTTCTATCTGTGTTGTATATTAGGGATACCGGAAAGTTCTGTCCGCTTTTCTATTACCAAGCGAAAAGTGGATCCTTTACGACGGTTGTCGTAAATGATCCACTTTTCGTCACAAGTGACTATTCGGTCAAGAAAGATATCATTGGTGTTATGCAAACTGAGCATCGAGCACACTTCAAACCGCCTAAGTTTTTGGTGCTCATTGAGCTCATGAGGAACCCATTTATCGAGCTTTTTCACCTTTCCAATACTCTGTAAATAGCGTGAAACTGTTGCAATGCTGACACCAAGTGTCTGAGACATTTCTCTGCCACTTTGTCGTGAATTTTGCTCAACAACTGCCTGCAATTGTTCATTGTCAAGACTGCATGCCCGTCCTCTACCTTCTTCATCTTCAAGACTCTCATCTCCACTGCGGAATTTCTGGAACCACCTTCATACAGTCCGATCACTTATGGATTCATCTCCCCATTCTTTGTTGATCTTGGCAGCAGTTTCGGAGGCATTGTGCCCAAGCTTGAACTGATGCAACATAAGAAGGCGAAGGTCATGTTTAGGCATGTTCATCTTTGAAGGCCCCTATTTATCAAAAATACTTTCTATCTGAAAATAAATTAAATTTTATTTTTGAGCACACATTAATTATTATATATGCAAAAATTCACCTGAAATAAACAACAAATTCTATGTTAAAATGACATTTCAAAACTGAGCACTTCAATCGGCCATTATTTTTGTAACAACCTAATAAAACACCAGATTAAGTCTAGACAGTTGTTTAGACAGTTGATGCCAGATAGTCAGTTAAACTTCACATTTAGTTAAATCTACTGCTGTTGATAGTTTACAAACATCTATAGCCGATAGAAGACAAAAGGTTCAAAGTGAATCATATGCGTCATTGCATGTTGTATGAATTCCACAAAGGTAGCAATCCAACAACTGCAGTGAAAAACATAACCGCTGTTTATCCAGAAGGTGTGAGTGTCTTCCCTAGGGAATTAGTGCTATGTGCGATGCAAACAGTCTCAACCAGAATTTGAAATCGGGTCGCTGTGTCCAATTCCCACGCGAACGTCAGAAGTATATGGCGCCTTGTGAGAATCGAACTCACTAATAATGGCCTCCAAATCGAGCTATTTAAATATTACACTAGATGAGACGTACATCATTTACTGTTTAACTTAGTTTAGTAGAAGACTAGACCAGACGTGCTGAGTATTATCTGACTCAGTAACAATGGTCAACTATTCATGCTCACTTAACATTATATCACGTTTGGCCCCCCCCTCTCATGCATCGAATATCACAAGACAGGAGATATTGTGCCTATTATATTGTTACATGCCCATGTGTGATCATGTGGTGTGTTTGCATAAACATCGTATTATCACAACTGCGAAAATTGCAGACGAATCTAATATAGCTAGATGGCTAATTTGTGTTGCATGGTCAGTATCAAACGCGAGCATATTGGTGATAGTTACGTGATGTGAAAAACGAACAGGAACTAATTCTTCCGAACACATATGCATATGAATTTCATTATTAATTTCGGATGTCGACTCGAATGCAAACGGTCGATAGATTTAAAAGCTATTTGACCGAAAGGAGGAATATTAGCCATTACTCTAAGGTCCACTTTACACGCTATTTGAACGGAAGGAGGAATATTAACTATTACCCTAAGGTCCCCTTTACAAGCTATTTGAACGGAAGGAAGACTATTAGCTATTACTCTAAGGTCCACTTTACAAGCTATTTGAACGAATGTAGGAATTTGGCTATTACTCTAAGGCCCACTTAAGAAGCTATTTGAACGAAAGGGGGAATATTAGCTATTACTTTAAGGTCCACTTTACAAGCTATTTGATTGGAAGTAATAACTAATATTCCATTAATTATTACTTTAAGGTCCACTTTACAAGCTATTTGACCGAAAGGAGGAATATTAGCCATTACTCTAAGGTCCACTTTACACGATATTTGATCGGAAGACGGAATATTAGCTATTACTCTAAGGTCCACATTACAAGCCTTTTGAACGGAAGGAGGAATATTAGCTATTACTCTAAGGTACACTTTGACCCTTAGTGGTAGTACCATATAACTGGGGCTTAGAATATGTTGACTGTATCCTCTGCACAGGTGTATTTTACCGCTAGGTGTTCACTTGAACTCTAATGAAAACAAAAAGTTAGTAAGACGGTGGAGTTGCCTGTCGTTGGTATCTCATTTTCTCTAACGCCAGAACTGGGGGTTGTTTTTGTGTCTCAGTTAGAGTGCCACACTTACTTCTAACTATCGAAAATTTGGGTTATCTGCCCCATAACCAGTTCCTGGAAAGCAGACGCCAGGGGGCAGAGCCCTAAAAATCATTAGAACAGAATCCGCAGGCACTGAGGTGAGAACACAGTAGAAGTGGCCGAATTAAGGTCAGCACCATCAGTCTAGGCACCCACAGGGATAAGACCAGACAAATTCGACGAACAGAACAGGCAAACTGACAACTGAACAGACTACTGCGTCAAGAAACAATTACAGAATACAATTCCACCAGAGCTAAGTAACCCTTGTCTCATACATTATATAATATTTCCCGCCGAGCGAATGTCTCCGGCAATTTTACTATGAACTGTACAAACTCTTACACAAACACTTAGAACAATTATCTTACATTTCATATATTGCACCAATAAAAGTTATTAACCCGAATATACAATCTATATTCGCCTTTCCTTTATAACGGCAATATCAGCAGTCTTATTAGTCCCACTTCTATTTCTGTTATAACACGCTGAGATGGCAAGGGCCAGTATCGAAACCGGAACCTTGTACTGGTATGAAAACTCGCAAATACCTCTTACAGGCTGTTTACTGAAGAAGATATATAATGTCTCAAGGGAAAAAAAGAAAAACATATGACCTATTAGATGTAGACCTGCATATTTTAAAAAGGTAAAGACTAGGCGGGAAAATGTAGTCATCGCATGGATAGACGCAAAATGACATATGACATTATAACGCAAACGTAGGTAATAGAATGTCTGAAAATGTACAAAGATATCTGTGCTAGTCGTGAACTTCATCAAAAGCTATGGAAACAGAAAACACACAAGCATATATATATTTATATATATATATATATATATATATATATATATATATCACGAGTCCATTTTCCACGACTCTAGCCATTATGCAACGCGCCTCCAATATATATATATATATATATATATATTTATATATATATATTATAATGCAAGTCTATTCAACAGAAAACAATCATTAGCATAATTAACTTATTTAAAAGTAAACAAATGCATTATGTTTAAGGGAATATAGAATTAAAAAAAACAACAATGGCAAATCTTGAGAGGATCAGCAAACAAATGTATAAATATGAGACCCCTCAAACAGATGAGATCTGGGACAGTGTGTCTGGCCATCTTTTGTTCAGGATTGAAGATTGGATCAAATAATGTTTTCAATGAATTCGGAAAAGACCGTTAACCGATCATAAAAACAGTGCCTAGGTGGTATGACCGGAAGAAGATCTGGTCATATTGGCTTAGTCATTCTGGTGAAAACAAAGGAGACATGACCAAATAAAGTTAGGTGAATACGATATAAGCATGCCCCATTGAGATTTCAGGGTTCAGAGTTGGTTAGTCACTATTGGCTAGAAGTGGGTTCAGTTCGTTCATCAAACCTTGTAGCCCATTCAGCCAGTTGGGCTCTCTGTTTCTACCCTTCCTGTTCCCACGGGCTTGTGGATCGAAATGTATCCGGGAGGGAACAAACATTTATAACGGTAAAATTGGGTTCTCGGCTTCTACCCTTCCTGTCCCCAAGGAGTTTGTGGATCTAAATGTATCTGAGGAAGAATAAAAACTGACACCCGTAAAATCCTGTCCTATGACGTATTCTCTTTAAACATATCCCTCATATCTGCCCATTTTCTGAATTGCTAAACCTGGTTCACCCGCTCATCTGAAACCATAATCCCCTCCAACAGGGAATTTAATGAATAAGAATCTCTGGTTATTAATGGTGTACCCCAATCCAAATGATCATTACCAGTTGCCATTTTGGCGTTTGCCGGCTTTCCATCAAAGCATGCGACGGAGATAATCCCATCACTGAACTTGACTTCCGAGGAATTTCGCAAATCGTTGAAACGAGAAACCACTCTCTATCTTCGATCACCAACGAACATATAAGACACCTGTGTAGACTATTTAAGAACTTTCGAGATTTAAATATATATATATATATATATATATATATATATATATATATATATTATAAAAAAGAAGGTCCGCAAAATGTATTATGTTCTCAGAAAAAAATTTTTTAATTCTTTATCTTACATACGCGACACGTGTTCTGATCTGTTGTCTTATTCAGGCATTGAGTTATTATTTTGGCAGAATATGTCTGATATTTGATAGGTTGTGTGTGTTTCTGCAACTTTTCTATTATAATCTAATTAATATAATAGAAAAATTGCGGAGACACACACAACCTATCAAATATCGGACATATTCTGCCAAATTAATAACTCAATGCCTGAATAAGACAACAGATCAGAAACACGTGTCGCGTATGTAAGATAAAAAGAATTAAACATTTTTTTCTGAGAACATAATACATTTTACGGACCTTCTTTTTATAAAAAGATTAAATTTTTCTCCCGTTGGATCCAGAACAACATTTTATATATATATATATATATATATATATATATATATATATATATATATATAAAGAGAGAGAGCGAGAGAGAATACTTTACATGCTAGCAAAAGGAAATATACATATACATATATATATACATATATATATACATATATATATATATCCGTGTTTCGAAGTTTACTTCTCATCAGTTTGGATTTACTTTAACAGCTACCTCTAGCCGGGATCGAAACCTGAGTGAATTTTAATCTGCCAAGTTTATTACCCATGTGGCTATTAGCAGCTGTCAATTTTGAGTGAACCATTAATTGATTCATCCCTATGTGGAATGATATTATTAACACCTTGTACACATGGAAAGTATTTTCCTTTGGGACATTATATAATATAAAAACATACAAAACATGAATATATAACAGTACAAAATAAGTACACTTATATATATATATATATATATATATTATATATATATATATGTATATAAGAACATATATAAGAGCATTCAAAAAATAACCCACATCAAAGAGGTTCTTCACGGAACAGATAGACTTGCTACTACTAACACACTCTTCCACCCGGATTTTAATAACATGTCAAACCCTTAAAAACAAATTTTCTCCTGACGATGACCTAAGGTCGAAACTAGTTGAGAATAAATAACATATAAGAAATAATATATAAATAACATAAATAGATATAACATATAAATAACATATATGAATAAATTAACATATAAGAAATATTCCGGCTTGTCTTATTACTTTTAAGTATGATATATATATATATATATATATATATATATATGTGTGTGTGTGTGTGTGTGTGTGTGTGTGTGTGTGTGTGTATGTGTGTTAGGGTAGTGTGGACTTGAAGTCATCGTTGCTTGGTTACTGACAGTTTCTCGCCTACGAGAATATTCAAACGAAAACTCGGTTTGAATAAGAACTTTCGAAGATTTAATAAAATGGTTGTCTACAATTCTGAATTAAAAACGCATTATTTCATATAAACCTATTGATTTACATCTTTCGAAATTTGATTATTTTGTATTTATATGGCTACAAATGCAGATAGAAGCTGGAGACAAAAACTTCTTTAGTAATCATCAAGTATATCGAAAATATCAATTAAATCATGAATATCATCTTGAAAGGAAATCAATAATGTATTGATGTTGGCTAAATAAGTTTTTATCTTTGTGGTTAAATATCGATAGGAACGTTTACTTTGAACTAACTTCATTAAAAAAAGATCGATTTTGTTTTTCTCATTACAGATCCCGCCCTTGTCGGTTGTGGCTGTAGAATACGCCGATTGCATCTTTACAGAGTGGTAAAAATCATAAACGTAAATAAATCAAATCCTGGATGAGGCTGTTTGCGTTTCACGTAGGGAT
>CM042157.1:16679130-16684130 GCA_023376005.1 Doryteuthis pealeii
CCTAATTTTTGAAAGTTAATTCATTAATAATTAATTAGGCGGGATTTAACTATGTTTGTTTACTTCTCGTAAGTTCGTGTGATGTCACTTAAGAGGAATATAAATACTACTACTTAACAAAGCGAAGAAAACCTGCAAAGTCCGTTTGGTGTGGAGGTAAGACGCTTGCTTGTTAATTTGACAGACAAGTTTCGAATCCCACACGGGGCGGTCTTCGTATCTATAGCTCTGTTGATGAGGCCTAATAGGCCGATATGTACATACAAAGAGTGATTTTTCTCGATTTGTTTAGCCTTACATTTAAATAGTTAAATCCCGCCTAATTAATTATTAATGAATTAACTTTCAAAAATTAGGTTCGACTTCAATTAAGCAGATATTCTCCCAAATATTGTCGGCTGAAAATAGCCATATCGCAAACACCGTATGTTGTTTACTTCTCATATATATAATATATATATATATATATATATATATATATATATATATATATATATATATATATATATATATATATTAAAATAACCCACAGAGATTGATATGCCGTTAAACAAAACGCAAACTCTAAAAGAGAGTGAAAGTGTGTTAGGCATCGTTGTGATGATTCCTGCAATAATTAGATGTGTAGATTTATGAATAGATGATACGTGTGTAAATTAAATCAAGCGGCAATGATGTCAGAGCAAACAAAATTCTATTGAGAAGCGGGTTGCTAAGGTACATTTGCCATTTTGCAAATTCCCCGATGAATTTCACCACCGAGAAACGTTCATCTAACGGGCATATTACAGCTGTTTGTTAGCAAAAACGCCAATAAACACATTTTGGGTCAAACACAGTTGGTCAGTGATGTCGTCATTCCGGCAACGGGATTTCCAACGTTAAAAAAAAAGAAAAAAACTTCGTACGAAATACCAATGGAGAGTTGAACATCCTATTATAATGGAGATTGTGGGTTTTTCTGTCTGTAACCGAAACTATATTACTATACAAGTCACAATTCCCTTTGTTATTTACATCACATTCTCCATGATTTTATTTTTTATTTAAACCTCAATTATTAATAAAATTGTTTTACATTATTAATACTGTTGACCATATCTACATACTAATAACATGCAATTGTATTTATATATACAACAAAATAGCGGTTTACAGTGTGAATGGGAAGGCTAATTTGCATATTGATTTTAGAAATTTGATTTTAATAAATATATGCTTAGTATTATTGATTTCTAATTGTTTGGTTTTATCTTATTGAATATGAGCAAAAACCTCGGGGATAAATCTTAAAAGAAATCCATCAACAAGAAGAAATAACTGTAATTTTATTCTTTACTTCCTATTTTAACTAAATAGTTAAATTAGGAAAATTTACCAATGAAAGACGGGAGTAACGGAAAATGATGGAAGAGTTAGTTTCAAAGTTGTTCTATTTTTCAATCGTACCCCTTCTGTTCCAAATCTTTTTATCTGCATTCTTATTCAGTTTCATTAGCCTTTCTAATTTAATATAATATTTTATCATATTAAAACTTAAATACTTGCACCCGGAGGGTGCATATATTTGCTAGTTATAAATAATAGATATTATACAGGGTGTCCCAGGAGTCACGCACCATGTATGAAAATACATATAAAAAGTATAAAAAGACACATGAATATCAACTTTATTCTGGCAAGCCCCAACCCCTTTTTATCATATGGATGCTAGAAGGCGGTGAATTGATTTATTTCAAAACTTTATCGGCATTAAATGACCCACTGAGGTTGATATGCCGTAAAACAAAACAAACAAACAAACAAACAAAACAACTTTATTCATCATAATCATAATAGATGTTCAAATTGTTCACCCTCTCCATTGATACATACATCAAGCTTGCACAAGATGCACTTTGTACGGATGAAATTTCTGTGTCTTAAGAATACGATGTACTGATGATTTGCTAATCGTAAGCTCCTGGCTTATTTTCCTTACTGATTTCACGGGGCTTCTAGCAACATTCGCCAAAACCATAGTTGATGTTGCTTCATCAGTTGCACTCTTTCGCCGACCACATCTCTCGCGGTCAGCAACTGAGCCAGTTTCTTGGAAACGTTTTATCAAACGGCAGACAGTGGTATGGTTCAATGGTTTTTCTCGCTCGGGATGAGTGCGGTTGAATTCTTCATCTACAGAGCGGTATGTAGCCCCATCTCTTCCAAACATAAAAAACAATTTAACTCTTTCTTGTATTGTTAATTTCTCACCCATATCCAATAAAATCTGAAAAAGAAAACATTTTAAAAAAACAAATTATATGGTGCGCGACTTCTGGGACACCCTGTATATATAAAAAGATATAATCTACTTTTTTCTCCGTGTATAAAACATAGATTCATTTTTATTCTTGTTAATCAAATTACTCCCAATTACAATATCTTACTCAACTTTATTTTTTAAGCTCCTATATACATGAATTAAGCAATAAAACATAGATTATATTAATAAACATACATGATGATAAATAGAAATTGTAAACCTAAATATTATTAAACATACTAGCAAAATAAAAAGACACCCTACGGGCGATGTAAAAATAATTTTTTGAAAGATATTGCCTGAGGGGATGGGAGCTGAAAATTCATAGAGTGTGTACCATAAGTATGTAAAATCGTCAAATTTATTAAAGGAGTAAAAAAAAAAAAAAGAAAAAAAAAAGAAAGACAATTTGAAATGGAAACAGTTCCGATAACTTTAAATATTATATTAGAATAAAACAATCTATATATAAATATATAACGCCGGGCATCTATTTATTGAGACAATGAGGATTGTCTAACGTTGCATGCTCACATTTTGAGTATATTTATTCTATGTTATGATGTTGGATTATGTGTTGGGTAATGTGACGTAAGCAGTGACGTAAGCAGTGACGTAATTTTTCTTACAGACAAAAATCGGAAGCGAATGTCCATTATTAATAGAGATATACTATTAAATGTAGCTACAAGTGGATTAGTTTTCTTTTCTTTTGCAGCGTAATTATTAGGGTTTACGGAGAATTTGTATTGTTATTCTGGGCTGTTTCTTTCTGTCATCTGATCTTCATTTGGGACTTCTTGGGTTGACTTGGGCATTTCTTGGATGTGTTTCAATATTTGTGTTACATAGTGAGGTTTTCACAGTACCAAATCGATATAATGTTGTATACTCTTTCTTACTTCTTTACTTCTAGTCGTCTTTTCTTCTGGCCGGCTTTGGTATTTCTTCTATCTTGACTTGGTCTGGTCTAGCGTCTGGATGTTGACTTTCTTGGGGACTTCGGGTCTGTTTCTGTGAGGGATTTCTCCTTATCAGAAGCCCTGTGTCATTGTTAGTTTTTAGTAAACACAAGACTTCGATTTTATTTTAATGTTCTTTTTTCGGTAGATCCCCAACCCAGACATAGCATAGCGCGCGTATGCAGAGTTACAGTTTTAGACAGATCGTCATGGCCAACTGCTCTGCCTGACGTCTAACTGCAAACTGGGGACTCTGAAAAAGGTCCCACGTGACTTCACATATTTGGTGGGCTTCTGTAATTTCCATAGAAGGACCCAGCCATGGTATGAAAGGGGTCATCCCCTCAGAATTACAGGGGATTGACAATAATCTTATGCAACCGCATAGATTATGTAACATTTGGTTTGATTTGGTTTCTTTGTTTAACGGCGTATCAAGCCCCGTGGGTTATTTAACGCCATAGTCATTCTTTTAGAAGAATAATTGTTCTACTATTTAACATATACCAGTGGGGATTCATGTCTTTCTCAAGGGTATTAGGCTAAAAGTGAACGTAATAGCCTAACTGAAGTTTGAACTCGCTTACTGTAAGAAACCTTAATCCATATATAGCGGTTGTAAGTAATAAGGCCATCCTATATAAGGAATGGAGCACTCTATGACGGTCCTTTAAATACAAAGCGATGTGTGTATTAAAACAGTTAAAATCCCGTTTGCATTCTGTAGGTGATGACAGTCTGGCGGTTAAGGTGTCTGACTGACACTGAACCGATCGGATTTCAATCCCGGCTGTAGGTAGCTTACAAATGTCTAACCACACCGAAGAGACATGATAAGTCGAAACACGTGTCTGTGGATGTCTATATATATATGAATTCTTTATTATTAAATCTTTTTTATTCCGTTCTTAAAAATGTTGTATTCTTATGGGGAAATATATAATTTGGGTTCTGTTTTTTCTGGGTCAGCCTGTAATATCATGTTACTCAACTAGGAAATAATCATATATTGTTTTAAAACATTTCCTGTTTGTAACACTAAATTCACTCAGATCTTAATTTTCTTTTTATATATTACCGTATTTGACAGCATATAAGAAGAACAGGTATATAAGACGCACCCCTATTTCAGCCGGTCAGATTCAGGAAAAAAAGGTATTTAGTGTATTTAAGCATATATTGTTGAAAACAGTCTAGCTGTGCATTACATAAGCAGAAACATAGCTGTATAAAAGCAATTTGGCAGTACATGCAAGCAATAAGCATACACAAGACATCTCAATAGCAGGAAATAATAATAATAATAATAATTTCTTTTCAAATGATTTTATTCCTTTCCTTGTAAATGTTGTATTTCCTTCTTTCTGTTTTTTTATTTTTTTTTATTTATTCCTTTCTTAATTCTTTATTCATTTCCTTCTAAACTTTATTCATTTCTTACCTTTTTTTTCATTTTTCTCATTTTTTTATTTCTTCTTTATTATTCCTTCTTTCTAAAGATTTATTTCTTTCTTTATTTTTTTATTCTTCTCTTTCTTCTGTATTCATTTCTTTTAAATTTTGTATTCCTTTTCTAAACTTTTTTTCCTTTTTTTTTTTTTATTCTTTTTTTAATGTCATTTTTATTCCTTTCTTTCTAAAATTTGGTATTCCGTTTTTTCTAAACGTTTGTACTTCTTTTGTTTCTAAGTTTTGTATTCTGTTTTTTTTCTAGACTATTTTTTATTCCAATC
>CM042157.1:16694130-16711630 GCA_023376005.1 Doryteuthis pealeii
TTGATCTACTGCATTTCGGAACAGAATTTGTTTGTTTCTAAAAAACCTCAGATACTTTCGTTCCGTTCAGAGATTTACGATTCTGCCAACATTGCTGTAATTGGATTCGGAGTTTGGGAAATATACAAGATGTATTTTGACAAATATACCAACTTTCCTGAAACACAAAAAGGGCGTGATAAAACATGTTTCGATCGGACTGTCAAGCTCGACATTTAAGACGCTTTATTAGGCGAGTAATTCTGACCTGGCTCGGTGCCAGCTGCCAATGCACACAGAAATTCAGCTGGACTCATCCGATCGTTTACCCGGTGGGACACCACATCTTTGTCAGGACATCATTTCCCAAATGCATCGGAGTTAACTGATTCACGTTTTTTTTTTTAATTCTCACTTCGTCATAAATGGAGAACCAATGCCTAAAAAATATTTGTAATGTTTCTGATCCATTCTAGAGGAAGACGTCACTCTACTGGTCCCTTATAGAGAATATACTTTAAATGGTTAATTAAATGTATAGTAATTTGGGTTTTTTTTTGGGAGGGGGGTTAAGCAATACATAATTAAAAACAACCTTAATTCCCTAAAACCGTAACCCAATTCGCAAAATGTTAATTCATAGACTGTAGTTAAACTGTCATTGAGTACCACCAAAAATTTTCCGTTTTAATTTTCCTACCTAAATCAGAAGTCAAGACACACACACACACACACACACACACACACATATATTATATATATATATATATAATATATATATATATATATATATATATAATGTTTGTCTTTCTTTTTTGTTAAATTTTTCTTGGCCACCCTCAAACTCCACTCAAGGGAAGCCCTTCTCAGACGTAAGGTGATATTTTCCAAACCTCCCACCAGGCCGAAATGGGACAAGATCTTTTTTGACCTGGGGCGCCACACACAAACTGAAGATCATGCGGTGCCCAGTACAAAACAATAAAACAAAACAAAAAAAACAAAACTGTGCTGCTTTTATGAAAAGAGTTTTAACTATTACAATCAATGAGAAGTCATAAGTTGAGAACGTATTTTTAAATAAAATTCGTTAGATTTAAAACCGGAGGTGAGTAATTTTCCATAAACGTTGGGGGTTATGATTGACATTTTAGATGACTCTAACTGACCTCCGGTACAGAGACGTGAGAATAGTTAGTTAGTTTAGCAGTTGCGACCCAGCTTTGAGAGAGCGTAGACGTATTGTCAGCTCCGGGTCGGTCTCTCCCCGCGGCGGAACAAATATGGGCTAGAAGAAAATAAAGCTGATCAAGCAAACCTAAGTCTTGTTTTGATTAATTAAATGAAGAAACAAGCAATATCCAGACCAGCCCACACCAAAGAAGAACTAACAAAGAAATCAACACTCCTAGATAGGAGTTAGCCCAAAGAAAATGGCGACCAAAATAGAAGCAGTTAGCAGCAACGAGTCAGCAAAAAGTAAAAAGAGTACCAAGTAAGTTCAACCATCTTTAATATATCTCTGTCTCTGTCTCTCTCTCTGTCTCTCTCTCTCTCTGTCTCTCTCTGTGCGTGTCTCTGTCTCTGTCTCTCTCTCTGTCTGCCTCTCTCTATCTCTCTCCCTGTGTCTCTCTGTGTCTGTGTCTCTGTCTCTCTGTCTGTCTGACTCTCTCTCTCTCTCCTCTCTCTCTCTCTCTCTCTCTCTCTTCTCTCTCTCTCTCTTTCTGTGTGTGTCTCTGTCTGTCTGTCTGTCTGCCTCTCTCTCTCTCTCTCTCTCTCTCTCTCTCTCTCTGTGTCTCTGTCTCTGTCTGTCTGTCTGTCTGTCTGCCTCTCTCTCTCTCTCTCTCTCTCTCCATCTATCTTTATCTCCATCTCTGTCTCTCTGTCTGTCTGCCTCTCTCTCTCTCTCTCTCTGTCTCTGTCTCTGTCTCTCTCTCTCTCTGTCTCTCTGTCTGTCTGTCTGCTCCTCCACCCTCTCTCTCCCCCTCTCTCTGTCTGTGTCTCTGTCTTCTGTCTGTCTGTCTGTCTCTGTCTCTGTCTGTCTGTCTGTCTGTCTGCTCTCTCTCTCTCTCTCTCTCTCTCTCTCTCTCTCTCTCTCTTCTCTCTCTCTGTCCCTCTCTCTCTCTCTCCCTCTCTCTCTCTGTCTCTGTCTCTGTCTGTCTGTCTGTCTCTGTCTGTCTGTCTGTCTGTCTGTCTCTCTCTCTCTCTCTCTCTCTCTCTCTCTCTCCCTCTCTCTCTATTATATTCCCGGCAATGTTAGAAGGGTATATATGACTATATAATACTTCTTCCACAGACCTTATTTTTGAATAGTTGTGCTACTCTCTTAAGTCAAGTTTTAACTACTTGCCTCTGTGGTTGCGGGGCGTTGATGTTCCCGTCTTAATTGGCGATTCGCTATTTCGCCACAGAAGTCGGGTAGCAGATTCCATTTTCTTCTACGATAACCGTTACGCTTTTCATAGCTCCTTTTGAGGTCTAGTAACCTGGTATATCGACGGAAAGAGAGCGTGAGACAGAGAGAGACAGCGAATTCTGGTTTACGTATTTAGACCACGTTTTAATATTCCAAAATGTGAAGTGATTTCAAATGAAATCAATTCGAGACAGTCAATTATTGGCATCGACTGAAAATCATATATTTAGAAAGCCATGCATGTTTTGGCTTGTGAGGAATCAATGAAAATGGTAAGTGGGTTTCTGATAGGAATACGAATGTGTGTCTCATTGGCAGAGATATGTGTCCCGGTTCTTTGTTATATGAACAGTTACGTAAACTGTGCTATGTCAGGTAGGATTCACTAAACAATTACGTTTCTTTGGTTTCATTGTTTAATAACATATCTACCTTCGTGGTTTATTTAATGCCAAAGCCAACCTAGTAGAAGAACATTGGTGGTACTATTTAAAAATTATATTAGACTAGAAGCGGCTTCCCGACATTGCTTGAGTAGAAGGGGGGTAATAAAAAGTTATTCTCGCAGATCCATTGATTATTTTGGTCTTCCATAATTGATTGTTAAGTAGGTTTCTGATAGGAATACAAATGTGTGTCTCATTGGTAGTAATATTGTTATATAATTATTAGATACCTAATGATTATGGCAATAGTGTAGAAATCATAATGGCGATTAGTGCAGCTGATGACCTTGAGGGTGAGTGACGGCGCTTGACCTCACTCTCACCTTCCGGGGATAAATCGTGAGAACCGGAAGGCGTAGAAGACCCTGTTCCGGTTTAAGGATATAGTAAGTTTAAGTCAGTTAGGAGTTAGAAGCCGATCTAGCAAAATGTAAGGATCTGCGCAGACGTCTGGTTTGGGGATTTATAAATAAAGTAACATCAACATAAATTGAAGTCTTGTGTTTATTACCTAAAAACTAACAATGACATAGGGCTTCTGATAACGAGAAATCCCAACAGAAACCAGACCCGAAGTCCTCAATAGAAGACCAGACATTAGAAGATATACCAGACCAAGATAGATGATAGACGATCAGAAGCAAAGCCGACCAGAACGAAATACGACCAAAAGTAAGAAGTAAGAAAAGGGTATACAACGTTATATAGATTTGGTACTGTGAAAACCTCACTATGTAACAATATGTATCCCGGTTCTTTGTTATAATATGAACGGTTACGTAAACTGTGCTATGGCAGGTAGGATTCACTAAACAATTACATCTCTTTGATATTATTTGGATTATCCGGACTATTGTCCTCATCTTAATTATTATCTGTACAACGTTTCGGCCGATGTGCCTTCCGACCTTCTTCAGGTATTTTTTGTCGGACTCGGGAGCCTTTCTCGAACTCGGGAACCTTCTTTTCGAACTCGGGAACATTCTTCTCGTGATCGGGAGCCATTACGGAACTTTGAACACAACCTTTATTCAATCCACGAAGGCTCCCGAGTCCGACAAGAAATGCGTGAAGAAGGCCGGAGGGTATACCGGCCGAAACTTTGTACAGAAAACAATAAATATGAGGACAATAGTCCGAATAATCCAAATAATACTAATTATCAAGCCTTATCTAAAAAAAATTCAGAGAAATAGGTTTTGTTTCATTGTTTTATAGCATATCTACATACGTGGATTATTTAATGCCAAAGCCATTCTTGTAGAAGAACATTGGTGGTACTATTTAACAAATATATTAGACTAGAAGCGGCTATCCTACATTGCATGGGTAGAGGGGGTATGATAAAAAAGTTATTTACGCAGATTCATTGATTGTTTTTGTCTTACATAATTGATTAATGCTTTAACCATGAACACAAAAAATGACTTTTCCTTTTTTTACTTTTCAAATCCTAATTTTTAATTACCTTCTAAGATATAAATAAAAAAAACCTTCCTTGTTTGCACAATAAGCAAACTCTGGTTATTTTACAATCATATATGTATATATATATATATATACTTTGTCATTAATTGTTTTATTTTCGTAGTTTCCTCCGAACATGCACACACACACACACACACACACACACACACACACATATATATATATATATATATATATATATATATATATATATATATATAGTGTGTTGGATGGTCACTGTTTCAGCTTTTGCTGGAATGGTTTACCAAAGGCAGTATTAATTGGTAGAGTGCTCAATATAAAATACAGCTGTTATATAATATAATAAGATAAATATATAAAGGTTTTACATATCTATTTATTTGGTGACAAAAGAACATTCACTTTGTCACCTAATAAATAGATATGTAAAACCTTTATATATTTATCTTATTATATTATATATATATATATATATATATATATATATATATATATACAACTGTCTTTTTTATATGTATAGATTAATTTATATATGTATAGATTAATTGGTTTCCTTGTTTAATGGCATATCAGCCGTCTGAGGTATATTTAATACGAAAATTATTCCTCTAGAAGAATAGTAGTGATACTATTTAACCCATTGTACTAGATGATTTATTTTTACTTTCTTTGCTTTTATATATATATATTATATAATATATATATATATATATATATATATATATATATATATGAGGTAGGTAAAATGATAGTGAACAAGAAATGATAACTCAAAACAAATTTAAGAGTTGAAATATTTCGTCCGATTTTAAGGACATCTTCAGTCAAAGGATTTTTATTGAAAGCAAAATTACGTGCAAGTACATGTGATTTGGTCAGGGAGTGAGTTAGTAGCGGAAGTGAAGGGTAGGGTGGCTAGGGGCTAACATGAATGAAGTGTGGGGATAGTTTACAGGAAGTAGAGTGGAGGTTAGGAGTTAGATGGGCATAGGGGTAGGTAGAGGGAGGAGGGTACATGCCAGTAATTTTGCTTTCAATAAAAATCATTTGACTGAAGATGTCCTTATAAATCGGACGAAATATTTCAACTCTTAGATTTGTTTTGAGTTATCATTTCTTGTTCACTATCCTTTTACCTACCTCATACTGTCGGATTCTACTCCATCCATCCTATCTTCATATATATATATATATATATATATATATGTGTGTGTGTGTGTGTGTGTGTGTGTGTGTGTGTGTGTGTTTGTGCGTGTGTGCTTGAGAGTAGAGGAAAATGTGGATATAACAACACAAACGACTATATTCAGTTGATATTTCGCTTCCTTATTGGTTGAAGCTTTCTCAAAATTTATTGATTTAGGTGCTTGTACATTCTGCTTTTATAATGGAAAGGTAAATGGGTGGGAGAGGGAGAGAAAAGGGCATGGGTAATTGGTGTATAGTCTAGGGGAATAAGAAGAAAATCAGGAGGGCTTAGTATGTGTTGAATAGTATTTTCATTTTTATGGGGACAGTCAGTTGACTTTCAAGAGAAATTCTATGTTTAGAGAATGGGTCAGATGTGTGAGGCCAAGCGACCGGGGATATTTTTGTTTGAAATATTTTGGAGAAATCTTTAAAGATTTTGTTGAGATAAATTCATTTACTTTCTGCTTTTTTATGTTTTTAAAGTTAATTGGGGTAGGATAGAGCGAGAGTAAGACAGAAGGGGTGGGAATTTTGTATGTGGGTGGATATGTTGCCTTTGAAGAAATTTGATAGTCAGTTGTGGGTCAGATGTGCGATGAAATAGATCATTGTGCTATAATGGTTTGTTAGCAGATCGTTTTGACCATATTGGAGTGGTATACTTCTGTTTGGATTTTTTTTAAATCCATTTTCGAATTTTTATTTTGTTTTCGTGGGCTATGATTGTTGCAATAGCTATGTCAAGATTGAAAAATCTCTGTCTTTGCTTTATTACTCTGCAGATTGCAATGAATGCCGATTCCTAGACGGCGTAGGCTCTTATTATGTAGCGATGCGCGTTTGAAGTTGAATGTGAGATGAAGTCTGCTGTATGTGTGAATAGGGCATTTTGGTTGTCGTTTATCTTTATCGATCCTTTATGCTCATAGATGCGTTTGTCAAGACTGCGTTGGGTTTCTCTGATGTAGCTTTTGTTGCAGTCATTGCATGGAATGGTGTAAATTCCGGCGTTGGAGGTGTTAAAAGCGGATGTTTTATTACACAGATCAGATTACTAAAGCTTTGCTACTCATGTGCTGCGTTAGTGAGGACCTGTATCGAACCCGGAATTTTGCGATTACCAAGACGAATTTTTTACCTCCTGAGCTAAACCGGCAATAATATTTTCTGATTAGACAAAGCATGATAACGGTTTCTGCCTCCATAATGAACTTTTACTAAGCCAAAAAAATATTTTTATAGCGTTTTATTAAAACTAGCAAAAATATGCACCCTCCGAGTGCAAGTATTTAAGTTTTAATGTAATAAAATATTATATTGAATTAGAAACGTTAATGAAACTAAATAAGAATGCTGATAAAAAAAATTGAAACAGATGGGGTATAATCGAAAAATAGAACATCTTTGAAACTTACTCTTCCATTACTCCCGTCTTTCATTGCTAAATTTTCGTAATTTTACTCTTTAGTTAAAATAGGAAGTAAATGATAAAATTACAGTTATTTCTTCTTGTTAATGGATTTCTTTTAAGATTTTTTGATAATATTCAATAATATAATACCAAACAAATTAGAAATCAATAATACTAAGCACACATTTAATAACATCAATTTTTTTAAATATCAATATGCAAATTAGCCTTCCCGTTCACACTGTATACCGCTATTTTGTTGTATATATAAATACAATTGCTTGTTAATAGTATGTAGATATGGTCATCAGTATCAATAATGTAAAACAATTTTATTAATAATTAAAGTTTAAATAAAGATAAACTCCTGTAGAATATGATATTAATAACTAAAGGGAATTGGGTATTTGCCTCATACCCCACTTGTATGTGCTGGGAACAAGGCCTCGTTTTAACGTGGGCCCACCTACAAGACGAAGCTCATGGGTGGAAAAGTACAAAAATTGCGTCGATCTCTTCGGCATTCCCCCTCAAGGGGGGCGCCTCAGGCGCTGGTGAATAAACCCAGCTCTGCCCCTTTTAAATCGAGGGGGCAGGTGTTGCCTGGGGGGATAGCCCCCTGGGATCGACGCTATTAATTTAACATGACCGGTCCAGTGGCCGAAGCGCACTGGACCCATGTCCCGAACGACGGGCTGGAAATAACTAAAGGGAATTGTGACTTGAGTAATGGAATAGTTTCGGTTACCGACATAGAAACACACAATCTCCATTATAATAATAAGATATCATTGTAATTTCCATTTATCTCAAGTTTAAAAACAATTTTTATTAATAATTAAAGTTTAAATAAAACTAAATAAACTCCTGGAGAATATGATATAAATAACTAAAAAGAATTATGACTTGAGTAATGGAATAGTTTCGGTTACAGTCATAGAAACACACAATCTCCATTATAATAAGATATGATAGTAATTTCCATTCATCTCAAGTCTAAAAAGAGAATATTTTCAAATAGTTTCCTGCATTGATTTCCCTTCTCAACGACATTCAAATTATTTATAGCCTTGCAAGATTACATACGTCAGTTCTGCTGTAACAGTAAATACACTTCCTGTTCAATGTGTCTGTACGTCTATACAACCAAACAGTGAAAAGAGTTTCAGGTCGCGCCGAAAGTCCGCCAAATCCATACTTAATCCTCGTAGTAGACCAGCCAAGTAGCAAAAAGACGTAAAAGAATTTGTCGACAATGTAATGTGAAAAGCCGGAATCAATGCTAAATCAATCAACCATAGATCAAAATATTAGGGAAGATACAACTAAAGATTTGACCCCGAAAGATGAGTTCAAGGTCAACAAAATGTATCATTTCAAGGTCAACTTGTTGAGTTTTAAAATCTTTCAAACATCAGATGATTATTAGAATCTAATTAAGTTTTCAGACGTTTTTCAGTAGTAGATGTGAATATTTTTTAAAACAGTTTCTAGAAATCTTTTGTAATTATTATTTTCTTTTTGTTTTTGTATTTATTTCTTTTTAGATTTTCCTTTAAAAATAATGGTGAAATCTTTTGGATTAAAAAAGAAAGAATTGAGAACTATCTTTGATTAAAAAAGTGGTGGACTCTTTAATTTAAAAAAAATGATGAATTTCTTAATTAAAAATATGGTGAACTCTTGAATTAAAAAGAAAAATATTATGGCCAACACTTTAATTTGAAAAAAATCTAAGGTGAACTCCTTTTAATTGGTAAGAAAACAATGGTGAACTCTCTTTAATCAAAAAAATCTATGGTGAACTCTCTTTGATTAAAAAAATCTATGGTGAACTCCCTTTAATTTAAAAAAAGAGTGTATGGTGAACTCTCTTTAATAAAAAAAATCTTTGGTGTACTCTCTTTGATTAAAAAAAACATGGTGAACTCTTTAATTAAAAAAAAAACAACTACGATGAACTTTCTTTAATCAAAGACAAAAATATGTTGAACTCTCTTTAATTTAAAAAAAAACAAACTATGGTGAACTATCTTTGATATAAATAAATAATGAACTTAACATAGGGACGTGGGAGTTGTCAATAGTTCACCAAATGGATGTTGGTGAACACAATTGGTCAACGGAAAGTGGTACTTGTACCGATTTTTTTTGTTACCAATACATGATCTTGAAATGACCCATCAACATTCTTAGTGATATCCACCTTAATATTTATCCTTACCATTCTGACTAATTGATTTGGAACACCTGACATCTATAAACATTCCATGCAGTTAAAAGTCACAATTTTGCTACTGAACTTTTAAATAGGAGAACTAAAACTAAAGTTGTATAATAATAAAACATCCAATTAGTTGTTGTTTAAGAAAAAAGTGCAATACAGCAACTCCAGTGACACTGTCGTTGCCAAAACTGCATAGGTTTCTTACCTTTCCCTTGGATCACAGCGGCAGTGTGGAGTAGGGAGATCTGCTGCTTGTGCAACAGCACATTCTCCAAAACACCCCCCCCGGCTACGTAATCAAAAAACAAATTGGACACTACGCCATCGTCTTTTTCAGACGGAAGGACGTCAAAAAGAGTTAAATATTTTATTAATTACTAATGCAAAATCAGATTAGAATTTTTATGAAAAAAAAAGGTATAAGCACTGTGACGAAGCACTTTTAATCCATGGAATAAGAAATTCGAGAAAAAAAAACAGGGGCCGTTAATAAAATCGGCTTTGTGGAGTGGTGGATTCGCTTCAGCAATTTTCTAACGAATAGCATTTATTCTCCATCTTGTGTTTAGTTCATTTACTTATTTTTCTACCTTCTTTTTCCTTTTTTGTGAAGAGTTCTTTCTAATTCTTCTTATTCTTTTTTTGTCTATATTATTTCGATTCTACTCTTGTATTGATTTTATCTACCCGGTACGTTCGTTCCTCCTGTCGACCGTGCAAGGCACGTGGATTTCCCAGCAGATTCTTCTGGCTTTTAATTCTTTCTCTTAATGTAATCACCCCATTCCTTCTGTTCGATAAATTCCAATAATCAATCCACCCCTCTTCTAACCACTCACCTTTTCACCACCACCCCTTTCGCCAAACCCTCGCACAGGCATGAACATTTATCTGCATTGTTCACTTTCCTCTGACCTACTTGACAATAAACAAGTATAAAAATAAGTTAAATTTTCTTTTGTTAAAATAAAAAATATATTCTTTTTTTGTATATATAGTTATTATTACTGTCAGTACTGCTATAATTGTAATGATTGATTGATTTGTGCAAAATTTGTGTTAATTGGATTTAAAGATTATTTTTAGAACGACGAACTAAATTTTCAACTCTTTAAGGGTCCTCTCTTTTTATCAAGAGCACTTTAAAAAGTCTTCTATCGATTTTAAAAAATCCATACTATAAAAGTACTCAGAAAACTATGAGGGAATATTTCCCGAACTGAAGAGTTTGCGAACAGAGAACAAAGGAGGATGAGCCGTCCATGGCCTGCAACACTCCACTTAGAACCTTACTTAGGCTAGACGGGTGGTCGGAGAGGCCCCCTCCGATCAATCGGCTGGTCACGTCAAGCCCTAGCACCTATATGATTGCCCCAACCCTATTGCTCTTATAGCAAGTCCCAACACTTATTATCATATGGGTGCTAGGAGGTGACTGAGGGTCTACATGTCCTGGGAATGACGTTAAACTCTATCCGATGGTGAGGTTCCAGTTTTGGAGATTTGGGGAATGTGGAGCACTCCTTCATCACCATTGCTCCCCGGTCCACTCTGACCCGGAGTGGTAGCACTTGTTAGGGTCCCATCTATGGGTTAAATAGAAAAAGGTATTTATAAAAAAATTGTATTATCCATTAAGAATTGATTTATTTCAAAACTTTATCGGCATTAAATGACCCACTGAGGTTGATATGTCGTAAAACAAACCAAACCATAAAAAAAAAAAAAAAAATCCCAGAGAATAAAGGGAGACAATTATATAACTGAGTTTACGTTTATTGCGTATCAACTGATAGATAAACCTCAAAGAAAAAGAGATGTTAAAATACGGAAAAATAATAAAATAATTCGATTGAAAATTACTAATTAATAATTTCCAAAATTCATCACCCCACTAAAAAAAAAAAAAAACAACCCTAAAATATATTGATAATCATGATTCACCGCTTTCTTGAAATGTATTACTGCAGTCGCGATCTTAAACAAATTGATGAAAAAACACCCCCACAAGAAAGCATCCGAGTGAGGCGAACAAGACCGGCCGGGTACTGCTGGAGAAGCAGGGACGAACTCAACGGTGACGTTCTCCTATGGAAACCAGCACATGGGCACGCCATTGCAAATACTTACATAGACCAGCTCTGCGCGGATATTGGATGCTGCACAGAGGACCTCCCGAGAGCAATGAATGAGGGGGGCGGTTGGCGAGAGATTGCCATGGATATCCGTTCTACTGGCACGACATGATAATAATGATGATGAGGAGGATGATGAGGATGATGATGATGATGATACCCGACTCAACGATGACTATTTGACGCCCCATAAATCACTCTTAATGTTCACAATATTCCAGAATTTCAGTATAGGAATATCGATTTGTGATTTTGATTGATTTTAACGACATGTCACCTCGGTTAGAGGTCAGGAAATAGGCTCATTTTACGTTCTTTTTTACATTTTTCTATTGCTGTTTCTTAGCTATTTGCCTACTTTAAACCGCTCACAGCGGCTCTCCCACCACACACAAGCAAAGTACAAATACTGATGGTTAGTTTATTATAATTATGTAGAAGTACACAGGTTAAAATAATAATATAGCTTTATTTGAATAGGATGAGTACTGATGGTTAGTTTATTATAATTATGTAGAAGTACACAGGTTAAAATAATAATGTCGCTTTATTTGGATAGGATGAGTACTGAGGGGAATAGATAGTGAACTTTTCAGTTTTTTTATACCTGTATGATGGGATATTTCAAAGAAAATTTGGTACAGTCCTCGGGGAGATTTGGTAAGCAAAGAGTTAAGAGTTTTTTGTTTTTTTTGTTTTTGTTTGTTTTTTGTTTTTTGCAAACAATCCTATCGAATACAAATAATTTTGAAACGGATATACATTATGTATTTAAAGTATAGATGGGACCCTAACAGGTACTACAACTACACTAGATGTGCTCGTATTGTAATTGTTAGAAAGAATAGAGTAAGATAATGATATTGCTTAGGTAAAAGTAGGAGAAATACTGTAAAAGTATATATATATATAATATATATATATATATATATAAGTAAAGTCGTCGGGGCGGCCTAAAGTCGGTATCAGCCAATCAGCGAGGGAGTCTATCCCCTTTTCAATAGCGCTAGACTAAGGAGATTGTTTTCGCATCTGAGGTGGTGTATCACAATACCTACCATCAGCTCCTTACTTTACCGCACAGATCCCTGTGCTACTCATACGCTGAGTTGGCGAGGACCGGTATCGAACTAGGAACTTTGTGGTTTCTAGCCGAACGCTGTACCGACTGAGCTAACCCGGAAGGAGAATAGTTGGATGCATACCTTTCCCAAGGGTATTAGTACTATGGAAAATACAAACAGCTTCGTCCAGGATTTGAATTCGAATCGACGAGTCCATTTCCTACGACTCTAACCATTACACCACGTACCTCGATAAATCCCGCATTTAAGGTATCATGAGATGCGTATTTCTATCATTGGGTTTAACTCCACATGTAGTCGGTTCGTTAAATCTAGTGTATTTTCATCTGTCTTATTAAAATTAAAGCGCGAATCGTACGACGTAGATTATTTCCACGATGTCTCATTCTAAATCTCCTGCGCTTCACACGTCTATTGAATTAAAGAGTAAATTAAAGCATTGATCGTATTAAAGTCACGTTCACCGGTAAGGAATAAATCCCTAAAAAAACGTTCACTTCATCGGTTTTTCTTTCCTCTTTGTACGCTAATAAGACAACTCGCCTGGATATTCTGTATGATAGCACAGATTTCTCACATGAGATCTTTCAATGCACATGGCATTGTAAGGAGCTGGTGGTAGGTGTGGCGCTCCACCTCAGACGCCAAGTAGATGTGTGAGCATTATTTTTGCGTAAAATTCTTACAGAAACCATCATCGCCATTGTTCCTTCAAGCGAATATCCTGATCCTTGTTTTTTTGTTTTGTTTTTTTTAATGATTTTAGTCATTCTTTTTGCATCATCTGTATTTACCAACCCCTCCACACGAGCAGGATGCGACACAAAGTCAATTTCTTAAGCGGATTATAACGAATTTGAATACAGTCTTCCTTCCCTAGACCGGTTGCCTAACCAAGTTTAAAGACCCCAGTTCCTTACTAATTACCCATATCTAGTGGAGAATAACTTTTCCAAAGTTATTGGCGCTATATGAAATGCAACCAGCCTCGTCTAGGATTTGAACTCGTGTTGCCGTGTCCATTTCCCTTCCCCTTACTTCCTTTCCCTTCATAGGTCGGTCAGTTGTGCGCACCGCTTTCCTCTGTCTTCTTTGGACTCCCGCTATTTATGGATGTAGCTTTCAACATCCGGGGTACCCAGTTAGAAACAATTCGATTAATATGGTCAGGACAATCATCCGGGCAGCTGAGTCGAATCTCGTGTCCGCGCAACGCCTATGTCTCATTTTTTTGCATTCAGGAGGATGCGGGTTCGATTCTGGCAGGCAAGACAATGTATTGCTCTCTTTCTCAGAGCATACAGTAGTTGCCGTGCATTCCCGCCATCTGACTCCCGTTCTCCATCACACGGGGTCTTACCTCTCTGCAGGGGATACACTCAGCGCATTCTAAAACGATAGGGCCGTATGTTACCTGTCACTGTCTAGCATATTAGTCACTACATCACGGGCACTCCAATTAACATTTTACTTGTATGGTATGTTGCCTCAAAATACTATTCCGACTCTATCACTAAGAATTTGATGACAAAATTTCACCCCAGGTTCATCTGGAACAGGGCTCCCATTGATATGCCATGTGATTGAGGAGTCACCCTTCAGGTCATAATTAGTCACCAGGTCATATCAAGCCCTAGCCCGTATATGATAGGCCCAAACCTATTGTTCTTGTGGCAAACCACAACCCTTTTTATCCTATATATGCTACAAGGTTGGTGACTGAGTGTCCTAGGTATGAGGCTAAAGTAATAATGTTCCAATTCTGGAACTATGGGGTTTGTGGAGTACCACTTCATCGCCATTACTCCCAGATCCACTCTGACCTGGAGTGGTAGTACTTGTTAGGGTTCCCAGCTACGGGTTAAATAGATTTAAAAATGAGAGGAAAATGAGTTTATAGAAAAATTGAATTGATATACCATGTGATTGGAGAGTCCCCTCTAAGTCATAGATTAGTCACCTAGCCATATCAAGCCCTAGCCCCTATATGATAGGTCCAACCCTATTGTTCCTTTGGCAAATCCTCAACCCATTTTATCCTATATATGCTAGAAGGATGGTGGCTGAGTGTCCTAGGTATGACGTTAAATTTGACTAACTAAACTCAATTTCCATTCTCATATTTTCCTATTTGTGGCAGGCAGAGGGTTCAGCTAGAGGTCATTACCCATCAATTATATAACCCGCTCCGATTTTGAATTTCAATGAATTTTAATTCAAAATCTAACTACACTTACAGACATAATTCGTAGGCTACCCACGAATTATGTAATAAACCTACCATGCGTTAATAAATTTAATTTTTTTTTTAACCGAAGCTTTTTCTTTTTTTTTTTCCTTTTTTTTTTTTCTCACATTTTGATTCTTGAAAATCTTGATGATAGAGCTCCCTACACACTAAATGTTCAATTGTATTTTTTTTATTTAATTTCATTCTTTGAGGTAACTTTGGGATGTGTGGAGTACCACTTTACTCCCATTACTCCCAGATCCACTCTGACCTGGAGTGGTAGTACTTGTTAGAGTTCCCACCTACGGGTTAAATACATTAAAAAATGAGAGGAAAAGGAGTTTATAGAAAAACTGAATACCCAAGAAGAATGAATAAAACAAATATATCGTCGGCGTAGAAAGGGTTAATATACCGTAAAATCCAAGTAAAGTAAAGTCGTCGGGGCGGCCTACGGTCGGTATCAGCCAGTCAGCGAGGAAGTCTATCCCTTTTTCAATAGCGCTAGACCAAGGAGATTGTTTTAGCATCTGAGGTGGAGCGCCACACCTACCATCAGCCCTTACTTTACCGCACAAATCCCTGCGCTACTCATATCGCTGAGTTGGCGAGGACCGGTATCGAACTAGGAACCTTGTGGTTTCTAGCCGAACGCTCTACCGACTGAGCTAACCCGGCCCTCAATCACTATGGGGATTATATTCGGAGTGTCCTTCGAAATAATGTATCACTTTTATCAGATTGTTGTATACGCGGGGAGTTTCCCCCCTTGAGCCGTTCTGTGGCTTCCGCACTCGTATTCGCCCTTGATGTCCTTAAGGAGCAGGTAATTTTGGATGTCCTCCAGGTTTGCCCACTTTCAATCTCCTCTGGAATTACCTCAACAGATCTGCAAGTCAAAAACATGGCATGGTAATCTCTGCGAGGGACGCTGTAGGAATAATTTGAATCGAAGGGCCCCAGATTCCATCGGGCAAATAATAATGCAATATCACAAAGAAGATATGTCAAAAAGGGAGAGAGAGAGAGAGAGAGAGAGAGAGAGAGAGAAGAGAGAGAAGGAGAGAGAGAGGAAGATACATAGATAGATTCATAGATAGAGAGGAGGGGGGAGACGGAGATATATATATATATATAGAGAGAGAGGTAAAGAGGAGAGAGAAAGAAGGAGATAGATAGAGACGGAGGGAAGAGGGAGATAGATAGAGAGAAGGGAGAGAGGGAGACAGATACATAGATATAGATAGAGAGAGAGAGGGAGGGAGAGCAGATAGATAGATATAGGTAGAGGGGGAGAGAGAAGAGAGAGAGGGGGAGACAGAAGGAGATAGATGGATAGATAGATAGATAGATAAGGGAAGAGAGAGAAGGAGATAGATAGATAGATAGATAGATAGATAGATAGATATAGGGAGAGGGGGTAAGAGAGAGAAGGGACATATATATAGAGAGAGAAAGAGAGAGAAAGAAGAGATAGATAGATAGATAGATAGCGAGATAGATAGATTGAGAGAGAGAGAGAGAGAGAGAGAGAGAGAGAGAGAGAGGGGGAATATCCTGCCTGAAACTGGTCGCGCAAATTTGATCAAACACAGAAATTGCAGTCCTATCAAATGAAATTTTGTTCAATGTCAACCATCTGATGATTTCGTTTCGTGAGGACGTTGCAAAGATTTCAATATCAACCTCGAGCTTAAGTCGAGTTTTAAAGGGGAAAAAATCTGAAGAAAGAAAAAATATTATTCTGATTTTAAATAAAAGCATAATCCCAATGGTAAGGTCTCCAAAATATTTACAAATCACATTTCATTGTTTATTGTCAAAGTTAAAAGTTTAAATGTGAGGAGGCGCTTGGTGTAATAGTTATCCACGTATGAAATGGACACGACGAGTCTAGTTCAAATCCTAAACGAGGCTATTTGCCTTTCACATATCACTACTACTCGTGGGAAAGGTATGCATTCAATAATTCTCCCTCCACCTATGGGTAGATAGTTGTGTTACGTACTTCTCTTCTTCTTCTGGTCGTATCTGCTTCTTCTATCTTCTATCTTCTAATGGTCTCGTCTGGTCTTTCTTATCTGGGTCCCGTGTCTGGTTCTGCTGGGGACCATTTCTGATCAGAAGCCTTGTGTCATTGTTAGCTTTTAGTAATAACAACAAGACTTCGATTTACCTTTGATGTTATTTTTTTCTGGAACCCCAGGACCAGACAACTACGCGCTGAGAGTCACATCTTGCTAGCTTCTAACTCTGCAACTGACTAACTCTAACTGTCACTGCAACTAACTTACTGAGTTGCCCACCTTAAACCGGAAGCGGGCTTTCTATCGGGGTTCCGTTCTCACGATTCTATCCCCAGAAAGCAAGGTGAGAGTGAGGTCAAGCATTGTCACTCACTCTCAAGGCCATCAGCTGTACTGATCGCCATAAGGATTGCTATACTACCTTAAAAAGTAATAGGGGTCCAATTAATATGTAACAGTTGGACAGACTGAACACTTTAACCTTGATTTGGCCAAATGATAAAAATGATAATAATAACTTTTGAGAGATGTCATTAATAGAAAAAAAACCTTTTCACATCCTATGGGATTCTCTATTGAAGCGTTGAATTAATATACTTATTATATAAACTATTGGAGAAGATAAAATAATGTCTTACCTTTGTAAAGTCATGCTGAGAAGTCATTTTTTCTGTCTAATGCTGCCTATATCCTATTTCTGTTATAAATTGAAACATTGTATACTTTTGAATTTAAGATAAAAACGGTCAACTTAAATATTTTTGAATAAATTATATTATAATGGAGATTGTGGGTTTGTCTGTCTGTAACCGAAACTACACAAGTCACAATTCCCTTTGTTATTTACACACATTCTCCATGATTTTATTTTTTATTTAAACCTCAATTATTAGTAAAATTGTTT
>CM042157.1:16716630-16731630 GCA_023376005.1 Doryteuthis pealeii
TCCCCAATGGAAGACCAGACACGAAGTCCCCAAGACGATGTCCAGACGCTAGAAGAAGAACGTAAGATACCAAAGATGAGCAGAAGAATAATAGAAATAAAGAGAGTATATAACATAGGCACACATAGGAAGTGTTTATTTTCTTTAATTATTTCAGTCTCCCTTAATTTCCTAGTTTGGCTTTGCTTCTTTGTTTTAATGGCATATCAATGAGTGTGGGTTACTCAATGCTGAAGCTATTCTTGCAGAGGAAAATTAATGGTACTATTTAACTCATAGCTTGGGGATGAGCGGATATACTTTTCCCAAGGACATTAGTCCGAAAGTGAACGTAATAGCGCGATTGGGGTTCGAACTCTCTTACTAAAATGTCGCAGTCATTATCCACTAATCCACGGGGACTCCCATCGTTACAAAAAACAGTAGTGGTAATATTTAACCTATAACTGGGGAATGAGGAGGTTCATACCTTTCCCAATGGTATTAGTATGAAACTGAACGTTATAGCACGACTGAAGTTCGAACTCGCTAACTACAATTTCGCCGTCCATCACGTTATCAACAACACTTAATTGTTGCGAAAAGTCAGAATTTGAGTTTGATTTTGATTTTTGTTTAACGGCATATCAACCTCTGTGGGTCATTTAATGCCAGAAAAAGTAATATAGAATGTTTTAACATATGGATTTCAGTCTTTAAAGTAGCGATTTTATGGTGGTATTCGTTTATGTTTTGTTAGATCTTGTTGAAAAGGTTGCTTTTTTTTAGAAAATTTAAAATGTCTTCTGGGTTTGTATTTTTAAAGAGGTCTTTTAGGTTTTTTGTCTGATAATATTTGGTGCGGGTTTGTCTGAGACTGCTACAGTTTAGGAGGATGTGCTTGATAGCGAGCTGCACCTTGCATATTGGGCATAGTGTGGTGCCCTCCCTTTTTAAAAGGTGAGACTGGGTGATGTGGGTGGGCCCAATACGCAGTTTTGGGAGTATCTCTTCTTTTCTGTTCTTTTTGTGGTCTTCCGGCCAATATCTTCTTGTATCTTATGGAGCTTATTATGAATCTGATTATCCCATGATTTTTGCCATTTGTCAGTTATGAATTTGTTGATGGCTGATTTTAAATCTGTATTTGGGATTTTTGTGTTAGTCGTCTATCAGAATTTACAACAAAAAAAAGAAAGAAAAAAGAAAAAAAAGAAAGAAAAAGAAAAAAAAAAGAAAAAAGAAAAAAAAGAAAAAAAGAAAAAAAAGAAAAAAAAAAAAAAAAAAACAGAAAAAAAAGAAAGAAAAAAAAGAAAAAAAAGAAAGAAAAAAAGAAAAACAGAAAAAAAAGAAAGAAAAAAAAAAAAAAAAAAGAAAGAAAAACAAAAAAAAAAAAAGAAAGAAAAAAGAAAAAAAGAAAAGAAAAAGAAAGAAAAAAGAAAAAACAGAAAAATGGCCGCAATTGAAAAACCACTGCATCTGAAAATCCACTGTTGTTTTACTTTTGTCCAATATTACTAGACTTCTCATACTACCTCCACCCGGGATCGAAACCCGACCGATTTATCACCAGTTAGAGTTTTTTTTACCACTTGGACATCATCAGCACCTAAGGCATGAATGGAAATTTAACAGATAAATACACATATAGGCATATATGTCAAACATATCAATAAAACAATTAACGACAACGTGAATATATATACACATTAAATATCACCAGCTCTTGCTCAAATGAAGATTTAATTTATATCCGAAGATATCTAAAAATCAAAGTATACATAGAAATAGCATTGAATTTCTATTTTAATATATCCATCATACTATACAATAGGTTTTTGTCCCTCCCCTGTACCCAGGCGTCGCTGGGTAGCAGCTTCTAGTATATGTATATTAGAGATAATATGGGTGCTATATTTCTAAGCAGATAATGCTCAATATCATTGATAGAGCATATATATTTGAGTTAAGGTAGCGTGGATATGGAGTCAACACTTGGTTACTGACAGTTTCTCACCTAAGTGATCTTCACCCGAGAAACTCTCAGTAACCAGGTGTTGAAACCATCTCCACCCGAACTTAACACACACACACACACACACATATATATATATATATATATATATATATATATATATATATATATATATATATATATATGAAAAGTAAATACACAAGCGATGTGTTTTTGATACAGCTGTTTTTAGCCGACAATTTTTGGGAGAATATGTGCTTAATTGAAGTCGTACTGTGGACTTGTATATTTTTAACAGCTGAAATATATCGTAAACAATTTTGATACCCACTTTACATTTTTTTATATAATTTTTACAACAAACTCTTTTGAGTTTTACTATAAACTATAATGCTTCTGATTTTTTAAAATTAAACATTAAATTTATTTTATTTTTGAAACAGAACATACATTTTTCAAAATTTTCGGCGGTTGAATACAGCGTTCGTTTTTGTAAACAGTCTTTTAACGGATATCTTTCTTTCCCGTCTATGTCGCTCGTGATGAAGACCAACTTATCGATTTGGTCGAAACAGATTCTGTCAGCAATTACATAACAAACATCATGTTTTTTCAAAATGTTAAATTTCATATATATATATATATATATGTGTGTGTGTGTGTGTGTGTGTGTGTGTGTATGTGTGTGTGTGTGTGTGTGTGTGTGAGCACAGATGTGCCCACATGCGCGTGTCAGTGAGAAAGATTTCTCGTAAATACATATATCTTTTATTTTCCTTTTTATTTTTTCTCCTTGAGTTACGAATATACAGTCATAATTCAATCATAATGGTCAATTGATAGGTGAACAAGGCGATTGAGACGATAGAAAAGAGTCTTGAAGAAAATGCAGTATATAAACGTACAGTGAACCCGAAAGACCAGAAGGTTAAGTTCTACATTGTCGATGGAAAACACGTTGGAAAAACCATAATATTACCTTCTCGAATTTCACATAGGATAAAAGCACAACGCCGTCTGAATACGTAAGGAAGGCCAGAAGAGAAAGAGGTTTGTAATAGAAATTGAGTGGAGCACACTGAGGAGGTTAAAAGGGTGTGATAAGGGGAAGACTTGAATACATGCGCTGCTTGTAGGAAAAGTTGGCTATGATCGAGTTAGAGACAAACAATATAAACTCAAGGGCAGAGGCGATGACAAGATGTCACCTTCTAAATAAATATTTCCTCTGCCGTCTTGCCCTCGATTAATTAAGTGAAATTGAATTTCGGGTTGGCAGAGAGGATGTAAAGGGAGCTAGTGTGTCTGTGTGAATGGACGGCTTTTGGTGGTTAATAAATGTGTGAAGCCTTGACTGTGTGTCAGGTTTTAATGTACAACGTAAGATGTTTGTAAATTAGTTTAATACACATTTTCTGCTCCGTGTGTGACTCGAAACCTCGACTGCAAGTCTCCCATGTCTATAACCTTGCTGATGAGACCTAATAGGTCGAAAGGTACATACAGGGATTGACATTTTCTCGATTTCTGAATAGTAGGTGGTTAGTTTATAGATAGGTAAAGAAATTAAGTTAATGAAATACTCATAGTAAAAATGAAAGTTTTGGTGGGTGGATACAGTTTGTATTGCAAAGAATAAAAGCAAGGTTATAGACATGGGAGACTGCTGATGAGACCTAATAGGTCGAAATGTACATTCAGGGATTGATATTTTCTCGATTTGTTTAGCCATACATTTGAACATATATACCCGCCTAAATTCATTAATTATTAACTAATTAATTTTCAAAATTAGGTATGACTTCAATTAAACTCATATCCTCCAAATATTGTCAGCTAAAAAGGCCATATCAAAAATAAACACATTGTTTGTTTACTTACTCTCATATATATATATGTGTGTATCGCCTCCTAAAATGGGAATATATTTTGAGGATAAAGTTTTTTTTTATTGTCTGCAGTTCCTAGCATCCACTGGTTTTCTTGGAACGAATCTTCCATGGATACGAGGAAACTACAGTGCTTAACACATACGGAAATTACAGATTGAACCGTACGTTTCCAACTAATGATCATAGACGCCCTCGGTTATATTTTTTTCCTTTTTCCTATGAAGTTAACTAAATACGATGGGCAAAAAATATAAGAAAGAATATAACAGCATGTGAAACACGTAACAGATATTTGAAATATTTGCTTGTCATAGTTCATGATTTTATCACGCAAGAGATAATGTTCATAAAAAACAAAGCCATCTTAACTCTTCACAAAAGGAGGGAGATTTGTGCTTTGTTGCGCTTAAGAATAAATGACAATAATTTGTGTTGTTTCTTTTTTTTGTTGTTGTTTTTTGTTTTTGTTTTTGTTTAAAAAAGGAAGAAATGTCAAAACTATAAAGGGTAAGAATGTCTTTGGCTTCTATCAAAATTTTTGTTTAAATTCCAGATTGAAAATAAAGGAACAAATTATAATATTTGAATGAAGATTTTTAAAGAATTAGATAACTTGTGCGACTTTCTTTCTCATTTAAATTAATCCTTTTCAGAAAATATAAAGCGATTTCTCTCCCGTTTCTCTCTTCCCACTCACAAATGTCTTGTGCGCATGTGTGTGTATAAAAGAAAGAAAGAAAGAAGCGCGTGGTGTAATAGTTCAAATCCTGGACGTGGTAATTGCATTTCACTTAGCGCTAATACCTTTGGGAAAGGTATGAATCCTACTCTCCCTCCAGCTATGGATAAATAGTAGGGCAGATCGGGCTCTTTAACCTTGGTTAGGCAACCGGTCCAGTAGAAGGAAACCTCTGAATTCAAACCTGTTAACTACGCTTAAGAAATTGACCTTGTGTCGTATCCTGCTCGTACGAGAGTTAGACAGACATAAAGAGCGAAAGAAAAGAGAGAAAGGAAAAGACTGAAAACAAGAGAGCGAAAAACAATGAAAGAGTGAGAGAGAGCGCGAAGTAAGCAATGAGAGAGAAAGAGAAAGATAGAAAAAGAGAAAAAGACAGAAAGAGATAGAGAGAGAGGGGGAAACAGAGAGAGAGAGAGTGAGAGAGAGAGAGAGATAAACAGAGGGAAGCAAAGAGAGAGAAAAGAAACAGAGGGAGAGAGAGAGAGAAGTAGAAAGTGCGACAGAAAGTGAAAGAACGAGACAGACAGACAGACAGACAGACAGAAATAGAGAGAGAGAGAGAGAGAGAGAGAGAGAGAGAACAAAAACAAAGAGTCAGACAGACAGAAAGAGTGAAAGAGAGAAAAGAAAAGACTGAAAACGAGAGAGAGAGGGAGAGAGGGGAGAGAGAGAGAAAAGAGAGAGAGAGAAGTAAAAAGTGTGACAGAAAGTAAAAGAACGAGATAGATAGATAAAGAGGGCTCTTTAACCTTGGTCAGGTAACCAGTCTAGGAGAAGGAAAACTCTGAATTCAAACCTGAATTCAAACACCGCTTAAGAAATTGACCTTGTGCCACATCCTGCTTGTGCGGAGGGGTTGGTAAATATAAATATTGTGAAAAGTTGGAGTAAAAAGAGAAGAACGAGGGGGCGGATGAGGTCGTTGTACAAACAAACATACAGATATCTTTCTTTTATATAGAGAGATATTGAAAAGAGGAAGTGATAAGTGTGTGTGGTTTTAAAGGGAGAGCTCTGACAGGAACAAAGGGGTTATTTCCTATAACTCCAACATAAACAAAAGGGAACCATTCTTGACTGATAAATTATTTATTTATTTCCCCATTAAACTAACCCTACCCCTAAACCCTAACCCCGTCTTCTTTTTTCCTAGTAGATCAATAAATAGATAGATAATTATCAGTCAAGAATGGTTCCCCTTTGTTTATGTTGGAGTTATAGGAAATAACCCATTTGTTCCTATCAAAGAAGTTGGGGTTAGGGTTAGGGTTTAAGGTTAGGTTTAGGGTTAGGGTTTAGGGTTAGTTTAATGGGAAAATAAATAAATAATTTATCAGTCAAGGGTGGTTCCCCTTTGTTTATGTTGGAGTTATAGGAAATAAACCTTTGTTCCTATCAAAGCTCTCCCTTTAAAACCACACACACTTATCACTTCCTCTTTTCAATATCTCTCTATATAAAAGAAAGATTCTCTATGTCTGTATGTTTGTTTGTACAACGACCTTATCCACCCCTCCTCCTTCTCTTTTCACTCCAACTTTTCAAAATATTTATATTTACCAACCCCTCCGCACACGCAGGATGTGACACAAGGTCAATTTCTTAAGCGGTGTTTGAATTCAGGTTTGAATTCAGAGTTTTCCTTCTCCTAGACTGGTTACCTAACCAAGGTTAAAGAGCCCAGTCTGCCCTACTATTTACCCATAGCTAAAGGAAGAATAGTTGGATCCATACTTTTGCCAAGAGTATTAGCGCTATGTGAAATGTAAACAGCCTTATCCCGGATTTGAACTCGGATCGACGAGTCCATTGTCCTACGATTGTAACCATTACACCACGAACCTTAAACTTCTCCCGATATAGAAGTGGCAGGTAAAGACAGGATACGTATCAAGTCAACTGTCACTGTTAGAGATTGAAATGTATTTTCAATTGGTTACTGAGTTTCTCACTTATGCGATTATCAAGAACCTGAGTGATATACAATGGTACCTTGACTTACAAGTTTAAATCGTTCAGCTCGTAACTCAATTTCCTCGTATGTCGAATCAATTTTCCCGATTGAAATAAACGGAAATGTTATTAATCTTTTCCAGAACCTAATCGGAGAAATAAAATACACATTTTAATTTAATTAAGTTGAAATATACACAATCTGATAAAAGGGATACATTCCATTATTTCCAAGGACACTCCGAATATAATCCCATAGTGATTGAGGGCGGGTTAGCTCAGTCGGTAGAGCGTTCGGCTAGAAACCACAAGGTTCCTAGTTCGATACCGGCCTCTCGCCAACTCAGCGTATGAGTAGCACAGGGATCTGTGCGGTAAAGTAAGGAGCTGATGGTAGGTGTGGCGCTCCACCTCAGACGCTAAAAACAATCTCCTTGGTCTAGCGCAAGTGAAAAGGGGATAGACTCCCTCGCTGTTTGGCTGATACCGACTTTAGGCCGCCCCGACGACTTTACTTTACTCAGGTGTTATCAGTCAAGAGTTGATTATGTTGGAGTTATAGGAAATAACCAACTAAGGCGTTTCTGTCTTCGTTAGGCATTTTTGTTTCGTTAATAGTAAACGGTTGGATCATATTAGTACAGACCCGTAAGGTATGCCTCCGATTTTCCCTTTTGGATAATCTGAAATATATCTATTGGACTAGTTTTGCTAGCTCGCTTAGGAACTGTATTAAAAAAAAAAAACAATAATTCATACTTAAAAACAAAACTCTAAGCCATAAATATTGTTGTCATCCAACCAAGGCGCATTTTTTTAATTCTTTTTTATGTATGAACGAAAAAGTAGATTCTTATCGTTCAAAAGACTTTTCGTTCAGGGCTGTAAGTGATAAGTGACAAATGGTTGCCAAAATTCTTTTAACTTAAAATACTCATAAAGAAGAAAACATCCACAAGAAACATTTCTCAACAAATCTGATTTAGATGACGTCTATTCCGTATGAGTTGGCAGAATTCCTGATTTGTTCAAATCTGATGCAAATATGATCAGCTTCATCACGAAATAGAGGAACCAGTCAAGATATCTGATAGAGAAAGATTCAATATCCCAATGTGCTAGTTCAGAATGTTCAGCTGGATGGTTAGGGATATGAACCAGTTATAAAAGGGATACTATCCCCTGATTGATTGATTATTCTCGTGATTTTTGTTATTAAAATTAACAGAGATTATCCAGTTTCCCATTTGAAACTGCATGCACACATCCTTAAAATAAAGTTATTAAACGGACTTGTTATTAAAGTCTTGATAATTTAGTAGGGTGTTTCCATGCGTGCTTATAATGCATACACACACACACACACACACACATATATATATATATATATATATATATATATATATATATATATATATATATATATAGTTTGAACAAAAAGTAATAAGACAAACAGGAATATTTTTTATATATGTTATTTATTCTCAACTAGTTTCGACCTTAGGTCATCGTCCGGAGAAAATTTCTTATTTGAAGAAATTGTTTTTAGATTTTTTGAAAGGGAGCATTATGGAAGAACTATAAAAATTGGAGTATTTTTGAGGGTTTGACATGCTATTAAAATCCGGGTAGAAGAGTGTGTTAGTAGTAGCAAGTCCATCTGTTCCATGAAAAACCTCTTTGAGGTGGGTTATTTTTTGAATGCTCTTATATATGTGAGTGAGGGTTCTTGGGAGTTGTGTATATGGCCATATATGTATACATATAAATGTATGTGTGTGCATACATATATGTGTGTGAATGTGAGTGTGTGTATGTACCTCGCTACTGTGCGCATGACTTTTAGATTTGTAATTGGGTCAAAAGTGGCTTGTTTGATGTGTGGTGGTCAGTGTTTGTTTATTTAGGTGCCATCCGCCCCCTTCATAGTTGTTGGCCCTTTCTTTTATGGCCCTAATTAAAATGACGAGTCCATTTTTAGATTAAAACCAAACGGATGGAAACTTTTTATCTTTTTTATCCATCTGTACTCGTGATTTTCGATGACAGATTTAGTGTTTGTATCGCTTTGGATTCTTTCAATAGGGGTAAATTTGGCGTCTCTGTCAAAGTCATGGTCATCCAGTCGGAAGTGTTGCTCGACTGGGATGAGCTTGCTGTGATCTGTATTTTTTATTCGGTATCTGTAATTATTAAGCCTAAAATAAAATGCCCACTCAGACTTCCCAATGTATTGCTTCTTGCATTTGATACAATCGAGTAGGTAAATTACCTTTTGCTTTTGCTGTTGGATTAGTGGTATATATATATATATATATATATATATATATATATATATATATACTTGCAAATATATGCACCCTCCGGGTGCAAGTATTTAAGTTTTGATATAATAAAATATCATATTAGATTAGAAAGGCTAATGAAACTGACTAAGAATGCAGATAAAAAGATCTGCAACAGAGGGGGTATAATCGAAAAATAGAACAACTTTGAAACTAACTATTCCATCATTTTCCATTACTCCCTCTTTCATTGGTAAATTTTCCTAATTTAACTATTTAGTTAAAATAGGAAGTAAAGGATAATATTACAGTTATTTTCTTCTTGTAAATAAATTTATTTTAAGATTTATCCACGAGATTTTTGTTTATATTTCTTAAGATAAAACCAAACAATTAGAAATCAATAATACCAAGCACATATTTATTAAAATAAATTTTAAATATCAATATGCAAATTAGCCTTCTCATTCAAACTGTAAACCGCTTTTTGTTGTATATATAAATACAATTGCATGTTATTAGTACGTAGATATGGTCAACAGTATTAATAATGTAAAACAATTTTTATTAATAACTTAAGGTTTAAAAGAATGAAATCATGGAGAATTTGATGTAAATAATTAAGGGAATTGTGACTTGAGTAGTAATATAGTTTCGGTTACAGACAGAAAAACACACAATCTCCATTATAATAAGATATATATATATATATATATATAAAAGTCATCCACCATACACCGTGTTTCGCCGTTTCACGTCTCATGAGTATAGCTAGATACATCAACTACCTCCGACCAGGAGCGAAGCCCGACTGACTTTACCTCAGCTCGATTCGTTAACTTCTCGGCCATCGACAACTGCCATTAATGAGCGGTGTTTTAACATTTAAATATATATATATATATATATATATATATATATATATATATAGAGAGAGAGAGAGAGAGAGAGAGAGAGAGAGTCTAAGATACAGAGATATACAGAAATATATATATATGTCTGTGTGTGTGTGTACTCATTTATTTATCCCCCTCTCTCTCTCTCTCTCCCTCTCTCTCTATCTCTGTACGTGTCAACACTTATTATTCTTATAACCCCCCCTCTCTCTCTCAGTATCTATCTCTACGGGCTTCAGTTTATTCATATGTATTTCAATCTCATATGAATAAACTGAAGCCCGTAGAGATAGATACTGAGAGAGAGAGAGGGGGTTATAAGAATAATAAGTGTTGACACGTACAGAGATAGAGAGAGAGGGAGAGAGAGAGAGAGAGAGGGGGATAAATAAATGAGTACACACACACACAGACATATATATATATATATATATATATATATATATATATTATATAATGCTACGGACGGTCCTGGATAGGTCGTGGAAGCAGCACCCCACAAAAGAGCAACTATATGGCCACCTGCCCCATCTCACAAACATACGAGTGAGACGGACTAGACATGCAGGTCACTGCTGGAGAAACAAGGACGAGATCGTAAGCGACGTACTACTGTGGAAGCCAGCACATGGGCGCGCTAATGTGGGCCGCCCAGCCAGGACTACATTGACCAACTATGTAGGGATACTGGCTGCTGCGCGCAGAGGAGCTGCCGGAGTCAATGAATGATAGGGAAGGCTGGCGAGAGATCATCATGGATATCCGTGCAAACTGCACGACATGATGATGATGATGATGATATATATATACAGAGAGAGAGAGATTGGGGGTAGAGATGTTGTCTAAGATTCAGAGATAGACATGAATCGGTTGAGATAATTAATAATACACGACACCTCTAGAGATCGATAGAGGGAGATTGTGTGTGTCTTTCAGAGAGGAGAGAGAGAGAGAGAGAGAGAGAGAGAGAGAGAGAGAGTGGGGGACAATAAATTGAATAAAAATATTTTGATCTATGATAATAATTGTGTCTATCCTCTAAAGACAAACAAACGACTTATTGCATACTTAGTTGATCCAGGGACACAATCTAATTTAAATAAATATTACTTTTAGTGGATTGGCGACTTTCTTTGATAAGGGGACTCTAAAGTTAAACAATAATCACTGCGAAGCCATCATGCTGCAAGACTTAGCTCTATGTAAATAATCTACTTTTCCAATCTTCAAAAGGGAAAAAAAAGGAAACGAATTATTTGTCTTACTAAAAATTTTATTCACATTTAACCAAACATTATTGATTAGGGGCGTATTTACCCAACCCGGTCGCTACGGGTAGGATGTGACTCAAGGTAGCGATTATAATTCATCAAGTGATTAGTTAGTACTACTTAGTAGTAATGGATCTGCGGAACTAGCTTACCAACCATTGCAATAGGACGCCTTTGACGTTACTGATTCGATTTATATGTGTTGAACTATTTTGGATATAAGGCATGGGGCAAATGGTCACTCCTAGATATAGACTCGTTGACTACCACGTGACCACCGAAGGCATTTCTATTGTCCAATCACTGGCACTGCTGCTGATGCTTATGCTGTATTAATAGAGACAACATTCTGAGCTTATGTCATTGATACTTGGATTATCTTGGACGACGGACTTACAAGGAATACGTTAACACCTGATTCTTATTGGCTTGCTTACTTATTCATTACATCTGGAACGAAGGATGGCTGCCAGATATTTAACAATATGTAGTTCTTTTAGCTGGAAATATAAGATAATGGCATGCCATTATTGTTTTGTTGAAACGAACAATCCATATATATATATATATATATATATATATATGAAGTAAATGGAAGTTAATCCGACAGTATTAATTTACCATTTTTAGAAAAAACAAATGATGTTAATAGTTTGCTGACAGAATCTGTTTCGACCTTTTTAATAGAGCGGTCTTCATCAAGAGCAACCTATGAAGGAAAGACGGAATAAATAACCGTTAGAAGGAGAGGTACAAACGAACGCTGGTATTCGATGCTGGAATTTTTTTTTAAAAATGCGTATTCTGTGTTAAAAATAAAATAAGTTTTATTTTTAAAAATCAGAAGCATTATAATCCATAATAAAAAGTCAAAAGAGTTTGATGTAAAAATATATAAAAAGTGTATAAAAAGTATCAAAAATGTTCATGATGCATTCCAGCTACAAAAAGTAAGTTAAAAGTCCACAGCACAATTGAAGAAAGATGGAAAGTTTCAAGAATTTGTAGTGTTGACATCATTTGTACTATTAACATCATTTGTTTTTTATAAAAATGTTAAATTCATATATATATATATATATGTGTGTGTGTGTGTGTATGTGTGTGTGTGTATGTGTGCGTGTGTATATATATATATAATCTTTTATATATATATATGTATTTACCCACATGATGGATGTCACATGAGATCAATTCCTTTAGCGAACTTTAAAGGTTTTGAATACAGAGTTTTCCTTCTGCTTGCCTTACCAAGGTTAAAAAGCCCAGTCTTCCCTACTATTTACTCTTAGCTAGATCCATACCTTTCCCAAGAGTAATAAAGCTATGGGAAATCCTGCCGGTTTTTGTCCAGGATTTGAACTCGTGTCAGCGAGTACATTTCTTCCGAAGATAACCATTACACACGGGCGTAGTTTAATTTTTGACCGGTTTAAATGGGATTTTCTTTTACTTCTGAATTATTGATATAACGTTATTACTTATCATTGTCATTACTCCCAGGCCCACTCAGACCTGAGGTGCTAGTACCTGTTAGGCACCCATATATGGGTTAATTATTAAAAGATGATTTTAAAATAGTAAAAAATTGAGAAAATAACCATTGTAGAAAATAACCCAACAAGGGTTGACGTGCTGTAAAACCCAACCAACTAACCAACCAATTGTTGTTCAAGTATTGGTATTAAATAATCCAAGAGGGTTTATATGCCATTAAACAAAGAAACAAAACGTCGTTGATCATGTAAATAAATATAGTTTGAGGATTGGCTGAAAAGTTAATTGGCTAACCAAGATACTGTCAGAACGTGACCTATGGGTTTATTTTTCAGCGTAGCCTCCCACCAGCCTTGCAGTACACAAATTTCGTTCATCCGTCTTGCAGTGCTTGGATCCTATTGGTCAAAAATGTCATCAACCGCATGACGTCAGCTCCATGAACTTTTCAGCCAGTCCACATCCTCGTATATCCTGAAAGATTTATACAAACACCAATTCGTTAATATCTGATTTATTGGGAAGATATTAACTTGCATAATAAAATATGATGCAGTGTGTAGACAGACTGGTGTTTTATACGGAGATATTTTAATAATTGCTATGTAATATTATCAGGATAGTGTCAGATGAATAGAGGAACAATTCTTCTTGTGATGAAATATATCAATTTAACTGGCGTTTCTCTTGACATTGCTTTAAAACAGTATGTCAATGTTTTGGCGGGAGTCCATGAACAGGCACTGGAATTTATTGAGATATTATTAAGAAGTTATTACAGCTTAAAGACGCGGTGATTAGTGACAGAGAATGTTGGGAGAAGTGGGGTCTGGAATTGTTCCAAACAGAATGATAGCTAGCCAAATATATTTTCTAACACGGGAAGGATACAGGGTGTTATAAAAAAGTATCGAGATTTAATCTTTAATTATTTCTAAATTAAATAAATAATAAATAAATTAAATAGATATTAAATCTTATTATAATGGAGATTGTGTGTTTTTCTGACTGTAACCGAAAATTAAATCACTACTCAAGTCATAATTCCCTTAGAAATTGACGCCACATTCACAATGAATTTATCCTTATTTTAACCTCAATGATTAATAATATTGTTTTTCATTGTTTATACTGTTAACCATATCTACATACTAATAACATGCAATTGTATTTATATATACAACAAAATAGCGGTTTACAGTGTGAACGGAAAGGCTAATTTGCATATTGATATTAAAAATGTAATTTTAATAAATATATACTTAGTATTATTGGTTTCTAACTGTTTGGTTTTTATTTTAATGAATATAAGCAAAAATCTCTTCAATGAATCTTAAATGAAATCCATTAACAAGAAAAGATAACTGTAATTTTATTCTTTACTTCCTCTTTTAACTAAATACTTAAATTAGAAAAAATAACAATGAAAGATGAGTGATTGAAGAGTAAGTTTCAGTTGTTCTATTTTTCAATTATATCCCCCTCTGTTTCAAATCTTTTTATCTGTGTTCTTATTTAGTTTCATTAGCCTTTCTAATTTAATGCGATATTTCATTACATTAAAACTTAAATACTTGCACCCGGAGGGTGCATATATTTGCTAGTATTAATAACAATATTAAGTAATTACCGTATATGACGGCATATATGACGCACTTTGTTTCCAAAATTTTGGATAAAAAAATCGCGCTGCGTCTTATACATCGTAGGTGAAGTTTGAAGTTTTATTATTATTAATTCTATTATTATTACTAGCAAAATAAAAAACACCCTCCGGGCGATGTAAAAATAGATTTTTGACAAATATTGCCTGAGGAGTGGGAGTTAAAAATTCAATGCAGCGAGTTTGTACCCTAAGTAAGTAAAATCATCAAATTCATTAAAGGGTTAAAAAATAAAACAATTTTAAATGTAAACTTTAAATATGTATTAAAATAAAACAAACTATATATAGATAAATTAAATAAATAAATAAATATTAATACATTAAATAGATAATAAATAATAATAAAAAATATTAAGTAAATACCGTATTTGACGGCATATATGACGCACTTTGTTTAAAAAATTTTGTATAAAAAAATCGCACTGCGTCGTATATGTTGTTGGGTTTTAAGGGGTCAAATAAGAACAAAACGACGGGTAACAAATGTAGAAAAATGTATTAACAAAAGAGTAGACAAATACAATACAGATAAGTGGGAAATACGTCCGACAATAGAGTTATGAGTTGACTCGCATTGGCTTACTGCCAAGCCACAATTGTCCCTGTTACTTATAGTAACCCGTCGGCGCATTCCATTGGTTAATAGGGTATATCACCTATAACAGTATAATCGTAGGAGAAGTTTGAAGTTTTATTATTATTAATTCTATTATTATTACTAGCAAAATAAAAAAATACCCTCATACATTTTTTAAGCATATTGCCTGAGGGGTGGGAGTTAAAAATTCAATGTCAGCGAGTTTGTACCTTAAGTAAGTAAAATCATCAAATTCATTAAAGGATT